>BPTQ01000006.1:344935948-345047109 GCA_019973895.1 Chrysanthemum seticuspe
CCTTTAGCTATGGTTCCTTCTTGTTTAAGTCCGCTACTTACCAACTTCCCAAAGAGCGATACCTTACCCTACAAAAGAAATGAGATCACAGTAGACAAATACAGATTACAGATTACAGATTACAGAACCAAATTACCCTACCATACATCTATATAATTGTTACCTTATACATACCTAGAAAACTACCAAATAGGTATGCTTACGATTAATACAAACTATTATATTCATTACACAAACGATCAAACAAAGTAGAAAAAAAAGTACAACAAAACTTAAATCCTTAACCAACACCACAATTTCAAGTATAAGCGTGATCATATTACATAATAACATCCTAATCCTACAAGTTAAAAATCTAACAACAGTTAAAAAAATACTGACTAATACTATTGTCATGAACAAACGCCTCCAGTTCTAAACTTCATAATCAGTCATAAAAAAATTGACAACAATCTAAAAATTGAACATCCTAATCCTACAATAATACATTATACTAGTGCGAATATGAACTTTAACACCACAACCAATTCCTAAATTCAAAACAACATGAAAAAAAAGATGAAACAAACTAGCAAACACATTACTTATATTATCAAACATAATTAGCATTCGTATGGATAAACCATCAAAAGATCCATACATATTCCATTGTTAATATATCTACATACCATCCCATTAAACCAAGACATTAGACATTAGACATTAGACATAAACAGATGACACTAGAGTAAAGAAAACATCCCATTCCATAGCGAGAAACCCTTCAACCATTCATCGCCTGAATTTGTTCTTCCTTGGTATCGATTTCCTCCTTAGATTGAGTAATGAGATCATTTAACCCCTGCAGCTTAGACCTCGCAGCCTCCCTGTCATCCCTAAGATCCACCAATCTCTAAGGACCTAATGTTTAAAAACGGCAAACTAAGTCCTCCTTCTTTTAAACTATGACTATAAATTAGGGGTGTTGATCCGTTCGGTTATCGGGTTTTGTTTCGTTAAATCTGTTATATTTTTATTTTTGTCAACACGAAAACCGAAACGAACCGAACTATAATTAAACCAAAGCGAACCGAAAACCGATTATGAATTAAGTTCGCTTCTTGGGTTGACCAGAAATTAAGCTTGATTATTGGGTTGACACATATGGTTTTAAACCGAAAATGGATAATTAAGTTCGCTTCTTGAGTTGACACAAAAATTCTTAAAATCATACGAAAATGGGTAAAAACGAATGAAAACGGGGTAAATGGGACGAAAACGTGCAAAACAGCTGCAATCGGCCGAATGTGTGTAAAAAGTTATACAAACGGACTAAAAGATGAAAAAACCAGCTAAAACGTGCAAACACGGACGAAAACCTGTAAACAAAAACGGGAACGTATAAAAACCGATTAAAAGGGACAAAGACGTAAGAAAACGGACCATAACGTATTAAAACAGAAGAAAACGTGTTTAAACGTACGAATCTGTGTAAAAGTGTAAGAAAACCTTTGAAAACAGTTGAAAAATTCTTAAAAACATACGAAAATGGGTAAAAATGAATGAAAACGGGGTAAATGGGATGAAAACGTGCAAAACAGCTGCAATCGGCCGAATGTGTGTAAAAAGTTATACAAACGGATTAAAAGATGAAAAAACCAGCGAAAACGTGCAAACACAGACGAAAACCAGTAAACAAAAACGGGAACGTATAAAAACTGATTAAAAGGGACAAAGACGTAAGAAAATGGACCAAAACGTATTAAAACAGACGAAAACTTGTATAAACGTACGAATCTGTGTAAAAGTGTAAGAAAACCTTTGAAAACGGTTGAAAAATTCTTAAAAACATACGAAAATGGGTAAAAACGAATGAAAACGGGGTAAATGGGACGAAAACGTGCAAAACAGCTGCAATCGGCCGAATGTGTGTAAAAAGTTATACAAACGGACTAAAAGATGAAAAAACCAGCTAAAACGTGCAAACACGGACGAAAACCTGTAAACAAAAACGGGAACGTATAAAAACCGATTAAAAGGGACAAAGACGTAAGAAAACGGACCATAACGTATTAAAACAAAAGAAAACGTGTTTAAACGTACGAATCTGTGTAAAAGTGTAAGAAAACCTTTGAAAACGGTTGAAAAATTCTTAAAAACATACGAAAATGGGTAAAAACGAATGAAAACACTATAAATAGGACGAAAACGTGCAAAACAGCTGCAATCGGTCGAATGTGTGTAAAAAGTTATACAAACGGATTAAGAGAAAACGTGCAAACACAGACGAAAACCAGTAAACAAAAACGGGAACGTATAAAAACTGATTAAAAGGGACAAAGACGTAAGAAAATGGACCAAAACGTATTAAAACAGACGAAAACTTGTATAAACGTACGAATCTGTGTAAAAGTGTAAGAAAACCTTTGAAAATGGTTGAAAAATTCTTATAAACATACGAAAATGGGTAAAAATGGATGAGAACGGGGTAAATCGGACGAAAACATATGTAAAACATATGAAAATGTATGAAACGTTTGAAAATGTACGTTAGTATGTAAAACAGACTAAAACTTATTCAAACGGACGGAAACATGAAAAAACTAGCGAAAACGTGTAAACACGGACGAAAAACTGTAAACAAAACCGGAAACGTATAAAAACATATTAAAGGGGACAAAGACGTACGAAAACGTATTAAAACAGACAAAAACGTGTATAAACGTATGAATGTGTGTATAAACGTGTATACACGGGCGAAAAAAGTTTTCAAAAAAGTAAACAACCCCTAACTCATATAGTATGGCTAAACATATGTGTGAGCATCCTATTGTGTCAGCAATTTACGTAATATTGTATGCAAGTAGTTACATGTAAGGTATTGCAATTGATGTTATCATGTGTCAGCATCCTATTGTGTCTGCAATTCTTGTTGCGTAATGTTGTTGTAACCTTGTCGGGTAATGTTTACGTGGGTTTTGTTATGCAAATTTGCATGGTTCGCAAATTAATAACCACCGAATTCATTGTTTGCCAAAGTTGTAGTGATGACTAACTTTGATTTTTGTCAATGTGCTACATTGTAAAGATGACTAACTTTGATTTTGGTCGATGTATTGCAGTTGACATAAATTTTAAGAATTTGAGCAAATCCGATAACCGCTAAAAACCGATAACAGAAGAAACTGAAATCGAGAAAACCCGAAACCGAAAAACCCGCTTATCACGGTTCATAATGCATTTTTACTTATCTAATTTGATTATTTGCTAACGTCCATGGATTACATATCATTAATGTGATCGTAATCTATAAACGTCAAATAAGTAGTATTACTTATTTTGTTAGATATGGTAATTTGAATGTTGCTATTGCGACACAACAACATTACTATTATTCTAATATCTTTAGTGTTATTTAATTTTACTAAAATGACATATTACGTTATAATTTATGTTATTGTTCGCCCGATTCGATTCGATTAATTTTTTTGAATGGTTAACCGTGACCCGAACCGCGGGTAACCGCTCATTTCGGATACCCGCATGTCCGGTTACCCGCCTAGTACGGTTCGGTTTTGGATAGTAGAATGAACTACCCGCCCCGTGATGGATAGTTAAAATCTCTAAACGAATCGAGCCGAACCGCCCCGTGAACACCCCTAGTATATAGGGGCTGGTTTAGATCCAATGAAAAAATGAAGGGTTTAAATTGCAATATTAGATATCTTCCTAAATACTCCTCCTGCATATCACTTTTTTCTTTTCTTTTTTCTTGAACTATTGCATATCACATTTATGCATGGAAGAATATGAAGGGGCTACAGTAACACCCAAAATAAATTTTCCGATGCCTCTTAAGTATTTTTTTGTGATTATTTGTGCAAATTGTGAGGTACATTGTAATTATGTATACTTACCTAACCATAAAATCAACACACAACTACACAAGTATCAATCATTTTACTCTAAACACACAACTATCAATAATTTTACCCCTAAACACACAAAATGTCTTCCACACCTAATATCGATGAAATGAAAGCCGCCACTGAATCCGGCAAGCTCAACGATGCTTTCAGGTTGTTGATATTGCAAGACATAGCAGAGGAGAAAAAGTTGATCGAGCGGATGGGAGAAGAAAGCAGCATTCTGAGGGAAACTGTTGCCAAAAAAGAATAGACAATCGATGAGGCTGGTAGATTTTTTACTCGTTTCAATGCTGTTGCAGCAACTGGTGAGTATGCCCTTCGTGAGATACAGTTGAAGGATCGAAGGAAGATTGATTTGCTGGCTCAGCTTTTGGTGCTATGTCGTCGGAGTCTGTCGGAGAAGGAGGAGTTCTTGGAAGATTTGGATGAAGCTGATGAGTCTGAAGATGGAGCATAGGAAGCTTTGGAAGTTTTTTTTTGTGTTTTGATGATGTATAGTTGATGGTTGTATGTATGCTTGCTATTAACTGCTACTTTGTTTATATAAGTAATTATATGTAAATGATCAATGATCAATGATCAGTATAATGGTTAATTTTAGGTTTTAATGCTTTATTAACTTGAAGAAATAAGTTAGTTTTATTTATTTATTTACTTTTATTAGAAAATGGTCAAGTAGTGTGTGTTTGACTTTCAGTATTTCACACATTTATCTCTCTTACACTCGGTCAAAACACACAGTTAGATTATAATTAATAGCAGATTTAGGGTTTTCAATCAAACGCAAAATCAATGAAAATAAATGTTAGTCAATGAAATACTCTTGAGGGCTATTATAAAGGGCTTGATTCTCTTCCTATTGAGCCTAATATCTCAGGTATAAATGTTATAATTTAATGCTAGTTTGTTAGTTTAGGATGTTTATTGATTTATAGATGATATTGTGTTATGTTAGTTTAGGATGTTAGTCAGGGTATTAGTCATTTGCATAGGAAAAGTAGTTGTTTGATGATTTATGGATCATTAGTTGAGGTAATAACGATTACGTGTTATACATGCAGTATGGGTACGTGAAGAATGAGACACGAAGAATGAGATTAGTAGACGCGAAGAATGGGATTTGCGGGTAGTGGTGCTAGGTTGGCTTTTAGGTGTCCCCTTTTGCCTCCTTGCGTGTTTTGTTTTGCCGTAGTCTTAGGCCCCGTGCGTGGTTTGCGTTGCTCTGTTCTTGCTCCCTTAGGTTGGCCTGCTTTTGGTGTGCCTGGGCTTTTTGGTTTTATGTCTGTTGCACTTTGCTATTGGCGTATTTACGGCCTGCTTGTGCATGTTTCTTTTTCCTGTATGCCCTGTTTGCTTGTTTGCTTGCTTTCTTTTTACTACGCTATTGCCTTTTGGTTTTTTCGTGTGCTTTCTCTATCCTTTCGCACTACGCTATTGCCTTTTGTTTGTTGTTGTTGTTGTTGTTGTGATCGCATAATAGTCAATAAGGTATGCAGTTTAGTAAATATAAAAAGCATAGTTAAATGTTAATGTATGGGGACTCAGAAGGGTTAACTATGCTTCTTTTTTAGGAAAACACTTTTTTTATGATCTTAAATACACAATCAAACCCTTTCTGAGTTCCCATACTGTTCCTTTTGTTTTTTCAACAATCTAGCAATTTTCCTGGTGCAGGCAATTGCACAAAGGGAGTTGAAACGACAAAAGGACCAGTAGGGGATCTCAGAAAGGGTTTGATTGTGTTTCTTTTTTATGAGGTGTGTTGATTGAGATAATGATATAGTGTGTATTGTTCATGGCAGGCCACACTCCTTCATTATCCCATTCAACACATACACTTTCGTAGAATCGATAATTATTTCGTAGACATGGCAATGGGATTTGGTGCAAATCTTTGCAGCCATTTCGTATGCTTCGATAATGCTTCCCCTCGAAAACCCATTCCTATGTCACTGTTATAGCAACAGGTTTGGTGCAAATCTTTGCAGCCATTTCGTAGACATGGCAATGGGATTTCGAGTGGACGTTCAAAGTACTAAGCTGTCTCCACTTGCTTGCTTATAACATATTGACATTTAACTTTTTTGACCATTTCCTTTGCATGTATAAAGTCTATTTTGTTCATAAGTGTCTTACTTTGATCGAGGCTGTGATGATATATCTTAATAAATCAATCAGATGATGTGATAGAGGTATGTTCAACTTCCTTTTGAATCCGCAACTATATCATATTGTTCCTTAACTTTTTTTTAACAATCTAGCAAAACTATAATTATGAGGTGTCAGTGTGTATGAGGCTGTGATGACAAGTATCTTATTAAATCATGCAAATGATGTGATACTGATGTTTTTGAAACTATTGATTTATACAGATATGAGCCTCACTATTATGTGCAAAAAATGAGTCAATTTTTTTTGACTGTATGGTAGATGGGTTGCCTGTATACAAGATCTTATTCCCTAGTTTCAACATTAAAATTTTAACCATTGCACTTAAAAGTCTTTTCATCGCTGGATAGGCTTTTTGTCTTTTCATCTCTGTAAAATTACCTTTTTGTAGAATCGATAATTATTTATTCGGCACACCTTTGGTACTTTGAGCTTCCCCTCGAAAACCCATTCCTATGTCACTGTCATAGCAATAGGTTTGGTGCAAATCTTTGCATCCATTTCATAGACATGGCAATGGGATTTCGAGTGGACGCTCAAAGTACTAAGCTGTCTCCACTTGCTTGCTTATAACATAGGTGCTTATAGACGATTATGTCGCATGTTTGTGACCGTTTTATTTTATATGCATAATATTATCACAACCTTGTACTTTAATGAAGTTGGTAAATTTCTTCAGGTCAATCATGTTTCATTGTGGCTGGCGTCCGTTGGCGTCACGTGTATATATAGTTTCTGTTAGAAGCTATATATAATCATTGGTCCCTATCATACACCCGTCCCAATGAATCATGATTGGCTCGAAGATGTTAAGCATCTGTGTATATAGTCGTAGTAGAATGGGCTGGAATTTGACATCGAATAAGAATGGGCTGGAAGAAGTTAATACTGGCAGTGCTAAGTTAATACTGGTAGTGCTAAGTTATTGAATAGTATGTTTCTTATTTAAAAAGTACCTACAATTATATACTTTATTACAACGTATAACTTTTTTTGTTACTTGGATTCCACAGGTTTTTTATCATCACAGTGAACGTGACATTCAAGGACGGGAAACATCGTACAAAAACATTGCAAACGTTGATGCACTGGCAGTGATTCAATAGCTACATTGTATATTCGATTAACCAATATTGTATTCGACATATGTATTTATTTGCGAGAAGTTACGATATCGTGTATGTTAATGTAATATTATTTATTTGTATGTTAAGGTACTTAATTTTTAAGGTGATTCTACCAAATATTTTGTATGTATTTAATCAAGGGTTTAGGTCATAAAATAGTTGCGTACTTTTTCAAATGTCCCGTTTTGGTACGTAATTGTTGTGTAAAATTTACATATTTGCATATATACCCAAAACATGCTTAAGTTGCATTGTACATCATGCATTAAAAAATTGTATTATGGAGAAATATGAAACTTTTTGAGTTTTGGTGGGTATATATGCAATGCTCCCATAATACAAGCTAAAAAAATAAAACAAAAAATCCTTCCCTTAATTAATAGTAATCATTGCAGTTTTGAGAACCGTGACATATTACGGCTACACTTAATCACATAGTCAAAGCAAAATATTCAAGTCTATCTTCTTCAACACAACAACCGCATCATCAGGTAATGTTACACATTGTAAAGTGATTGACCATGAACTGCAAATGTAAAGTGATTGATATGCACGCATGTTTCTGATATGTTGATGGATACAAATGCATGTTTGGTAATTTTTCAGCAATGTTTAACATATCCTAAAGAATATAGTATCCTTTGATCATAATGTAACAACCGTTTTATTAGAACTATATGCGATTTGATTCTTTAGAATATTGTGTGACATGTAAATATATGTGGATTGTGGAAAAACGTAGCAGCTATTTGTTAAATAGCTAATTAGACAACTTGTAAACATATGTTTAATCTAGGTTAGTATAGCTTTTATATGATTTGGTAAAGCACTACACCTTATGTAATTAATTATCTGAGCTTAGGTTTAAACATTGGATGAAGCAATGGCGTATGGTATGTTGGGTATATTATGGATTTCTTACTAGATTTTAACAAACGTATGGGGTAAGATGAATAAACGTAAAAAAATACAGATTTTTACTCTAAAAGGACTATATGATTATTGGTTTTTGAAACATAGTTAAATATGTAGTAGTACATCTTCAATCATATTTTGTTTGACACCTTAATGATAAAGATGTATTGATCATCTAAGACTTGTATTAGTTGAATGTTATGCATATGAGATAACCTTATTGACCATTAAGACAATTGTGGTTTTAAAATAGAATGAGCATCCAATTGTTGGTGGAGGCAAACCGCACAAACATTAGGACATTGCAGGTAAGTTGTACTTAAAATGCTTACTTAAGGTTATAAATTTATCGATGTAACCATCAAATTGATATACGTGCTTACTTTTTAAATTTAAGATGCTTCCTGCTTTGTTTACTGAAACACTGTACCCCAACAAGCGCTGGATATACCTAATCCACAATAGGGGAACCAAACATAAGGTTTACTGGAAATTGGTTCGTGGTCGCATTACTTTGCAAGGGTCCGAGTGGCAAGCTTTTATTGATCAAAGCCAATACATCAATGTGGCCACATTCCATTTCATTCTTTAGGAAGAAGACTGTTATTATGTAACAGGGTACAACGATGCAGGCCACGAATGCCCTGGATACGATCTGGCTCTTCTAGGTTACAGACAACGTAGGTGCCTGGTTACGTTGGATGAATATCCTGCACAACCTCTGGTAAGAAAAAAAATGTTAATCAATACATTGTATAAGTTTGTTGAAAATGGGGATTATTTTAATTGTTTGACCCGCTAATGTTTTCTTTAAACTAAACTGTTACGTAGGTCATTCCTTGCAATTTCCGGGACAATACTGACAATAACCAATTTGACGTTCTTGTTGCTGGCGTGCCCGTAGCAGCTATCACTCACCGTCAAATTGAAATACTGGAGGAAAACAGACACGTGCATGAGTTTGGTGGGCACGGATGGAATGTATTGGTTCACGATGAAAACCTGTTTGCTGGCACAAGAGTTGTTTTCACAAATCTCCTAAACAATACTCTTTCCCTGATGCCCTTTGCTGAAAATGGACTGATGATGCGTTCTGAACTTGTGCAACGTATGGAGCTGAATCGTACAAGACCGTTCATGAGAAACCCCGTAGATGAAGGTATGTTAATCAAAGTGTAGACATAATCTATGACTTTATTTTAAAAATAAACCTTTCCATATAATAGCTTTTAAATTATTAATTACCATTTTTATTAAATTCCAATTGCAGATGAGCGTATGAAACACATATGTGCATGGAACGAATGTACAGAGCATGAAAGTGAAAGGGATTGTTTTTACGCGCCCATCCTTGCATATGTCACGGACAGGAGTCGTTTGGTAAGTAATGATACAAATCGGACCATTTCAGTCATTATCTGCTTTCGCAAAAACTAATATATGCTTCAACACATGGACATACTTTTGATTAGCATACTACATTGTTCTTTTTAATGCAGAACATAGCACATAAGTTTACGAAGCGAAATCACATGTGGAAGTACCATAACGCATTGCTGAGATACCGGGAAGACATGGAGTTTTATGTGAACGTGAATCTGCAACACCACAGCGATAGGCCTAGAAGCAAGAACCACGTTACCATAAACGCCATATGGAGAGAGATTGTTGAGGAGTGTCAGTGGGAACAAAACAAAATGGTCAGATTCAATCTTGTTGACTTTGTCATCGACGACCAAGCTTCGGTGTCTTCCCGTAATCCAGTTATAATTCCAGTATTTAGCATGTGCTAAAACGTAATTCCAGGCGTTATCAGTTGTTATTGATAGACACGTTTATAAACAGATTTTAGGATTGTGTAGGATTTGGTTGGCTTCATTTAGGGTGTGTGTTCCCAAGTAGTTGAAGCCATTCATGAGATGGAATGTAAACTACTTGGTATAGCCCCTATCTGGAAGTGTATGGTTCATACTGGTGCATTTAAAGGTGTTCTTTGTGATGGTTTTGTGCTGGTTGTCATCTGTCCATGGTTGTATGATATGGGCAGTTTGTTTTTGTTATCAGACTTATAAGAACAGATATATCAGATATTGAATAGAGTTGCCTAGTATGCAACTTGATATGGGACTTGTCCATATCAGTGTGTGTTGATTTTTTCAATTTACAAAGTTTCCTTGATTAATACAAGTTCATCTTTGCACCAAAAAAATATATATATATATATATTTTGTGTTGTGGTATACTTATAAACAGAAAACTTTAGTGGTTAAAGCTTCCAGTACAAAGTTAAGTCTGGTAGGTTAGTTTTAGTGGTTAAGGCTGCCAGTACAAGGTTAAGTCTGGCAGAAATAAGATAAGTCTGTTTAGTATTCGTAGTTAGTTCTGTTTATGAAAAACATAATAGTTTTTTGTGTGACTATTGATAATCCAATGGCCACATCAAATTTCTTTTTGTGTGGCCATTTCTAACATTTAGTCACACAAAGCATGTTTCTTTTGGTTATTTAGTCACATACAATTAAGCATAAAGTGGCAAAAAGTGTTAATAAGTGTGACCATATGGTGTTTAAGGTGAAGAAATATGTCTTTTGTGTGACTATCGATCATCCAATGGCCACTTGGATTTTATGTTTGTGTGGCCTTTTGTAACATTTAGTCACACAAAGCATGTTTGTTTTGGGTATTTAGTCACATACAATTAATCATAAAGTGGCTAAAAGTGTTAATAAGTGTGACCATATGGTGTTTCAAGTGAAGAAAGGTGTCTTTTGTGTGACTATTGATCATCCAATGGCCACATGAATTTTATGTTTGTGTGGCCTTTTCTAACATTTAGTCACACAAAGCATGTTTGTTTTGGGTATTTAGTCACATACAATTAACCATAAAGTGGCTAAAAGTGTTAATAAGTGTGACCATATGGTGTTTAAAGTGAGGAAACGTGTATTTTGATTGACTATTCATCCTCCAATGGCCACATATTAAGTTACGTGACCATATGTACTGGATTTTGGCTACACTTGAATAATATGTGTGACAAAACGTTTAATGTGACCATATATGGCATTTGGTCACGGTGTTAGTAGCAAATGTGACTTTATAGATTAGCTTTCGGCAAGCTAACACAAACTAAACTTTAAACACACATATTAACATATGTGAACATATGTACTGGATTTTGGCTACACTTAACGAATGTGTGACAAAACATTTAGTGTGACCATATATGGCTTTTGGTCACAGTGTTCAAGTGTGTGACATATATTTGTCACTGTTTATATGTATATCGTGACTAATGCTTCAACCTTACTTTTCATTTGTCACTTGTTCCAATTTCAGATGTGGCTAAAGAGTTGGCAAAACATATCAGTCACCCTTAAATAATGTGTGACAAAACTTGACTCTATGATTTAGATACAAAAAAAATTACTTCATGTGACTAACGCATCAAGGTTACTTGTATTTGTCACGCGTTCCAAATTCATATGTGGCTAAATGATCTGAAACAAAATCACCAGATACCTTTAGCCACACAACGTTCAATTGTGTGGTGATACAGTTCTAATGGTCACACAATTAAAATTTTCATGTGTGACTAATTAGTACATGTTGTCAATTTTCGTACCTTCAGCCACACAAATATGCGAATGTGTGGCTGTTCCATTTCGACCATGCGTGACCAAATCCCATTTTTGTACTAGTGTAAATTAGTGTAATGAAACTTTATTTCCAGTTTAATTTTAAGTTTCTTTTCAGTTTCAAGTTTTTGCTTAATTACCTTTAATTTTCATGTCATTTCAATTTCATGTTATGTAATTTTTTAATGGACCTCTATAGCTCATATAAGCTCCTGACAAAAGCTTTAAAGCTTTTAGAGACCTTAAGTCAGTTTTAGACTTTAAAATTCAGAAAATAAAAAATCAAGAAAAAGTCAATGAAAGTCAACCTGTGGTCCAATAAGCAGTTCTGAGGGGAGAAAAAGCTTTATCTGGATAGCTTTCCTGGTTTCTAGCTTGTTGACAACAAGCTAGGAGTGATTTCTTATCCTTGGTACTCAGTTTTAGCCTTGATCACTTGTAAGCTTCATTTTTACCATTTTTTTGCAATTTACTGTTTCAGTCCTTTTTATGCTTTGATTTCCATGTTTTCATGTTTCTTTATTGTTAGTTTATCATATTATAGCTTAATCTTAGGTTGTTATGTTTTGGAATTGGATTGTGGCTTGGAATTTCATTTAACTGTCAATATGCTTGCTTTTGATAATCCTAGACCTAGACTTTTGTGACTACTTGTTTAGGCTGAAAAAGGTTTGGTTTGACACACTAAAGCCCCTGGATTTGATAAATTATGTTTACACAGTTAAATGTTATGAAAAGTTCAATTTAATCTCATTTAAAGGATGTTTGGATTTGCTGATAGATTAGCATTCCAGTGTATGCTTGTTGTTGTTTGTTGTTGTTATATGTCATATTAATTCAATATAGCTCAGTGCAACCATAAAATACAGTCATTACTTGTTAAATAGTCAAAATTGTTTTTAATCTTCCATAGATAGTTCACTGTTAGAATTTGAAATGCAAATTTCATCACAGTGATGCATAAGTAGGTTATCTAGCTTTATTTCATGTTCTTATATCTTAATACAACATATTAAGTCAGTAGATTAAGATCTAAATTCAGTTTAGTCAACTCTTTAGTGTTTTTGTAAAAAGTCAAATTTTTACTTTTGTCATTTTTGAATAAACTAAATAATTTCATTGTGTCTTTGTTACTTAGCTTCATGTTTAGTGCTTTTAGGATATTGTAGTTTTGTTGCTTGCCTTCATTAGTATATTTTTGTTAATTTTTAGTTTCCATGATTAAGTGCTTTTTCAATTGCTTATTTTAGCCTGTTTTTCCCCTGTGCACAGCTTTAGCTGTCAAATTAATGAGCTTGCAGAAGCTTCATTATTTGGCCCAAGCTTGTGTACTTGGTTTCTTTGTATAGCCCTTATGGCCTTTTTATTATGTGTATGCTTGTTTTTCAGTTTGTAGCTTATTTAGTTAGCTTAATCAACCAACCTTTTTTGTCCCATCTTACTCACTACACAGAAGCAAACTGTGTAGTTGGAGTTGTTTTACTAAGCTCTCAAATAGCTCCTCATTGAGCTTGAGCTTGTGATTTTTGGCCTTATGTGAGGTTAATCTATCACACTCAATGTTCCAGTGCTTGTGTAGCTTTTATCAGTTTAATTGATAGGTTATAATTGAGCTTGTTGTTTGCCCATTCTCAACAGTTCACTGAGTAATCAGTGAACTTACACTATTACCAACAGCTCTAAAAAGCTCATTTGTGGTCATTAGCTTCTGTGGTTTAGTTTTATGTGAAGCTCATCCACCCAACTCAAGGACCCAATGCTTAAATCCCACCTTGCAGCCTATTTACTAGGGCTGCAAGTAGCTTGAACTTATCACCATTTTGATAAAGTACACTGAGAATCAGTGTACTCACAGCTTCTTCATAAGCTCACAAAAAGCTTATCCTGTGGACTTAGCTTGTGATTTTGGTTTCTTTTGGAAGCTAACCCACTAGACTCTAAGTTCCAATGCTTATATTCTATGTTACAGCTTGTTAATAAGGGCTGCAACCAGCTTTTTGTTTTCCCATTTCTCAGTATACATTGAGAAATCAGTGTAATCATGCCTACTTCATAAGCTCCTCAAAAGCTCATCTGTAAACCCCACAGGTTGAGCTTTGGCTTTTTGGAATCCTCACCAACCCAGCTTGCTACTTCAATTATTATTTTGCCATTTTCAGCTTATAACCTCAGCTTAATTTGTCACTCAAAAAGTATGCAGGGGTGTTTGGTACTGCAGTGTACTGGAAGAGCTTATTAGCTTATTACAAGCTTATTTGGTGAATCCAGTACACATGCTTGTTCATACCTGTTCAATATCACTTATAAGCATATTATTTTTCTTTTGCTTTCCAGTGTGGAGCTTATACCAAGCTTTTACAAGCTTTCACTCCATCCAAGTTAAGCCCAAAAAGCTTAACTGTCTAAACCATAAGCTCACACTTGTGCACCATTCCAGTCCATAATCTTGTTCATACTTGTCTATTGGATTTGTGTACATATTACTTTTCTTTTGTTTCATGTTTATAGCTTTTTCCAAGCTTATTCTAAGCTTAAGTCTAGACAGTCAAACTTATGCTTGACTGTCTTGAGTAATAAGCTCATGAAGTGCTTATTTCTAGGTTTGTATAGTTTTGTCTTCATTAAACTTGTTCATAATCAGTACATATTTAGTTTTGTAAAAGAAAAACCAGAAAACATCAACTTTAAAAATAGTGATAGTGTTTATTTAATATAATTTAGCTTTTTTAATTTTCTTTTTAGCTTATTATTAAGCACTTATATGTTTTTATATTTTTCTTAAGTTTCTGTCATATTAAAGTATTTTTAGGAATTTTTTTTAGATTTTTCTTTATTCATTTATTATTTATAATAAATCAATAATAGTTTTTAGTAAATAAATAATGGTAAATAATTAATAATAAATAGAATAATTGTGTAAAAAATACATTTTCAGTTTCAAAAATTATTTTATAATATTTTAGATTTTTCAGATTCTTTATTTCATTTATTTAAGTTAATTTTAGATTTTCTTATTATTTAATTCATTATTAAATACATTTAATTCATTTTTAATTTATATTAATTAATTTAATAGTGTAAAAATTTATTTTAATTTTCTAATAATTTTCTTATCTTTTTAGGATTCCAAAAATATGATTTTCACATTTGTGGGAGTTGTATTGGACCAAATTCACTTTTTATTTTGTTACGTTTATGTAATTACTACGTACACGTATGCATTTTAGTTTTTTAGGTTTTCTTAACTTTTATATAAATTTGTAAATTATAAATAAAAATTTTAAGTTTGTTTAATTTGCATTTAAGCCCTAAGGCATGCAAAACCCTACTATAGTTATAATTGTTTTATTTTTATACGTTTACGTTTAATTAAAGTTAAACGTACGTTTGTATATCTTTTACGTTTTTAGGTTTCTGATTGCACGTTTTTAACGACATAGCTGTGACAAAGCTATCACTATTCACATTCCTAGTGTTAGTCAATCAGATTCCTGTTTTTGTATATTCAATATCATTTCAGCACACACAGTCGTTGTATTACAGTTTACACACCTCGTTGGGACATAATGACCCGGGGATACACTAAACTCTCCTGGACTTAATTGCATTTTGTTCTGAGTTGTTTGACTTTTATGGTTGACCATTCACAAGTGGTTGACTAATAAAAGATAGACCGTTTGGAACCAATCAAAATTTGGCGCCGCTGCCGGGGAGGTGTGCTGCGTATAACGTACTTGTATATATATTATACATAATATCATATTTCACTTCCAAAAACAATATAAAATACAAAAATATTTTTCTTTTCTTTCTATATATATAAAAGATAAAAATACAAAAACATTTTCCCTTTTCAGTTTATATTATAAAATAACCAAAAATATTTTCCTTACCTTCCTATTCATAATTCTATGAGTGGTGACCCCACTCCAATTTCTCATCCAGTCATTTCCCCATGAACCATTTAATTCGGGGCCGAGTCAAGCTAGCGACTCGGTTATCAAAAACAGTAGCTTCCTCATGAACAATTTAATTCGAGGTCGAGTCAAGCTAGCGACTCGGTAATCAAAAACAGTAGTGCAACATGGGTTTTCACCTATGTTTCTGTCTTCTTACCCCTTTCTACCACCTTAGTGTGGGGGAGATGCCCCACATGTTGTATATAGATCTAAAAAATGAAATTAAAATTGTAAATATTAAAAAAAAGAATAATTGTTGTGTTTCTACACTTAGCTAGTAATGTTATCTTTTTACGTTCAAGGATTTGGCATAATAGCCAGGACTTTGAATATTGAGGACAATATTCATTTCAAAGTGGGGGGGGGGGGGAATTCTGGCGAATTTGATCATAAATGTACCCTTTTTCTCCCAAAATGGCCAAATTATTTTTTTTAGTGGAAGTACTATGTACTAAACACAACAAATGGTAATCAGTCCGTCATGTCTAATAAACAAAAGGATTGGCTAATCCAGGAGCAAAACGGCTGATCTGTGCCAAACCGTCAAGTCAAACAGACTTAAAACAGCTTAAACACAAATACAATGAAGATCAGAGAATACAGTGAATTCCCGGGTCGTTATGTCCCACGGAGACTCAATGGTGTGTAAAACTGATTCAGATGATGGAATGATCACTAAGGATAGTGATCTGTAAAGGTTTGATTGATGATTATACTACTGAAAAAAAATATAAATTAAAGCGACTTAAATGCAAATTAAGAAAATTAAAAAGATAAAAGATATTAAATAAACGCTATCACTATATTTAAAGTGATGAACTTTTAAAACCTAAAACTTAAAACTTACGTTTAAATAAAAATAACGTAAACGTACAAAATAAAAAGTGAGATTTAAGAAATAAAAGTCCTAAAAATATGAAAAATACATTTTTACAAACCTAATTATAAAAGAAAATATTTAGAAAAGGAAAATTATTTTTTAAAACTATTTATTTAATTATTATTAATTAAAAACTATTTTAACTATTTAATAAATACTCTAAAATAGAAGAAAATACAAAATAAGGCTAGAAAAATAAACTTATGATTCTGAAAAATCTAAAATACTATAAAACTAATTTTAAAACAGAAAATATATTTTTTAGACTATTTATGTATTTATTATTAATTTAAAACTATTTAAAACTAATTAAAATGCTAGAAAATACTATTTAAACTAAGAAAATTATGGAAAAATACTTTTTATTACTTTTATATTTATCTTAATCTATAAAAATTGAAAACATATTTTTTAAAGCTTTTTTCTTAATTATTTGTATTAAAAGTTAATTAAAAATACTTAAAAACTAATTAAAATCAAGAAAAATACCAAACAAGCTAGGAAAAATTTGAAAAATTCAGGAAAACTCTAAAATAATATAAGGAATATAAGAAAAATAGAAAAACAGGAGGTTGTTAAGAGGAAATAGCAACTGATGAGGAAGTGCTTATTGAAATAAGCACTTCAATAAGCAAATGGAATCCAAAGGCTACCAAACCAAAAGAGAAGCTCTAATAAGCTAAAATAACAGAAATGGAACAAGTTTCAACAATCCCTAACCACTGATAAGCTAGATGCAAAGATTTGAGTTTTGAGCTATAAGCTAGAAAACAGTAAAGGGGGGTCTACTTCAAGCCAAGAAATAAGCCCTAGAATAAGCTGGAAAGCAAAAACCAATTATTGAGACCTAAAGATGACCTGGGTGACTAACTAAAACCCAAAGATCAGACCTTGCCAAGCTCAAATGAGCTTGTGGCAGGGTCTGCAAGATCTGCAAAAGCTCTGTGCAGGCCTATTGCCTTGCACAGGGCACTTAGCACCTATTTGATAAGCTAGCTTGAGCTTTAAGAAAAAATCACAAAAATCTATTAAAATAGATACAAGAAAATAGACCAGTGGCACTTTCTAAAACTGCAATTTTCATGGAGATTGACTCAGAAATTAGTGAATGAAAAATCATTTACAGTTGGCCAAAAACTGAGAAATTGCACTTTTGACTTTCTTAACAAAACTGAGAAGTTGACTTTCTTGAGTTTAGATCTGGATTTTTGAACTGAAAATGATATATTGAGATGGAATGAGGTTAACAAAAGCAAAGTTTATGAAATTGTAAACACAAAAACAAGATTTGGACTTGCTAATACTCCAACAGTAAGCAAATGGACAGATTCAAAGGCAATTTTGACTATAGGTGTTTGTAGATGCAGATTTAAGACAGCATTGGATGTGTAAGAGTTAAACAAATATGAAGCAACAATAATACACCACTGCACTCACCTAAATGATAGCTAAATCAGCAATTCCAAACACTACTGTATGAATAAATATGCACTCAAAACTATCCAAACTGATAAATTGGTTCATGCCATTGATCAAACTAATTTTACTTGACCATAATACAACCATATAAACACATTTAAGCTATCTGTCACTACAATTACAAGTGCAAATAAAAACTGCCATATGACTTGAAAATGAAAAATAGAGAAAACACTCACCACTGTCCCACTGTTTCTCAGGCTAAACCAAACCAAATCCTAAACTAACCTATCTATTCCAACCATATCCATCCTCTGCAACACCAAACCATGCTCAAATCCAACTAAGCTTAAACAGTTGACTTTTGTTGACTTTTTCACAAACTTGCTTGAAAATGATTTGTAAGCTCACTAAAAGCTATTAAAAGCTTTAATGAACTAGCTAAAGCTCAGAAATGAGCTAATAACAGATTGTTAATAAGAGTTTGGAACTAAAAATTGCAACAGTGACAAATAACTTGGAATTTAAATAAAAGATTTGGCTTGATGTTCAAAACACATTACAGAGATGTTATAACTTAAACTTGATACATAAAAACTGAAATCACAACATTTTTATCTAAACTAAAACATTTTTAAAGAAAACGACATTAAGGAAAATTTTAAACTAACTAACTACTCTTTGCTAGCTTCAATCTCTCTCTTTTATAGCTTCAATTGACTCTCTCCCATCTTCTGAGTGGATCCCACCTGTTTTCAGAGCAATTGGGTGACTTTTGTGAGATTTGGCCAAATTGTCAATTTTGGCGGGAATTTTGCATTTGACAGGTGGCTATGGTTGAGTGAATGGGGAAGGAAAACAATTAATGTTTCTTGGATTGTGGTGTTTGGAGGGGGGACAAAGGTGTGGAAAAGAGAGGAGGGGGGATGGCTGGAGCTTGAGTGAGCAGGGGAAGCAGTTGAGAAGATGAGACTAAAAGGGCGCCAAGTGGGTGGTCAAACCAAGGGGGTTTGACTGGGCAGTATTAATAAAGAGGGGTTCAAAATGGCTTAATGACAGGGGGGTCACAAAGCAAATGGCAGGCCAAAAAGGGTTTAAGGTTTAATAATTAACAAGGACTTGTTATGCAATTTTCTGATTTTGAGGGACTTGAACTGCCAAGCTTGCAAAGTTTCTTCCAAGGACTAAAAGTGACAAATTTTAATAATGCAAGGACCAAAGTTGCCATTTTCAGATTTTCCAGGGGCCATTTCTGCCAAATTTCAAACTTGGAGGACCATTTATGTAATTTTCTCAAACTTTTGATATGTTTCACCAAAGGACTAAATTTGACAAGTTATGATATTAAAAGGACCTTTGGTGACTTTTCTTTTGAAATTTTGACTCAGGGACTATTTTTGACAACTTTTGAAACTTGGGGGACTAAAACTGCAATTTTTGCAAATTTGATATGTTTTTCATCTGATTTTGATATTTTTGCATTTAAAACACATAAAACACTGATTTGTGATATTTTGATCATTTTGATGTGTTTCTGAGTGTTTTCAGATGATTTTGCAGTTTATTTTGTACAAAAATGATGAGTATTTAGACACTCATCAATCCCCCACACTGAGATATTGCTAGTCCCTAGCAATGATTTGAGAAAACATAATGGATTTTAATCTCTTTACCAAAAGCCATTACTTCTGGAGTAGCCAAATGTTTCAGTTCAAGTAAGAACCATGGTACACCGATAACCATGTGATTTTGAGCAAACCACCAGCTTTCAACGGATTTGATTTTGTCTTTACCAGAAGCCGTACCCTTCTGGACTTGCCAACTCTTAGATAAATTATCAATATTATCTTTGGTGAGTCGATTACCAATTATGGATTTTCCACTGCCTTTACCACAAGCCATAAACTTGCGGGCTAGCCAACTCTTCACTTTTTAGGATATGGTGAGTTGAGAACCATACAATTTTGGGCAAATTGCAAGCCATATAAACGGATTTGAGATATCTTTACCAAGAGCCGTTTGCTCCTGGATTAGCCAATCCTTTAGTCTTACAGACAAGGCGGACTGATAACCAAATGAGAAAGTGTAAAACACTTACTCCAAAAAAAATTTTGGCCAAAAACGGGGGAATTGGGTAGTATAATACATATAACAAAATTCGTGAGAATCCCCCCCACACTTAGAAATGAATATTGCCCTCAATATTCAAAGTACCGGCGGTTATGCCGAAACAAAGAACGTAAAAGGGAAATATTACGGCCATTATGTAGAAAGATTTTTTTTTTTTTTTTTTTTTTTTTTTTTTACTTATATATATATAACATGTGGGGCAACTCCCCCACACTTAGGTGGTAGAAAGGGGTAAGAAGTCAGAAATATGGGTGAAAACCCATATGGTGTGTGCTACTGTTTTTGATTACCGAGTCGCTAGCTTGACTCGACCCCGAATTCATTGGTTCATGGGGAAGCAAAGTGGAAGAAACAATCTCCATCGGACTTTCATTCAAGATGTTTGGATAAACATTGAAGTACGTGAAAGTTCCACACCGATGAGATACAGACAGACAGACAGACCCGGCTCACAAATGGTACATGAAAATGCCGGGGTCAAAGATAGTGTCCTCACTCCCGAAGGAGTGAAGAAGAGAGGAAGTCACATCATAAGTGAGGAATGGAAGGAAGATGTTTATGACAATTAGGATCCATTCTTCATCCTCAAATGTAGACATATCGGGAGGAAGGGTGAAGGTAGTATCATCAATAAGCAAACTCTTATGATAGAGTATACCTTCCTCCGAGCTAATATCATCCTCAAGATCAAAGTAGAAATGATCATATTCCGGAGGAGATATGTCATGAGAGAGTTCACCGGAGAACTCTTCATGAAGAGAATCATTGGAAAAAGCCTCAAGCTCGGGCTTGTCCAATGTAGAGTCACTATCCACAACGGGGATAGGAGATGAAGCTGACTTAGCACAGAATGATTCGATCTTAGAAACGAGGAGATTTATATTGAACAATTGTTCACGAAGTATCTCGTCCTCAATTTCCAGATCATCAGAATCTCTCACTCCCTCTAAGCTAACTAGCTCAGAAGGTAGCTCCTCGACATAATCGATGTCTCCATAGGATAAAGAATCGTCAAACGAAGTACAATCGTTATCAGAATCGGAGAACATCTCGACATGATCATATGGAATGTCAAGAGGAGGGTAAGAATCATCATTAAGAGGCTCATCACACATATTACCGGAGATAACCTCGGACTCACTTGGGGTTGGAACAAGGCTCTCAACACTAGACGATTCCATTTCTGGAATAGTGCTAGAAGGCTCGTCCCCCATTATGAGAGAGTCAATGGAAGCTTCGGGTGTGATTTCAGTTGACAAGCTCTCATAATATTCCTTCATTAGAATAGAATCCTCATCATCATCGTCATCATATCGGATTCTTATGTTCATCTGCTGAAGCTTACACACCATTCTTTTCATTTGTAGTTTCTTTCGAATGCGTATTTCTTCAGAACTTTGAGGAAGATAACACTCCTCGTAATCATTGAGATGCTGTGAAGGCTCGGAAGTCTGATGACTGATGGAATACTGCGGGGGTTGGAAATTGTCAAAACCGGGAGAATTGGAATTGTGAAAATTTTGATTCATTGGTTGACATTCAAAAGTCGCATGAGGACCCCCGCAATTCTCACAACAGAGATAATTGGGAAAATAACTTTCACCAAAGTTCTGATTGTAACACGGTTCCGGCTCATAGACAGGCGGGACCCGTGGTGGACAATCAAAACCGTAATGAGAATCATTCCCACAAAACTCGCATGAGTAGGATTCGTAATGGGTTTGTGGAGGTAGGTAGGAAAAATCAGGTGTTTCATTTGAAATGGGATCGGGATTACCGACAAATTTGTCTCCGAAACTCACATTGGTACAACGCCGACAATTTCCACCGTTAAACGGACCTCTACACCAGGAACATGTCAAATACCATGACATAGAGAATTAAACGGATAAGAGGGATAAGAGATGAAGAATTAAACGGTTATAGAGGATAAGGAATGGAGAATTAAACAGGTTTGAGGATAAAGAAATGTAGAATTAAACAGATTGGAGGATAAAGGATGGATATTTTTGGATTTTTGAAAAATATGCTATAAAAACAAAGAATGAAAATATTTTTGGGTTTGTTAACACTTCAGGAAAAGTGTTAATGAACTTTTTGGATTTTTGAAAACTTTACAAAAAAAAACTTTTTACAAAAGATGGAATATGTGCAAGAATGGATCTGAAAAAGGCTAAACACACGCTAAAGCCTCCCCGGCAGCGGCGCCAAAATTTGATCTGTGCCAAACCGTCAAGTCAAACAGACTTAAAACAGCTTAAACACAAATACAATGAAGATCAGAGAATACAGTGAATACCCGGGTCGTTATGTCCCACGGAGACTCAATGGTGTGTAAAACTGATTCAGATGATGGAATGATCACTAAGGATAGTGATCTGTAAAGGTTTGATTGATGATTATACTACTGAAAAAAAATATAAATTAAAGCGACTTAAATGCAAATTAAGAAAATTAAAAAGATAAAAGATATTAAATAAACGCTATCACTATATTTAAAGTGATGAACGTTTAAAACCTAAAACTTAAAACTTACGTTTAAATAAAAATAACGTAAACGTACAAAATAAAAAGTGAGATTTAAGAAATAAAAGTCCTAAAAAAATGAAAAATACATTTTTACAATCCTAATTATAAAAGAAAATATTTAGAAAAGGAAAATTATTTTTTAAAACTATTTATTTAATTATTATTAATTAAAAACTATTTTAACTATTTAATAAATACTCTAAAATAGAAGAAAATACAAAATAAGGCTAGAAAAATAAACTTATGATTCTGAAAAATCTAAAATACTATAAAACTAATTTTAAAACAGAAAATATATTTTTTAGACTATTTATGTATTTATTATTAATTTAAAACTATTTAAAACTAATTAAAATGCTAGAAAATACTATTTAAACTAAGAAAATTATGGAAAAATACTTTTTATTACTTTTATATTTATCTTAATCTATAAAAATTGAAAACATATTTTTTAAAGCTTTTTTCTTAATTATTTGTATTAAAAGTTAATTAAAAATACTTAAAAACTAATTAAAATCAAGAAAAATACCAAACAAGCTAGGAAAAATCTGAAAAATTCAGGAAAACTCTAAAATAATATAAGGAATATAAGAAAAATAGAAAAACAGGAGGTTGTTAAGAGGAAATAGCAACTGATGAGGAAGTGCTTATTGAAATAAGCACTTCAATAAGCAAATGGAATCCAAAGGCTACCAAACCAAAAGAGAAGCTCTAATAAGCTAAAATAACATAAATGGAACAAGTTTCAACAATCCCTAACCACTGATAAGCTAGATGCAAAGATTTGAGTTTTGAGCTATAAGCTAGAAAACAGTAAAGGGGGGTCTACTTCAAGCCAAGAAATAAGCCCTAGAATAAGCTGGAAAGCAAAAACCAATTATTGAGACCTAAAGATGACCTGGGTGACTAACTATAACCCAAAGATCAGACCTTGCCAAGCTCAAATGAGCTTGTGGCAGGGTCTGCAAGATCTGCAAAAGCTCTGTGCAGGCCTATTGCCTTGCACAGGGCACTTAGCACCTATTTGATAAGCTAGCTTGAGCTTTAAGAAAAAATCACAAAAATCTATTAAAATAGATACAAGAAAATAGACCAGTGGCACTTTCTAAAACTGCAATTTTCATGGAGATTGACTCAGAAATTAGTGAATGAAAAATCATTTACAGTTGGCCAAAAACTGAGAAATTGCACTTTTGACTTTCTTAACAAAACTGAGAAGTTGACTTTCTTGAGTTTAGATCTGGATTTTTGAACTGAAAATGATATATTGAGATGGAATGAGGTTAACAAAAGCAAAGTTTATGAAATTGTAAACACAAAAACAAGATTTGGACTTGCTAATACTCCAACAGTAAGCAAATGGACAGATTCAAAGGCAATTTTGACTATAGGTGTTTGTAGATGCAGATTTAAGACAGCATTGGATGTGTAAGAGTTAAACAAATATGAAGCAACAATAATACACCACTGCACTCACCTAAATGATAGCTAAATCAGCAATTCCAAACACTACTGTATGAATAAATATGCACTCAAAACTATCCAAACTGATAAATTGGTTCATGCCATTGATCAAACTAATTTTACTTGACCATAATACAACCATATAAACACATTTAAGCTATCTGTCACTACAATTACAAGTGCAAATAAAAACTGCCATATGACTTGAAAATGAAAAATGGAGAAAACACTCACCACTGTCCCACTGTTTCTCAGGCTAAACCAAACCAAATCCTAAACTAACCTATCTATTCCAACCATATCCATCCTCTGCAACACCAAACCATGCTCAAATCCAACTAAGCTTAAACAGTTGACTTTTGTTGACTTTTTCACAAACTTGCTTGAAAATGATTTGTAAGCTCACTAAAAGCTATTAAAAGCTTTAATGAACTAGCTAAAGCTCAGAAATGAGCTAATAACAGATTGTTAATAAGAGTTTGGAACTAAAAATTGCAACAGTGACAAATAACTTGGAATTTAAATAAAAGATTTGGCTTGATGTTCAAAACACATTACAGAGATGTTATAACTTAAACTTGATACATAAAAACTGAAATCACAACATTTTTATCTAAACTAAAATATTTTTAAAGAAAACGACATTAAGGAAAATTTTAAACTAACTAACTACTCTTTGCTAGCTTCAATCTCTCTCTTTTATAGCTTCAATTGACTCTCTCCCATCTTCTGAGTGGATCCCACCTGTTTTCAGAGCAATTGGGTGACTTTTGTGAGATTTGGCCAAATTGTCAATTTTGGCGGGAATTTTGCATTTGACAGGTGGCTATGGTTGAGTGAATGGGGAAGGAAAACAATTAATGTTTCTTGGATTGTGGTGTTTGGAGGGGGGACAAAGGTGTGGAAAAGAGAGGAGGGGGGATGGCTGGAGCTTGAGTGAGCAGGGGAAGCAGTTGAGAAGATGAGACTAAAAGGGCGCCAAGTGGGTGGTCAAACCAAGGGGGTTTGACTGGGCAGTATTAATAAAGAGGGGTTCAAAATGGCTTAATGACAGGGGGGTCACAAAGAAAATGGCAGGCCAAAAAGGGTTTAAGGTTTAATAATTAACAAGGACTTGTTATGCAATTTTCTGATTTTGAGGGACTTGAACTGCCAAGCTTGCAAAGTTTCTTCCAAGGACTAAAAGTGACAAAGTTTAATAATGCAAGGACCAAAGTTGCCATTTTCAGATTTTCCAGGGGCCATTTCTGCCAAATTTCAAACTTGGAGGACCATTTATGTAATTTTCTCAAACTTTTGATATGTTTCACCAAAGGACTAAATTTGACAAGTTATGATATTAAAAGGACCTTTGGTGACTTTTCTTTTGAAATTTTGACTCAGGGACTATTTTTGACAACTTTTGAAACTTGGGGGACTAAAACTGCAATTTTTGCAAATTTGATATGTTTTTCATCTGATTTTGATATTTTTGCATTTAAAACACATAAAACACTGATTTGTGATATTTTGATCATTTTGATGTGTTTCTGAGTGTTTTCAGATGATTTTGCAGTTTATTTTGTACAAAAATGATGAGTATTTAGACACTCATCAACGGCTCTTGGTAAAGATATCTCAAATCCGTTGACGGCTTGCAATTTGCCCAAAATTGTATGGTGTTCAGCTCACCATATCTTTAATTAGTGAAAAGTTGGCTAGCCCGCAAGTTTATGGCTTGTGGTAAAGGCAGTTGGAAAACCATAATTTGTAATCAGCTCACCAAAGATAATATTGATAATTTATCTAAGAATTGGCTAGTCCAGAAGCAAACGGCTTCTGGTAAAGACAAATCAAATCCGTTGGAAGCTGGTGATTTGCTCAAAATCATTTGGTTATCGGTGTACCAAGGTTCTTACTTGAACTGAAACAATTGGCTACTCCAGAAGTAATGGCTTTTGGTAAAGAGACTGAAATCCATAAATTTTTCATAAAAGATTGCTAGGGACTAGCAATAGTTTAGTGTGGGAGATTTGATATGTGTCTAAATACACATATATTTTATATTGTTTAATCCCACAAAACAACCAAAAACACACAAATGACCATAAAAATGTTACAAATATCATTGAAATGTGTTTTTATGTGATTCAGGTACAAAAAGATTGAAAGCAAGTGAAAAGCATGCAAAGTTCACAAAACTGTCATTTTCAGTCCCTGGAATTTCACAAATTAACAAAACTAGTCCCTGAAAGTTTAAAATGTATGAAAAGTCAACTTTAGTCCTTGGATAATCAAACATGTTCACAAATAATCCATGGATGAAAGTTTTCTACAATTGGCAACTTTTACCCCTCAAGTTTCAAAATTGGCAAAATTAGTCCCTGGGTATTTAAAAAGTATAATTTATCAAATAATACCCTTGTACTATTCATAACTTATAATTTGGAACCTTTTGATAACTTTTGGGAAATTTACAATTTCACCCCCTAAAAATCCAAAATTGACACAAATGGTCCTTAAAGTTTTAAAATGTTAAAATTATCAACTTTGGTCTTTGTGTTATTGTTTATTGGCAGGTTTGGTCCTTATGATAACTTGGGAAAGTTGGCAACGCAAGTCCTTGAAAAATCAGAAATTACAAAAATGGTCCTTGTGATTAAACTACAAACCAAACGGACCCTTTTTGTATTTTAAATCCAAAAACAAAACCAAGTCCAATACAAAAGCCCAATACCCTATTAATAAAACCAGGGTCAAACCCAGTCAAACCCACCCTTCATCTCCTTCCTCTCACAACCCCGCCAAAACCAAAACCATCATGGTTTCACCACCACCTGGCCACCACCTTTCCACCTCACTACCCCAGCTGTTTACCTACTCTCACCACCATCTCCTTCCACCTATACCAGCTCACAATTAATATATGCATTCACACCATCGACACCTCTTTCACCTCACATACCCTGCTTTTGTTACCCACTCTTCAACTTGACCTCTAAACCCACTAAACATGTCTCCTCCACCTCTACATGTGAACAAGAAGCATTAATTGCTCTCAAACTGCCCAAAGCAGTCTATATCACTTTTGGCGCCAAAAGTCATTTAAACGGCTAGGATGATTTCTGCTTATCCAATGGACACAAATTAAAGTAGGATTTGATTGGAATGCTAGTAAGAACTTAGTATGTTATAAAAGAGAAGAGAAGGAGGAGAGAAGACTTACCTTGGGCTAGCCATTGGTCGTGTAGTATTAAATTTAAATGCTTTCTTTAAATTAAATGTCTTTTAATGTTTTAATGTTGTAATCTTTCTTAAATTAGTGTAATGAAACTTTATTTCCAGTTTAATTTTAAGTTTCTTTTCAGTTTCAAGTTTTTGCTTAATTACCTTTAATTTTCATGTCATTTCAATTTCATGTTATGTAATTGTTTAATGGACCTCTATAGCTCATATAAGCTCCTGACAAAAGCTTTAAAGCTTTTAGAGACCTTAAGTCAGTTTTAGACTTTAAAATTCAGAAAATAAAAAATCAAGAAAAAGTCAATGAAAGTCAACCTGTGGTCCAATAAGCAGTTCTGGAGGGAGAAAAAGCTTTATCTGGATAGCTTTCCTGGTTTCTAGCTTGTTGACAACAAGCTAGGAGTGATTTCTTATCCTTGGTACTCAGTTTTAGCCTTGATCACTTGTAAGCTTCATTTTTACCATTTTTTTGCAATTTACTGTTTCAGTCCTTTTTATGCTTTGATGTCCATGTTTTCATGTTTCTTTATTGTTAGTTTATCATATTATAGCTTAATCTTAGGTTGTTATGTTTTGGAATTGGATTGTGGCTTGGAATTTCATTTAACTGTCAATATGCTTGCTTTTGATAATCCTAGACCTAGACTTTTGTGACTACTTGTTTAGGCTGAAAAAGGTTTGGTTTGACACACTAAAGCCCCTGGATTTGATAAATTATGTTTACACAGTTAAATGTTATGAAAAGTTCAATTTAATCTCATTTAAAGGCTGTTTGGATTTGCTGATAGATTAGCATTCCAGTGTATGCTTGTTGTTGTTTGTTGTTGTTATATGTCATATTAATTCAATATAGCTCAGTGCAACCATAAAATACAGTCATTACTTGTTAAATAGTCAAAATTGTTTTTAATCTTCCATAGATAGTTCACTGTTAGAATTTGAAATGCAAATTTCATCACAGTGATGCATAAGTAGGTTATCTAGCTTTATTTCATGTTCTTATATCTTAATACAACATATTAAGTCAGTAGATTAAGATCTAAATTCAGTTTAGTCAACTCTTTAGTGTTTTTGGAAAAAAAGTCAAATTTTTACTTTTTTCATTTTTGAATAAACTAAATAATTTCATTGTGTCTTTGTTACTTAGCTTCATGTTTAGTGCTTTTAGGATATTGTAGTTTTGTTTCTTGCCTTCATTAGTATATTTTTGTTAATTTTTAGTTTCCATGATTAAGTGCTTTTTCAATTGCTTATTTTAGCCTGTTTTTCCCCTGTGCACAGCTTTAGCTGTCAAATTAATGTGCTTGCAGAAGCTTCATTATTTGGCCCAAGCTTGTGTACTTGGTTTCTTTGTATAGCCCTTATGGCCTTTTTATTATGTGTATGCTTGTTTTTCAGTTTGTAGCTTATTTAGTTAGCTTAATCAACCAACCTTTTTTGTCCCATCTTACTCACTACACAGAAGCAAACTGTGTAGTTGGAGTTGTTTTACTAAGCTCTCAAATAGCTCCTCATTGAGCTTGAGCTTGTGATTTTTGGCCTTATGTGAGGTTAATCTATCACACTCAATGTTCCAGTGCTTGTGTAGCTTTTATCAGTTTAATTGATAGGTTATAATTGAGCTTGTTGTTTGCTGATCGGTGCCAAACCGTCAAGTTATCTCACACAAGCTAGCCACTTGTGAATGGCTAACCGTAAGAAACTTAAAACAGTTCAGACACAAATGCAATGAAGATCAGGAGAGTATAGTGTTTCCCCAGGTCGTTATGTCCCAACGAGCTGCGCGATGAATCACCAAACGAATAGTGATCGAGAGGATTTGAACGGAAAAGATTTTTGAATGATTATAACTAAAGAAAAAGTATATAAACTAAAGGCGCTTAAATGCAAATTAAAGAGAATTAAAAAGATAAAATATATTAAGTAAACGCTATCACTATTTGCAAAATGATGTTTTTGATTTTTCTTTTATAAAATTTAATTAAAAACTACGTGACGTACGAAAGAAAATGTGAAACTGAAACAATATTAATCCTAAAAATATGAAAATGACATTTTTACAAACCTAATGATAAAAGAAAATTTTTAGAAAAAGAAAATTATTTTTAAAACTATTTATCTAATTATTATTAATTAAAAACTATTTTTACTTATTTAATAATAGCCTAAAATACAAGAAAATATGAAATAAAGCTAGAAAAATGAAATTATGACTTAGAAAAATCTAAAATAACTAAAGAGAATTTTCAAAACTAATTTTATATTTTTCTGATTATTTTTGTATTTTCTATGAATTAAAAACTATTTAAAACTAATTAAATTGCTTAAAAATACAAATTTAACTAAGAAAAATCTGGAAAAATCTTTTTTTGACTTTTTATATTTATCTTAACCTAAGAAAAATGAAAACTTATTTTTTTGAAACTTTTCTGATTTAATTGCAATAAAAGCTAATTAAAAATGCCTAAAAACTGTTTTAAATGAAGAAAAATAGCAAACAGTGATGAAAAAATTATGAAAATTTCAAGAAAAGTCTAAAATGATATACTGAATCTAAGAAAAATATAAAAACAGTGGCTTATGTGTAAGAAAATGAAACTGCAATGCAAAGTGCTTATAAATAAGCACTTGGAATAAGCAAATGAACACCAAAGACCACCAACTGATTACAGAAGCTATAATAGACTAAAAGTACTCAAAAGAAACTAAATACAACTGCTCTATACCACTGAATTGCAAACTACAAAGATTTGAATGATTTGAGTTAAGTGCTAAAAACAGATTTATGCTACTACTTGTGGCTAATGCAACTGCTTATTAATAAGCTGTAACAGAAAACCAGAAGTTGGAATCTAAAATAGACCTGGCTAGCTACCTTTAAGCCAAAGATGAGCTCTGGATAAGCTCTGATGAGCTTGTTACAAGCCCTGCACAAACCTGTGCACACTCAGTATTCACTGAGTGTGTGCACACGGGAAATAAGACCATGTTGACAAGCCATTTTGAGGCTTGTACAAAATTACCAAAAATCTACAAAAATCACAATAAGAAACTAGACCAGTTGAAGTTTTTAAAACCAAAGTTTCACTTGAATTGAACCAAAAATGAGTCCATGAAAAATCACCCTAGTTAGGCTCAAACTGACTTTTTCAATATTTGACTTTTGAAACAGTTATGATATTTTGACTTTGATGAACTTTGAGACCAATTTGTGGACTGATCTTGATGTTAAATGATGAAATGAAGCTAATGAAAGCTATACATATGATTTCTAAACACAAAACAAGTTTTTGATCTAAGAAAATTCTAACAGTTATGAAATTAAGACAGTTTCAATGTGATCTTGACTTTTGTGGTTCTAAGATGCAAAATAAAGACTAGTATGAGTGTAATAAGCCCAGATAAAACTATATCAAATGAACTTAATCCTATAACTAACCTCAAACACAGACTAACCAACTGATCCAAACACCATTTAAAACACTGATTTGAACTGTAAAACTGAGCTACCAACTGAATTAACTTAGGCTAACACTGGAACTGAATCAAGTTATCATAATTACAACTTAATCAACAAAATAAAACTGATCCTAACCACAATTACAGATTATGCAGTGACTTGAAAATGGACTTACATTTGGTCCTAGCCACAATGGCTTGAGATCAGTCAACCAAAGAACCACTATCCTATATATATCAACCCAATTGACTCTGAATCAACCCAAATCCAGCACTGCATCACCCAATTCCATTTCCATTTCCAAATGAACCCAGTTTGACTTTCGTTGACCCAATACCAAAGTTGCTTGGAACTTAAATGTAAGCTTACCAAAAGCTATAAGTAGCTTCAATAAACTTGTTTGAGCTTAAAAATAAGCTACTAAAAGCTTGTACATAAGAATTTGAAACTGAAATTTGCAACAGTAAACATGAAACATGAAATGTGAACACAAACTTGAATTAATACTTGAAAATAGTTGTAATACACTGAGACAACTTAGTTTGATACAAATAAGCTTGAAATTATAACTAAGAATCTATTTAAGACATAAGAATTTAAAAACGACATACATTTGAAAATTAAACTAAGTACTACTCTTTCTCTTCCTTCTTCTTCCTTTATTTATACCCAAAAAGACTTCCACTTGACTTCTGAGCAGTTCCCACTTGAATTCAGGACCATTGGATGAGTTGAAAAGATATTGGCCGTTTGATCATATTTTGGCGCCAAAAATGGTTTTAGCAGTGGGGGTTGAGTGCAAGGGTTGAAGAAGCATTAAATGCTTCTTGGATGGTTGTTGAGGTGGGGGGAACAAGGAGAGGTAAGGTTTGAGCTGGAATGATGGGAGGACTGGATTTGCAGAAGCAGTTGGTGAGGAAGAAGAAAAAGGCGGGTAAAGGGGTGTGTTTGTTTGACTTGGGATTTGACCAGGGTATAATATATTGAAGGGGTGGTCAAAAACAGGGGTCCAAATGGCTTATGGCAGGGGTCCAATTGGTTTTGACAAGGTCCAAGGTTCATGGTTTAGGTATTAATACAAGGACTTGTTTTGCAATTTCTGAAAATACAAGGACCAATGCTGCCAATTATGCAAAGTTGTTTCAAGGGACCAAAAGTGACAAGTTTCAATAGTACAAGGACCAAAATGGACATTTTCAAATTTCCAAGGACTATTTTTGACAATTTTGAAACTTGGAGGACCAAACTTGTAATTTCTCAAAACTTTTGATATTTTTCACCAAAGGACTAATTTTGACAACTTATGATTTTAAAAGGACCTTTGGTGATTTTTCTTTTGAAATTAAGTGCTCAGGGACTATTTCTGACAACTTTTGAAACTTGGGGGACTGAAACTGCCAATTATGCAAACTTAGCTCATTTTTCATCTGATTTTAAACATTTTGCATCTGAAACATATAAAATGCAATTTTGAGATATTTTCAGTATTTTGATGCATTACTGAGCATTTTTAAGTGTTTTGCAGTTCAGATTTAACAAAAAATGATGAGTATTTACACACTCATCAATCCCCCACACTAAACTATTGCTAGTCCCTAGCAATCTTTTGAGAAAAAATTAATGGATTTGAATCTCTTTACCAAAAGCCATTACTTCTGGAGTAGCCAAATGTTTCAGTTCAAGTACGAACTATGGTACACTGATAACCATGTGATTTTGAGCAAACCACCAGCTTCCAACGGATTTGATTTGTCTTTACCAGAAGCCGTTTGCTTCTGGACTAGCCAACTCTTAGATAAATTATCAATATTATCTTTGGTGAGCTGATTACCAATTATGGTTTTCCACTGCCTTTACCACTAGCCATAAACTTGCGGGCTAGCCAACTCTTCACTTTTAAGGATATGGTGAGCTGAATACCATACAATTTTGGGCAAATTGCAAGCCGTCAACGGATTTGAGATATCTTTACCAAGAGCCGTTTGCTCCTGGATTAGCCAATCCTTTAGTTTATTAGACATGGCGGACTGATAACCATAAGTTGAGTAAGTGCAGAACACTTACTCCCAAAAAAAAAATTTGGCCAAAAATGGGGGAATTGGGCGGTATAATTACATGATAAAATTCGTGAGAATTCCCCCACACTAGAAATGAATATTGCCCTCAATATTCAAAGTACCAGCGGTTATGCCGAAACAAAGAACGTAAAAGGGAAATACTACGGCCATTATTTAGAAAGATTTTTTTTTTTTTTTTTTTTTTGAAACTATATTACAACAGCGGGGGGCAACTCCCCCACACTAGGGTGGAACATACGGGTGAAAACCCATGTTTAGCTACTGTTTTTGATTACCGAGTCGCTAGCTTGACTCGACCCCGGATTCATTGGTTCATGGGGAAAGTAACGTGGAAAACCAATCTCGATCGGACTTTCGTTCAGAGTGTTAATAAACATATGAACATCAGAAAGTTCCACACCGACGAGATACAATCGCGGTAGTGTTAATAGTAGAAACTATAAAGGATGATACCGGGGTCAAAGATGGTGTCCTCATTCCCGAAAGAGAAAAGGGAAAGAGCAACCACACCATCTGTGAAGAATGGAATAAAGATGTGCATGAGAATGCAAGTCCATTCCTCATCAGTAAGAAGCAAATCACCAGTTTTGACATTTTTAAGCTTAGACTTGAAGCTTATATGGTGATTGTCAATAAGATGTCCGGGAGGGAGGGTGGGAAACGGTTCTTCAATCAACAGATTTTCCAGAAAAAGGACGTCTCCCTCCGAATCAAAGTAAGTATTATCAATTCCTGTTGGAATTGACTCATCACTAAGAAAGGCATCGACTTCATTCCAAAAGTTGTCATCTTCCTCATCAGGAGTGAGAGAAGGGATGGAAGAGTCGGGAATAATAAGACTAGGAGATGATGGATCATTTTTGAACAATTCTTCAATGGGTAGAATGTCTCCCATTGGATCACAAACATCATCATCCAATTCAGATGAAACTGAAGAGAGTTTGGTTTCATTCACAGAGTTAACAAACTCGATACGATAAACTGATTCCGGAGGTGGGACAAGTGGTGTGCTCTTAGAGCTAGCAATTTCCACCACTTCTGATGAAGTCTCCGATTCTAGATCATCATCATCAAGTACACTCTTGACTTCCCTGGTACAACTTTCAAACCATTTATTTGAACCAGGGTTGATTTTCAAAGCTTTTAACTCAGCACGTTTTTTGGTGACTCCTCTTAACCGTGAAATTTGAGAGTGTTGCATTGAATCTTTCAGATTTTTGATCAATTGTGGCAACACTCTGTTTGGATAGAGGTTTGGAGTTTTGGTTGATATTCAACGTGAGTTCTTCGTTGTCAACCCGTATGGTCAACTCTTCAGCAAATACATCAATCAGAGCACGACTCGTTCTCAAGAAAGCTCTCCCTAAGATGAGGGGAACTCTAGGATCTGCATCAAAGTCTACTACAACAAAGTCAGTAGGAAAGTGAAACTTTCCCACTTTCATCACGACATCCTCGGATATCCTAAGTGGACGAGTTATGGTACGGTCCGCTAGCTCGAGTGTCATACAAGTGGGTGAAAGATTAGGAAGAGACAGTTTCTTCCATACTGAGAGTGGCATGAGGTTAATGCTAGCGCCAAGATCGGCCAAGGCGGAGCATTGAACCATCCCCAAGAAATCACACGGGATTAAAAATCTACCGGGGTCTTCAAGCTTTTTGGGAAGCTTCTTGAGAAGGACCGCTGAGCATTGCTCATTGAGAGGGGTTTTAGCCATCTCAGATAGCTTATCTTTGTTGGTCAGTAAGCCTTTAAGCGTGGATGCAAATTTAGGCATTAGAACGAGTGCATCAACGAAGCTTATATCAAAGTGTAGCTCATTGAAGATTTGGAAAATTTTTTCCATTTGCTCTTTGTTTTTGTCTTTGAGCTTCTCATCATTCATTCTTGAAGGGTAAGGAAGCTGACTAGACTTTTGAGCCGGGATGGAAGTGTTTTCTGGCTCAGAATTTGTCTTCGGAACTTCGGGTTCCGGACTTAAAGCTTGGACTACCGAAGGTGGGACGTGTGCGGTACTTCGTGGGCTTGAGAAATGCACCTTGTCCGTTGTATCCTTGGTAACTTGACTCATCGCTCCTGGTGGAGGAGGCATTGGAGTCGAAGGTCCATTGTGCGTCTTACCACTACGAGTGGTGACGGCTTTCAACTCGGCATTGGGATTAGGAATTGTATTGCTTGGGAGTCCTCCAGAAGATGATGAAGCTTTGTTCATATTCATGTTCATGAAACTGCTCATCATATTCTTTAACTCATTTGTCTGCCGAGACATTGTGGTATCAATTTCCTTTTTAAGCTCAACTCTCATGTTATTGATCTGAGTTTGCATTGAACGTATGCTTGACTCAGTAATTTTCATGAAGTCATTTGGTAGGGGAGTTTGAGAAGGTTGTTGATAACTTTGATGATTTGGAGCTTGATATGGTTGGTTGAAATTGTTCCGGTTTTGATTGAAATTTTGAGAGTTATTGAAGTTTTGTCCTTGATTCGGAACAAAGCGATTTTGATTGCCATGGTTTTGCACAGGAGGAAAACCAGGTGGTGTCATACCGCTAGGTGCACGGTAGTGAGGATCAGCTTGTGGTCGGTATTGATTGTGGTTTACAGAAGCAACGGGAGCTTGGTAAAAAGAAGCATCGGTTGCTTGACAATCATAATACGCATGTGGACCACTACAAGTTTCACACACCTTGTTTACAGCTTTGATTGGTTCCGGCTTATGAATTTCGCTTTTGATTTCCTTTACCTCTTTCATCATACAACGGATGACATCCGTTAGAGCGGCTATCGGAGCGGCTAACTCAGAAGAGTTATTGGATGAAGAAGCAGGAGTGTTTGGAGTATTGACTTTGTTGCGAGAAATAGGAACTTTTGATTTTTGCTCGCAAATCTCAATCACATCTTTAGGTTTACGATTCAAGATATTGCCGCCTGCGGCTGCGTTCAAAGAATCTTGATCGTTACCGTTCAACCCATTGTAAAAAATATTGACTTGTTGAAGCTCCGTGAATTCATGATGGGGGCATTTCCTGAGGAGATCTTTGAATCTCTCCCATGCCTCTCCAAATTTTTCATCGAAATTTTGACGAAATCCAGAAATTTCATTTTTAAGATTAGTCGTCTTTGATGGAGGAAAGAAATAATTGACAAACTTTTGAACAAGATCCTCCCAAGTTTCGATAGATCGAGGGGGTTCTTTTTCCAGCCAAATCCGGGCTGTCCCCTCAAGTGAGAATGGAAAAAGCATCAACTTGATTACTTTTTGTGGCACATCCTTGAAATTGATAGTTGAAGTCAACTTGTTAAACCAACGGATGTGTGCATATGGGTCTTCTCGATCAAACCCGTGGAATTGATTTGTAGACACAAGTTGGATCAAATGTGTCTTCAATTCGAAGTGATCAGAATTGATTGCTGGTAGAATGATGGCATCTCCATAACCCTCGGTGGGTGCTTGGAGCATTTCCGCCATAGTTCGTTCGTCTGCCATATTGTTGTTTGAAATAGTACGAATCTCGGGTTCGACTATTTGGGCAGCACGTCTACGAGAACGTCTTCTAGGAATTTCTGCTAGATCACGCAAAGGACTCAATGATCTAGAAGAACGAGTGCGCATGCACTAGAGTTAACTCTAAGGATTCTCAGAGTTAAGGAAGGGAATTATGAAAAAATGGGAAAGGAAGAATCTTTTTGTGTTTTTATGGTTATACATATATAGAAACAAAAGAAAAAATATTTTTGTGTTTTATATGTTTTAAGATGTTTTTGGGTTTTTGGATTTTTTTATAAGAATATATATAGATATAGATAGATGGTATGAACAAAGAGTGAATATTCAAATCACTAATCTGCTAAACGGAAGATAATTAGCACAGCTCCTCGGCAGCGGCGCCACAAATTTGATCGGTGCCAAACCGTCAAGTTATCTCACACAAGCTAGCCACTTGTGAATGGCTAACCGTAAGAAACTTAAAACAGTTCAGACACAAATGCAATGAAGATCAGGAGAGTATAGTGTTTCCCCAGGTCGTTATGTCCCAACGAGCTGTGCGATGAATCACCAAACGAATAGTGATCGAGAGGATTTGAACGGAAAAGATTTTTGAATGATTATAACTAAAGAAAAAGTATATAAACTAAAGGGGCTTAAATGCAAATTAAAGAGAATTAAAAAGATAAAATACATTAAATAAACGCTATCACTATTTGCAAAATGATGTTTTTGATTTTTCTTTTATAAAATTTAAATTAAAAACTACGTGACGTACGAAAGAAAATGTGAAACTGAAACAATATTAATCCTAAAAATATGAAAATGACATTTTTACAAACCTAATGATAAAAGAAAATTTTTAGAAAAAGAAAATTATTTTTAAAACTATTTATCTAATTATTATTAATTAAAAACTATTTTTACTTATTTAATAATAGCCTAAAATACAAAAAAATATGAAATAAAGCTAGAAAAATGAAATTATGACTTAGAAAAATCTAAAATAACTAAAAAGAATTTTCAAAACTAATTTTATATTTTTCTGATTATTTTTGTATTTTCTATGAATTAAAAACTATTTAAAACTAATTAAATTGCTTAAAAATACAAATTTAACTAAGTAAAATCTGGAAAAATCTTTTTTTGACTTTTTATATTTATCTTAACCTAATAAAAATGAAAAATTATTTTTTTGAAACTTTTCTGATTTAATTGCAATAAAAGCTAATTAAAAATGCCTAAAAACTGTTTTAAATGAAGAAAAATAGCAAACAGTGATGAAAAATTATGAAAATTTCAGGAAAAGTCTAAAATGATATACTGAATCTAAGAAAAATATAAAAACAGTGGCTTATGTGTAAGAAAATGAAACTGCAATGCAAAGTGCTTATAAATAAGCACTTGGAATAAGCAAATGAACACCAAAGACCACCAACTGATTACAGAAGCTATAATAGACTAAAAGTACTCAAAAGAAACTAAATACAACTGCTCTATACCACTGAATTGCAAACTACAAAGATTTGAATGATTTGAGTTAAGTGCTAAAAACAGATTTATGCTACTACTTGTGGCTAATGCAACTGCTTATTAATAAGCTGTAACAGAAAACCAGAAGTTGGAATCTAAAATAGACCTGGCTAGCTACCTTTAAGCCAAAGATGAGCTCTGGATAAGCTCTGATGAGCTTGTTACAAGCCCTGCACAAACCTGTGCACACTCAGTATTCACTGAGTGTGTGCACACGGGAAATAAGACCATGTTGACAAGCCATTTTGAGGCTTGTACAAAATTACCAAAAATCTACAAAAATCACAATAAGAAACTAGACCAGTTGAAGTTTTTAAAACCAAAGTTTCACTTGAATTGAACCAAAAATGAGTCCATGAAAAATCACCCTAGTTAGGCTCAAACTGACTTTTTCAATATTTGACTTTTGAAACAGTTATGATATTTTGACTTTGATGAACTTTGAGACCAATTTGTGGACTGATCTTGATGTTAAATGATGAAATGAAGCTAATGAAAGCTATACATATGATTTCTAAACACAAAACAAGTTTTTGATCTAAGAAAATTCTAACAGTTATGAAATTAAGACAGTTTCAATGTGATCTTGACTTTTGTGGTTCTAAGATGCAAAATAAAGACTAGTATGAGTGTAATAAGCCCAGATAAAACTATATCAAATGAACTTAATCCTATAACTAACCTCAAACACAGACTAACCAACTGATCCAAACACCATTTAAAACACTGATTTGAACTGTAAAACTGAGCTACCAACTGAATTAACTTAGGCTAACACTGGAACTGAATCAAGTTATCATAATTACAACTTAATCAACAAAATAAAACTGATCCTAACCACAGTTACAGATTATGCAGTGACTTGAAAATGGACTTACATTTGGTCCTAGCCACAATGGCTTGAGATCAGTCAACCAAAGAACCACTATCCTATATATATCAACCCAATTGACTCTGAATCAACCCAAATCCAGCACTGCATCACCCAATTCCATTTCCATTTCCAAATGAACCCAGTTTGACTTTCGTTGACCCAATACCAAAGTTGCTTGGAACTTAAATGTAAGCTTACCAAAAGCTATAAGTAGCTTTAATAAACTTGTTTGAGCTTAAAAATAAGCTACTAAAAGCTTGTACATAAGAATTTGAAACTGAAATTTGCAACAGTAAACATGAAACATGAAATGTGAACACAAACTTGAATTAATACTTGAAAATAGTTGTAATACACTGAGACAACTTAGTTTGATACAAATAAGCTTGAAATTATAACTAAGAATCTATTTAAGACATAAGAATTTAAAAACGACATACATTTGAAAATTAAACTAAGTACTACTCTTTCTCTTCCTTCTTCTTCCTTTATTTATACCCAAAAAGACTTCCACTTGACTTCTGAGCAGTTCCCACTTGAATTCAGGACCACTGGATGAGTTGAAAAGATATTGGCCGTTTGATCATATTTTGGCGCCAAAAATGGTTTTAGCAGTGGGGGTTGAGTGCAAGGGTTGAAGAAGCATTAAATGCTTCTTGGATGGTTGTTGAGGTGGGGGGAACAAGGAGAGGTGAGGTTTGAGCTGGAATGATGGGAGGACTGGATTTGCAGAAGCAGTTGGTGAGGAAGAAGAAAAAGGCGGGTAAAGGGGTGTGTTTGTTTGACTTGGGATTTGACCAGGGTATAATATATTGAAGGGGGGGGTCAAAAACAGGGGTCCAAATGGCTTATGGCAGGGGTCCAATTGGTTTTGACAAGGTCCAAGGTTCATGGTTTAGGTATTAATACAAGGACTTGTTTTGCAATTTCTGAAAATACAAGGACCAATGCTGCCAATTATGCAAAGTTGTTCCAAGGGACCAAAAGTGACAAGTTTCAATAGTACAAGGACCAAAATGGACATTTTCAAATTTCCAAGGACTATTTTTGACAATTTTGAAACTTGGAGGACCAAACTTGTAATTTCTCAAAACTTTTGATATTTTTCACCAAAGGACTAATTTTGACAACTTATGATTTTAAAAGGACCTTTGGTGATTTTTCTTTTGAAATTAAGTGCTCAGGGACTATTTCTGACAACTTTTGAAACTTGGGGGACTGAAACTGCCAATTATGCAAACTTAGCTCATTTTTCATCTGATTTTAAACATTTTGCATCTGAAACATATAAAATGCAATTTTGAGATATTTTCAGTATTTTGATGCATTACTGAGCATTTTTAAGTGTTTTGCAGTTCAGATTTAACCAAAAATGATGAGTATTTACACACTCATCATTTGCCCATTCTCAACAGTTCACTGAGTAATCAGTGAACTTACACTATTACCAACAGCTCTAAAAAGCTCATTTGTGGTCATTAGCTTGTGTGGTTTAGTTTTACGTGAAGCTCATCCACCCAACTCAAGGACCCAGTGCTTAAATCCCACCTTGCAGCCTATTTACTAGGGCTGCAAGTAGCTTGAACTTATCACCATTTTGATAAAGTACACTGAGAATCAGTGTACTCATAGCTTCTTCATAAGCTCACAAAAAGCTTATCCTGTGGACTTAGCTTGTGATTTTGGTTTCTTTTGGAAGCTAACCCACTAGACTCTAAGTTCCAATGCTTATATTCTATGTTACAGCTTGTTAATAAGGGCTGTAACCAGCTTTTTGTTTGTCCCATTTCTCAGTATACATTGAGAAATCAATGTAATCATGCCTACTTCATAAGCTCCTCAAAAGCTCATCTGTAAACCCCACAAGTTGAGCTTTGGCTTTTTGGAATCCTCACCAACCCAACTTGCTACTTCAATTATTATTTTGCCATTTTCAGCTTATAACCTCAGCTTAATTTGTCATTCAAAAAGTATGCAGGGGTGTTTGGTACTGCAGTGTACTGGAAGAGCTTATTAGCTTATTACAAGCTTATTTGGTGAATCCAGTACACATGCTTGTTCATACCTGTTCAATATCACTTATAAGCATATTATTTTTCTTTTGCTTTCTAGTATGGAGCTTATACCAAGCTTTTACAAGCTTTCACTCCATCCAAGTTAAGCCCAAAAAGCTTAACTGTCTAAACCATAAGCTCACACTTGTGCACCATTCCAGTCCATAATCTTGTTCATACTTGTCTATTGGATTTGTGTACATATTATTTTTCTTTTGTTTCATGTTTATAGCTTTTTCCAAGCTTATTCTAAGCTTAAGTCTAGACAGTCAAACTTATGCTTGACTGTCTTGAGTAATAAGCTCATGAAGTGCTTATTTCTAGGTTTGTATAGTTTTGTCTTCATTAAACTTGTTCATAATCAGTACATATTTAGTTTTGTAAAAGAAAAACCAGAAAACATCAACTTTAAAAATAGTGATAGCGTTTATTTAATATAATTTATCTTTTTTATTTTCTTTTTAGCTTATTATTAAGCACTTATATGTTTTTATATTTTTCTTAAGTTTCTGTCATATTAAAGTATTTTTAAGAATTTTTTTTAGATTTTTCTTTATTCATTTATTATTTATAATAAATCAATAATAGTTTTTAGTAAATAAATAATGGTAAATAATTAATAATAAATAGAATAATTGTGTAAAAAATACATTTTCAGTTTCAAAAATTATTTTATAATATTTTAGATTTTTCAGATTCTTTATTTCATTTATTTAAGTTAATTTTAGATTTTCTTATTATTTATTTCATTATTAAATACATTTAATTCATTTTTAATTTATATTAATTAATTTAATAGTGTAAAAATTTATTTTAATTTTCTAATAATTTTTTTATCTTTTTAGGATTCCAAAAATATGATTTTCACATTTGTGGGAGTTGTATTGGACCAAATTCACTTTTTATTTTGTTACGTTTATGTAATTACTACGTACACGTACGCATTTTAGTTTTTTAGGTTTTCTTAACTTTTATATAAATTTGTAAATTATAAATAAAAATTTTAAGTTTGTTTAATTTGCATTTAAGCCCCTAAGGCATGCAAAACCCTACTATAGTTATAATTGTTTTATTTTTATACGTTTACGTTTAATTAAAGTTAAACATACGTTTGTATATCTTTTACGTTTTTAGGTTTCTGATTGCACGTTTTTAACGACATAGCTGTGACAGAGCTATCACTATTCACATTCCTAGTGTTAGTCAATCAGATTCCTGTTTTTGTATATTCAATATCATTTTAGCACACACAGTCGTTGTATTACAGTTTACACACCTCATTGGGACATAATGACCCGGGGATACACTAAACTCTCCTGGACTTAATTGCATTTTGTTCTGAGCTGTTTGACTTTTATGGTTGACCATTCACAAGTGGTTGACTAATAAAAGATAGACCGTTTGGAACCAATCAGGGATGCTTAAATTCCCAGTGGAAGGGTGCATTGTTACTCTTTACAATGCCACGGTACCGCATAGAGAGTGTAACACGATTACATGCGAAACAACATCGACCCCAAGATAGAGCGCAACCAAAGTTCCAAATCTGAAGGTTGCGATTCACCCAGAATACCCGGAACAAGAAATAGCCATTGGAGGGTCACTGTCGGACAACGACAAAGCAGCTGTGTGCGCGCTCCTGCAAAAGAACTTGGATATTTATGCATGGGAGCCAAAACACATGACTGGGGTACCACGCTCAATCACAGAGCATAAACCGAGAATCCGACAAGGGTACTCACCAATACGCCAGAAGAAGCGCGGCCAAGCCCCAGAGCGCGCGCAAGCGATTCTGGTAGAAGTACACAAACTGGTAGATGCGGGAATTATGCGTGAAGTCTACTACCATGACTGGCTGCCTCTTGCACCTCCAATGCACTGCTCACAGTAGCGCCAAGATCCTCTACCTAAGCAAGCAACTCCTTCTTACCCTGCTCAAGATACTTCAGGGCCCACATACAGGAAGCTTTATACTCTGCAGCAGCGGTGCGCTCTCGACTTATCTGACTCAGCAGCAGCATTTTTTCCTCAGCCAGTCCTTGGGCATACACACTCATGGCATCGGCTTCCACCCTGGCACTAGCTAGCTGGGCTTCCAGTTGAGCGATGCGCGAACTGTCCCCAGAATAACTGGCCTTTAGCCGCGCAGTTAATGATGCCTGATGCACTGCGGCCAAATCCAATTCCTCAATAAGCCGTTCCATTGGCATTTCTCCAGAAGCCGATGGCTCAGCATCTTGACTCTTCGGCGCAGACACTTCGGTACGCACTGGGCTCTCAAGTGGCGGCGACTCCGTACCCTGTTCAAACCTGCAGACACAGACACCGATTGTCAGTTTCCCATATGCGCAGTTAAAAAAAACGCTGTTGATTACTTACTGTGGGCCAGATACATTCGCCGATGGGTGTGATGACGCAGCCTCACTGGCAGACGATTCCACATTAACAACCACCAGGCGTTTCTTCCTCGAGGAGCTCGCGCCATCCCCCCCGAGCGTCCTTTTGCGCTTCAAGCCAGACTCTGGCTCCTCCACCTCCTCGTCCATGGGCTGCGCCACTGCCACAGGTGGTGGCTGCGCTATTGGAGAAGGCACTCGAGGGCTAGGCACGCTTTGCAACGGCATCACCTCTACCGCAACGGAAGAACTGGTCCCCGCTTCCCCTACGTTCAACTCCAGGGTACGCCATGCGGTGGAATCCAGTACCGGCTCTTCACCTTCTTTCAAGGGCCACACCCCAGTCTTTACCTCAATTGGTTTAGCTAGTTGCACCACAGCGAATAGATCCATCTCTACGCAAAGGCAGACAACAAATAAAACAAGTTATACAATGCGCGGATAAAGACAGAAAACTCTTACATTATTTACGCACAGAGGTACAGCGGAATGAGTACGCACCCTGGCCATTGGCGTCTAAGAAGATTGGGATCTCATCTTCGGGACCAAAATAATTACGGCTGATGCCCATATGTACCAAAAAATCCCCCAGGATAGGCACTAATGGGGATGCAATTAGCATTTATCAGTTCCGCATCCTTAGCGACATAAGATCCAGGCAAGGGGCACTCATCCCTTTCTAATGTACCCCTGGTATAAAAATCATAATTCCATGGAAAGCATATATCATCTACCCAGAAGAAATACTCCCTCCAATTCCTAAGCGAGTCTAGTTTATCAGTACAACATTGAAGTCTACCAGCACGCTTCGCAAAATATACCCACCCATGTACCCATGTCGTGTGATAAAAGGCGCGGAATAAGTGGATGGTTGGGTTAATCGCCAGTAAACGGCAATTCACCTCAAAATTGGTAATTTTGGGCGCACCGATGCAGTGTAACTGGGATATGTGCAGATTGTAATAGTTTAACACATCGCACAAAAAGCGGGACAGGGGCACACGTTGATTCGAGAATTCGAAAAAACGTGTATATACCCCCACTTTCCCTTCGGGGAAGTCCGCAATGGATGCCCGCGCATCCGGAACAACCGGATGCACGTCAAGGGGTATAAAGTAATCTGAGGTGAACTCTAAGAGATCGCTCTCGGTGAGGTGGGAGGTAAAGTCAGATAATTGTTTGACCATAGTGTTATTATTCTTTGAGAAAGAGCACGTGCGGCTACCTTTGAAGTAGGTTAGTTTCTGAATTGCAACTGCAAGTATGCTTTAAAAATGGTGGATTGTGTTTTCTTTTTTACTGTGAGTAACACCATGAAATGAAGCGTAGGGTTGTATACTTCTCCTCACCCATGCGATGAGTGACACGTGGACCCACCAACATTTACTATGTGGTTAGGATTGCTTGATGGGACACGGGGGCAGTAACTTTCCCCCGACTTTCGAGGCACCCATTTTTTAATTTCATGTCTAGATACAACGTATCGGTTAGTCTATTTGTATGGCTTCTTGGCTACGCTTTGAGGTTTTTTCACTGACTACGGTTATTAGTCTAGCATCCGCAGTTAGTCACTGCACATACTAGACTAGGGGGACATGATGACGTATAGTCTATATTCGGGTCACGAATCCGACTAAAGTCCAACGCTAAGGAGCCCAGCATGAACTGGGCTACGCCGATAAGGGTTTGGGCCCACGAAGGCCCAAACCCAAGGTTAATTACGGAACATGATATCGAATATCTCCCAATTAGGAAGATAATCACTCCTAACCGACTAAGGCGGGATACGCTGAAGGTTGGGGAACACGGAACCAACAAGGATTCCGTATGTATATAAAGGGGATCTCATCCCTCGTTTAAGGTATGATCTACAAACCCTAATTCTCCTTAAACCCTAAACCGATTACTTACTCTCACGCCGGAGGATAATCGTGGGAGACAATCCCACGGTAAGCCTAACAGTGTTTTCTGTCTCTTAGTGCGCAGGTCTCAAGCAATGATTCTCAATTGGTGCGAGAGCCGGAGCTCCAAACAAGGAACGTCCAACTTTTGCATCAACAGTAGTGGATTAGGAGGTTCCGGTGGTGGGATTGGATTCGGAAAGGGTGGTTGATTCAGTGTTGGAGGAAGATTTGGCAAAGGCAACGACATCGGGGGAGGATTTGGCAAAGGTGGAGGCATTGGAGGTGGATTTTGTGGAGATGGAGGAGGACACTGATTAAATAGTGAAAATTTGCGCACGAGTTATCACAGTTAATAGTTATTATTATTGTTAGGCAATTGCCGTAACTAAATGGATACATATTACGGCTTATAACATAATTATCATTACGCTAAATTTTTTACACTACGAAACATGATTGAGGAATTAAAAAAAGGCAATAATATTAAACAAATCATATTATATAAAGAAAATTGCTAACAAATACATTATGACTAAGGGGTGTTTGAAATTGCTTATTGAAAATATATTATGCGTTTCGAAAATGGATAAATAGATAATCGACTGTTACAAAACGTGATTCTAAAATTTAATATTTGGATTTAATTATGTTGTATGAATTTTCTTTTTAAATGAATTTTCTTTTTGATAGAAGATATATTTGTTTACTGGGCCTTTCAATGAAAGCATATATGAGGAAACTTCAATGCAGAACAATAAATATCTAAAAAACAAAACACTCTATCTCAACCATCCATTTATTTTTTATCTGACGGAGTAGATTAAAACTTATTAAAAAACGGATGGGCACTTTTGTAAATATACAACTCCACCTAACACACTCACACTTTTATGCAACTCTCTCTCTCTCTCTCTCTCTCTCAACACTCAACCGATTCGAGTTGTTTTCTATTGGTTTATGGTCCACCTTCCAAATGACAACGAATCAGTGATTCGTATTTTTTCTTCCTTGAAGAGGAAAAGAAACCATCAATCGAAACCCTTCTAGATGAATGTCCATATGAGATCTTTAGACGTTTACCTGGTGGTCAAGCCAGGAGTGCTGCGGCTTGTGTCTCAAACCATTGGCTCATGATTTTGAGTAATGTTAGAAACTCTGAAATCATTCAAGAATCATCTAGTGACGTTGAGATGACATCACAAGAAAACGATGGGTTTCTTACAAGATCTGTAGAAGGAAAGAAAGCAACTGATAATAGACTTGCAGCTATTGCAGTAGGGACGTCTGCTCGTGGTGGTTTGGGCAAGCTTTTGGTCAGGGGAAGTAACAAAGTTACCAAACTAGGATTTACAGCGATTGCACGTAGCTGCCCTTCGTTAAAGGTTCTGTCTTTATGGAATGTTCCTTCAATCGGCGATGAAGCTTTGATCGAGATCTCAAAAGAATGCCATTTGTTAGAAAAGCTTGATCTTTCTCATTGCCCTTCGGTTTCCAACAAGGGTATTGCAGCGATCGCTGAAAAATGCCAAAATTTGTCTTCTTTGACCCTTGAGTCTTGCAAAAATATTGGAAACGAGAGTCTCCAAGCTATTGTCCGAAGCTGCTTGAATCTACAATCTATTACCATTAAAGACTGCCCGAGTATTGGTGATCAAGGAGTCGCTACTCTTTTGTCGTCACCTACTTTGGCTTTAAAGAAAGTTAAGTTTCAATCTTTAAACATTACAGACTTTTCACTTGCTATGATCGGGCACTACGGGAAGTCAATTACTAATCTTTCTCTTATTGGTCTACAAATCCTTACTCAAAAAGGGTTTTGGGCAATGGGTAACGCGAAAGGTCTTCAATCTTTAACTTCCTTGACTGTAATTTTGTGTTACGGGATCACCGATCTGAGCCTTGAAGCGATTGGAAATGGTTGTAGTTTCTTAAAACAAATCTCATAAGATTATACAGAATCCCAAAGCGGTTTGACTTAAGCGGTTTGACACAAGTGATTTGTCTTCGCGGTTTGATCTGAGCGGTTTGATAAGAAGCGGTTTGAGTTAAGCGGTTTGATAAGAAGCGGTTTGATAAAAAACGGTTTGATTTAAGCGGTTTGCAATCCAGCGGTTTGAAAATCCTACGTTTGACTACTTGCGGTTTGACCACTTGCGGCTTGACCAAAGTTGACTTTTTACGTCAAAACTTCAAACGGCCATAATTTTTGAAGCGTAACTCCGTTTTCAGCGAAATACTTGTAAAAAAGACCAGAACAGCCTAAACTAGTAGGAACCAGTTAGAACTAGATAAGAACCGGATATTCCAGCCAGGAACCCATAAGAACCAGTTAGAACCAGTTAAGAACTAGCTATTTCGGCCAATAAATAGTTAGATCCAAATAGGAACCAGCTATTCCGGCCAAGAACCAGTAAAAACCAGTTAGAACCAGATAAGAACTAGCTATTCCGGCCAATAACCAGTAAGAACCACTTAAGAACATGCAATTTTGGCCAAGAACCAGTTAGATCTAACTAAGAACTGCTTATTCCTGTTAGGATTTAGAAAATCCATAGTGAAGTGTCGGTTACCCCAACTATTGTCTAGCATATGTTAGCTCGTAGACATTACGTCATATATTAGTTAGTTAGTTAGTTAGAGTAACACCGTGGAGGACGGACGGGTCTTTACCCACTGTACGCCTGATCCACAGCCCGACAGATGGCGTATTATGTAAACTATAAATACCCTCTACCTCCAAACGTAGAGGGTTGGACCTTTCATTTCTTAATCTAACCTTCTCTTTGTTTTTCTCTCACTTTCTCTCTCTAGAAAGGATCCCACATCCCACTTTATGTCTCAAAGTTTCTTGCAAAGATTCGAACCATATAATTGATTATTTGTATGTAACAATAAACAATATCCAACAATTGGTATCAACAGCCATGGTTAGATCATAAAGATTGGTTATTTGTGTGTTTTGTTGGTTCGAATTCTATACCCTAAAAGTGTTAAAGTTTGAATTTTGATACTGCATTTGTGTTTAGAATCATCATAAGTGCTTAGGTTTTCGTTTGGAAGGATTAATTCATCTTGGTTATAGTGTTTTGGATTGGAAAAGTTTAGTTTTTGAAGAGTTTCAAGGAAGCGGTTTAAGTCTCGTACTATTTTCTTGTATGCGGTTTAATGTCATTTGGGTGCGATTTGATCTGATCAAGGAAGTGATTTGTCAAGTTCTTAGATGCGGTTTGTCTAGATTCATTGTATCGGAAGCAGTTTGACTTAAGCGGTTTGACTTAAGCGGTTTGACTAAAGCGGTTTGACTTAAGCGGTTTGACTAAAGCGGTTTGTTTTTAGCGGTTTAACATAAGCGGTTTGACTTAAGCGGTTTGACTCAAGCGGTTTGTCTTCATCAGTTTGATCTAAGCGGTTTGATAAGAAGCGGTTTGAGTTAAGCTGTTTGAAAAGAAGCGGTTTGATTAAATGCGGTTTGATTTAAGCGGTTTTTATTCCAGCAGTTTGACAATCCTGTGATTTGACCAATGCAATTTGACCACAGTGATTTCATCAAAAAAACTAACTTTTGACTTTTACGGTTTGACTACTTGCGGTTTGACCACTTGCGGCTTGACCAAAGTTTACTTTTTACGTCAAAACTTCAAACGACCATAACTTTTGAACCGTAATTCTGTTTTCCGCAAAATACCTGTCAAAACAACCGGAATAGCCTGAACCAGTAGGAACTAGTTAGAACTAGTTAAGAACTAGATATTACGGCCAAGAAACAGTTAGAACCAGTTAAGAACTAGCTATTCCGGCCAATAAATTGTTAGATCCAAATAGGAACCAGCTATTCTGGCCAAGAACCAGTTAGATCTAGCTAAGAACTGCCTATTCCGGCCAAGAACCAGTAAAAACAAGTTAGAACCAGATAAGAACTAGCTATTCCGGCCTATAACCAGTAAGAACCAGTTAAGAACATGCTATTTTAGCCAAGAACCAGTTATATCATGCTAAGAACTGCCTATTCCTATTAGGATTTAGAAAAGCCATAGTGAAGTGTCGGTCACCCCAACTATTGTCTAGCATATGTTAGCTCGTAGACATTACGTTATCTATTAGTTAGTTAGTTAGTTAGAGTAACACAGTGGAGGAAGGACGGGTCTTTACCCACTGTATGCCTGATCCACAGCCCGACAGAGGGCGTATTATATAAAACTATAAATACCCTTGATAATTCATTTTCGTACAGATATTTTCCGAAGAAATACAAAGGAATGTATTTCCCGGGTCGTTCTCCCAACGAGGGATGAATGGAGTAAACAACTCACGTCTCAAATATCGGGATTCGAATGGAATAAGGGGGGGTAAAATGATATATTCTAAACTATGGGAAAAGGAAAGCATAAGGAACATATAATCTATGGGAAATCCTAAAAACTAAGGCAAACTACGCAATTCTACGCTAAAACGTAGAAACGGAAAATTAACGAAACGCGATTAAAAAGCAAAAACGTCTAATCTAACTCCTAAAAATTAACCAAAACTACTTTTATACTAAAAATGATATAAGAAAACTAAATATGAATTAAAACTATTTTTTAGGAATTTTCTTGATTTTATTTTAATTAAAAACTAATTATTAACTAATTAAAATGAACTAATTATCTAAAAATTATGAAAGAGAGAGGAAAAATATAGAATTACTTTCTAAAAATCTAAAATATCATAAAAGACTTTTAAAAACTATTTTTGTAATTTTCTGATTAATTTTCTAATTTCTAGGAATTTAAATCTATTTAAATCTAATTAAAATGGTGAAAAATACCAAATAAAGGGAGAAAAATAAGGAAAAATACTTTTTATGCTTTTTATATTTATCTTAATCTATTAAAATTGAAAAATTATTTTTTTGAACTTTTTCTCAATTAATTGCAATTAAAACTAATTAAAAATGAATAAAAACTAAATTTAATTAAGAAAAATACTAAACAGTGTCTAAAAATTATGAAAATTTCAGGAAAATATTAAAATGTTATTCTAAAACTGAGAAAAATATAAAAACTAGGGCCTATTTGGAAGAAAATGCAACTGATGTGTAAAAGGAGCTAGAATAAGCACTCTCAATAAGCTATTAAGCACAAAAGTATACCAACTGATCAAATAAGCTAAACTATATCTAAACTACTCTAAAGCAACAGGTTATAGCTAATTCTAACACCTAAATAAGCATCTACCAAGGATTAAAGCAAACTGATATTAAGCAAAATAAGCAACTACCCCCTACTGTTTCAACACTTGCAATTGCTTATTCAATAAGCAACAGGGAAAAATAAAAATGTGGCCCTCTAGTCCACCTGGCAAAGATCATTAGTACCAATTTGCAGCTAATAAGGACAAGAAATGAAGCAATTATGGATCAAACAAAAACTGCCCAAGTTGGATAAGACTGCTGAGACAGAATCAGTGTGACAGAGGACCTACTTTGAGCTTATCTAACTGCTTATTCAAGAAGCAACAGAGCAAACCACAAGTAAGGTCCTCAAGACCACCAACCAAAGACTATATATCCAAAGTTTCAGATCAAGAGGACCAGTAATGAAAAAGTTATGATCAAAACAAAAAGTGGCTAATGGACATATTGCTGCTGATGTGCAGACCTGATAAGCAGAACAGTAAGACAGAAGATAGGTACTAGTTTGTGCAGGCAAATAAGCAGATAAATAAGCACTATAGGTGTCTAGAAGCTGAACTTACTACTCCTAAGCTGGGATCTCTCAATGGAAATCAACACTAAGCAATCTCTACCACTACATAGAGCTAACAGTTGGCAAACAAAACTGATGACAGCAAAACCTACAATTGTGGACAGAAGTGCAAAAATGCAGGCTAAGTTAAGCTTTAACTAAGCTCCTATGAGCTACATTCATCTAACCTAGCAAACTGCAAGAGGTAACAATCATTAAATCACTAAAACTGATGTGGAGCAGAAAATGCATAACACAAATCAACTGATGTAGTGGACAGGACAGATTCACACTATAAGCAGTCTTAAATTTCAAAACTCATAACACAATTTGGACCTAACATTCTGAAAACATTGATTGACAAAGCTTAAATACAAGTAATAAAAGCCAAGTGACTCAAATTTAACTCACCAAACTCACTTTATCTTGAAAATAAATTGTAATCCAAACACTCCTTTATAACTACTAAATTCATTTAAAACTCTAAACCTTAATGAGATTAAGCTTAAAACTGATATTACACTTATTCAAACAACAATTTAAGAAAAGAGATTAAACCCAACTAATTAAACTCACAATATTACCCGTTTTGACTTATGTTGACTATTTTTGACTTTTGTGAAAAACTTGAAGATTGAGAACAATTAAAACACTATGATACTCACATAAGCTTTGTAAAGCTTATGTGATCTTAAACCAACAGTAACACAACTTTTTGATTGATGAAAACTTAAATGACAATGGATTAAGGAAAGAAGACTTGATTAATAAAGAGACATTACAAAAGTAATAAAATTACAATGAAAAGAAATTAAGCTAAACTATTAAATCAGTAAATGACAGGAAAATGAAGATGGTCAAAATCTCTCTAATTCCTAAGAGATTGGACAAGCTAAAATGTGAGAGAATGGGGTCTTTTATAGCTGAGCAGATTGCTTCCATTCCTTTCAGAAGGTTCTGGGACTTTAAATCGTGGCCTTTGATTCACCATTGCATCATCTCATCAAATCTCAATCGTTGGATCATGTGGTGAGGTGTTTAAGCCAATAGGATTGCTCCTTTAGTCCACTGTGGCAGTCCATTGAGTCACACCTCTGACAAGGTGGCAGAGGGCTTCTAGAAAGATTCTAAGTACGAAGTTGAGTGTTTGGGATTGGGTGAATAGTTGAGGTGTACGGGGTGTTTGGGTTTGGGGAAGAAGCACAGTAAAAGGGTACAAAAGGGCGCGTTTGGTTTTTGTTTAATTAATATATTTTGAGCTTTTGACCGTGGTTTGGGTTGACTCGGGTTAGAAGGGTAAACCGGGTTGGATATTAAAACCGAGTGTTGTATGGATTTGCTTTAGCTTTAATGGACCCGGGTAAAGGTATTGGGTTAGTTGAGATATTGGGCCAAGGGATTGTGAAATGGATAATGGATTTATATTTGGACTTTTGATATTAAACATATAAGGACCATTGTGTAAAGTGATAAAGACCAAGGACCCAATATGACATTTAGTGAAAGTGTAGGGTGAATTTAGGTAAATTGGGAAAAGTGATACAGTGACGGGTTTTCAGTGAAATCTCAGAAACCATGTCCCGAACTCTGTAATTTGCATTTTTGAGCATCAAAATCTCTGAAATAGCATCCCCGGCATCGGCTTTTGCACTTTTCTCTCTCTCGTGCTCGGTTATTCGTCTGATTTGGATCTTTTTGCGTGTTTTTAAATATCCGTACCTGCACATACACAAACTCAAGAAAACCATAAATATAAGCAATAAACGGCTTTTCTTTGGTTGTTTTGGGTCAGTTTTGATAAAGAAAAGGTATGTGTTTTAGCACATACCAAAATACCCCAGACGAAACCATTGCCGTGTCCTCACGCAATGCAATCAACTCACGCTTCTAAAACCAAGGATCTCAATCTCTTTCTACTAAACCTATGAAGAAGTAGCAAAGATTCCTCAAAAGAGATTAAGAACCCCTAATTCTAAAAACGCCCCGTTTACCTTTCAATTCACATATATAGATATTACGGTTAAGCACATCAGATTATGAATGACGGTTTGTTGAACTTTCATGTCGATTAATAACTCCAACATTTTTCAAACGACACGTTAGGATCACGGAGTAGAAAACACAACACAGCGTGAAGTGACCATACGGATAGAATACATCGTCCCTGATTTTTCACAAGTCCCAAACTAAGCGTAAAACCGAAATCATTGTTACAAATGATTCTAGATGCTAACACTACCCATGGAAGTTACTTGTGTAGTTACTTTTCGTTCCCATTTTCCTATTTCCTCTAGATTTTTTTATTTTTGTGAGAAATGAATTTCTTCAAATTCTCGTTTTGATAACTTTTATTCCGATAAAGATACAAAGCTAAGTCGATAATTAGTTATCCATCTTCTCTCAAGAACCATTGTCGTAAAAATGAGGTCCACATCAAGGAATTTTTATTCACTTATACTTTTGATTTTTTCACTTTTCATTTTTCAACATTTTTTTTTTTTTTTTTTTTTTTTTTTTCACATGAACTTTTACTTTTATTTATATGAGCTGTGAACCACGAAGCTTCACGGGGTAATTCCAAGACTATAGGCTTCATGAAATGAGAGTCCCGGCTGGCTAGGCTAAGACCTCATTCAATCCCGGCTAAAGATCCAAGGGTCCGATCTTGACACCGCAGCTCACAACTTTACTTATTACTTTATCACATATCACTTATTGCTGATTACTCATTTATTTATTACGGATCCTTGATGTGTACCCAATTTTTAAAACAAAGATTCTTTTAAGAAGATAAAGAACTAACCATCGCCAAAAACTCGACATCTCTAATTATTATGACAGATATGGGGTGAAACAATTTTGTGGGAACAAAAAGCCATAAGTACCTTCGATGGGCTCTAAAGAGAACCAACTACTCCACGCTTAGCATCTAAACTCATAAGTAACTCTATCATTTCTCGGTCTCCGCAAATTTAAAATCCCAAATAATGAGATCCGCAGATGCTTAGCCGATAATTTTTAGATTATCTATGGTTAAGGGAACAAGCTAGGGCTCAACACGCCCGGTCAAGTCAGAATTCTATTCCTACTCTCACCAGCGAAAAGTCAACAAGGTGTCAAAACATATATTAACTTAGCAAATGTTTCGTCTAATGAAATCAAGTTATGCATATTTAAAGTCACTCAGGGAAACTTGCAAAATCTTGGCCTTTTGAGCTAGAATTCGCATTTTATAGCTTCTAATCTAAGAGACTAGCAAAACTTTTCAATCAAGAAGACTCAACAAAAGCTTACAAAAATTTTTAAATTTTGCTCATTTTTGCACAATTTTTCAATTTCAAGGAAAAAACGGGGTTACGAGAGTACACGACAAAAATAAGCAAGTGCGGTCAAATCAAATCGAAGATTACCCTACCCCAGACTAGAACGAAACATTGTCCTCAATGTTTAAAGCAAGGGTATCACGAAAATCTAAAAGCCGTTTATAAAGTATGCTCAAAGATAAACGTTAGTCGATAAGATTAGGATATCGGATTTCCATCAGCATCGATCATGAGACTCGAGTGGAGAAAAAAAACAAACTTCGAGCACGAGAGTCTTCATATCGGGACAATCCTACACAACATCACAAACAACCAAACACGAGAAATCGAAGAGGCAGACCTCTTCACGTCACTTATTAGAAAAGAGAAAAGAAGAGAAGGATAAGCATGGGGTGCCTCCCACGAAGCGCTACTGTTTTTGATCACCGAGTCGCTAGCCTGACTCGTCCCCGAATTCATTTGTCCTTGGGGAAGAAAGTGGTAGAGATACCAGGGTCAAAAACGGTGTCCTCATTCCCGAAAGAATGAGACTGGGTGGGTAGGGAGGGAAAGAAAGTGTCGGGCTCAAGCACAAATGGTATATCATGAAAGAATGATCCATCATCCGGTGGTTTTGCGGGTGGACGAATGAATGATGGATCAAAATGAGAATGCTCCAAGAGAGATGGGAGCTCATGGAAAGGAGGTGTAAGAGGTGTAGGCTCACAAATGAAGGCATCCAAGAGAGGATCCTTATCACGAATAACGGTTTTAACAAAGAACTCATCAATGAATATCCCGGGTTTAAAAATCTTGTCTTCACATGTCGGCTCAACGGGATAATGGATGGTGGACTCATCAGAAGAAGGAGAGTCAAGAGAACCATCAAGAACAACCATAACATCCTCAATACCCGGTGGTATTGGGTCATCAATAGGCAAGTCGATTTCTTCCATATCAGAATCACGTGGCGGTTTATCAAGAATATCGTCTTCAACCATCTCGAAATCAATCTCCATAATAACCTCAGTGTCGGATTCAATACTTTCTTCAACATCACATGACGGGAGAGAAAGGTCGGAACACAGAGATGGGACAAGTGGTGTGCTCTGAGAGCTAGCAATATCCACCACTTCCGTTGTGGTCTCTGAATCGGACTCAAAATCTTTATCAAAAAGAGGATTAACTTCACAAAAGGTGTAATCGTCCTTGAATTCAAAGAGTGGATTTGAGAAAATCCCGGAAGTAACCTCGGAGATGTCAAGAGAATCACATAAAAGCGAATCACAATCACTGTCAGATATATCCTCGGAATTGGAGAACATCTTATCATGATCATTCGATATATCAAGAGAAGGCTCATCACCAATGTCAACAACCCCAGACTCTCTTGGGATTGGGATAAGGATCTCAACACTAGTCTCTTCCGTTTCCGGAATAGTACTAAGATGCTCATCCCCCATTATGAGAGAATCAATGGGTTCAACAATGTTTGAAGAAACATGATCATCGACTTCTTCCATAAGAACGTCACTTCTCTCAACCGGCGTGAGTGAAGAGGAAGAGTCGGAAATGAAAGGCTCAGAAACGGGAGTGGGATTGCCACTCGGAGGAGTATAATCGTCATCAGAATCAGAATCGTAAACGAAAGGTCTCCGGTAACTAATTTTAGCTGCTTGCTCTTCAGCGAGTAATTCACCATAAGTTTTCTGAGGAGGATCTTCTTTTCCGTGGGTAATTTTATCAAGAAGATTCTTAAGATCAATCATTATTTCCAGAAATTTTGGATTAGACATTAGTGAAGGTTGTGGTTGAATTTCTTGGTATTGTGGAGGTGGGTTATAAGGATAGTCGTAATTGTTACAAGGAACTTGCTCGTAAACAATCGGATTCTGCATCTGACAATCGGAATTAACGTGCGGACCTCCACAATACTCACAACAGTATGATTGTTGTGACGAATACGGGTAAGGTTCATAACCAAAGGTTGAATTGTTAAATTGAACTAGACATTGAAAACCTTGGTGAGGACCACCACAGTACTCACAAGAGTATGAATCTGGCTCATGGTAAAGAGGTTGGTTAGGAAAATTGGTTGGCTCGTAGTTAGGATTGTGGTGAAACTCGATTCCTGATTTTCCATCACTACAAGCGGGACAATTTCCACCATATTCGGGTCCGTTGCACCATATACACACGAGCTGATAAATCGAAGAATTATCCGGATAAGAATTAGCCATTTCCGTGATAGGCTCGGGTTCTTGAACGGGAGTCACCTCGGGCTCATAAACATGTTCCATCTCCCTCACCGGAGAGGGAGTAGGAATCGAGGGTTCATTATAAAGAGCACTCTTTTGTTCTAGCCGTGCATAAAGACGGGCGAGATCTGGATTTGGATTAATAAAATTATTGCATACATCACAAAATCCATTTCGACAATTATTTCCGCACCAATCACATATACATTTCAAACACCGAAATTGATTTTCTTCCATACGGCTTTGGCAACGAAGGCAACGACGGTAAGAACATATCTCGGGTTGTGGCGGTTGGTCAGAAAAACTTTTAGAGTCATCGAGAGATTGTTTGTCGGCTAAGTCGCACCAATAGCAAGAATTTCTAGAACCAGGATCTCCACATCGACCACATACACATTCTGGATTAAGACAACAATATTGTTTCTCCTCCATACGGCCTTTGCAATGAAAACAACGACGATAATCGATCGTATCCATGAGAATTAAACATATAGAGGGTTGAAGAAAAGAATTATCGGGTTAAGAGGATACAAGAAGAATATTTTTGGGTTTTTATATTTAGAAAACACAATATTTTTGTAACCTTCACGTCAACCGGTGCTCGGTAGCTCTCAAAAGTACGCGCAGCGGAGCGGGAACGAAGAGTGGATCGTTCTTCAGTCTGCAATTTAATGTCAAGACTTTCCTTATACCCCGTGTATAGGTTGTACCTTCAAGGTGAGCCGACGTAACAATTGACGTTTCAGTTTATTTTGTTGGTTTTTAAATTTTTATGGTTTTGCAAACACTCTAGGAAGAATGTTTTGGTGTTTTTAAGATTTTTTTGGGTTTTTATAAAAGGGATATGTACAAATATCAACAATTCAAATGCACACGATACGAGACGGAATACGAAAACTCGCTACAAGCCCTCCCCGGCAGCGGCGCCATTTTGATAATTCATTTTCGTACAGATATTTTCCGAAGAAATACAAAGGAATGTATTTCCCGGGTCGTTCTCCCAACGAGGGATGAATGGAGTAAACAACTCACGTCTCAAATATCGGGATTCGAATGGAATAAGGGGGGGTAAAATGATATATTCTAAACTATGGGAAAAGGAAAGCATAAGGAACATATAATCTATGGGAAATCCTAAAAACTAAGGCAAACTACGCAATTCTACGCTAAAACGTAGAAACGGAAAATTAACGAAACGCGATTAAAAAGCAAAAACGTCTAATCTAACTCCTAAAAATTAACCAAAACTACTTTTATACTAAAAATGATATAAGAAAACTAAATATGAATTAAAACTATTTTTTAGGAATTTTCTTGATTTTATTTTAATTAAAAACTAATTATTAACTAATTAAAATGAACTAATTATCTAAAAATTATGAAAGAGAGAGGAAAAATATAGAATTACTTTCTAAAAATCTAAAATATCATAAAAGACTTTTAAAAACTATTTTTGTAATTTTCTGATTAATTTTCTAATTTCTAGGAATTTAAATCTATTTAAATCTAATTAAAATGGTGAAAAATACCAAATAAAGGGAGAAAAATAAGGAAAAATACTTTTTATGCTTTTTATATTTATCTTAATCTATTAAAATTGAAAAATTATTTTTTTGAACTTTTTCTCAATTAATTGCAATTAAAGCTAATTAAAAATGAATAAAAACTAAATTTAATTAAGAAAAATACTAAACAGTGTCTAAAAATTATGAAAATTTCAGGAAAATATTAAAATGTTATTCTAAAACTGAGAAAAATATAAAAACTAGGGCCTATTTGGAAGAAAATGCAACTGATGTGTAAAAGGAGCTAGAATAAGCACTCTCAATAAGCTATTAAGCACAAAAGTATACCAACTGATCAAATAAGCTAAACTATATCTAAACTACTCTAAAGCAACAGGTTATAGCTAATTCTAACACCTAAATAAGCATCTACCAAGGATTAAAGCAAACTGATATTAAGCAAAATAAGCAACTACCCCCTACTGTTTCAACACTTGCAATTGCTTATTCAATAAGCAACAGGGAAAAATAAAAATGTGGCCCTCTAGTCCACCTGGCAAAGATCATTAGTACCAATTTGCAGCTAATAAGGACAAGAAATGAAGCAATTATGGATCAAACAAAAACTGCCCAAGTTGGATAAGACTGCTGAGACAGAATCAGTGTGACAGAGGACCTACTTTGAGCTTATCTAACTGCTTATTCAAGAAGCAACAGAGCAAACCACAAGTAAGGTCCTCAAGACCACCAACCAAAGACTATATATCCAAAGTTTCAGATCAAGAGGACCAGTAATGAAAAAGTTATGATCAAAACAAAAAGTGGCTAATGGACATATTGCTGCTGATGTGCAGACCTGATAAGCAGAACAGTAAGACAGAAGATAGGTACTAGTTTGTGCAGGCAAATAAGCAGATAAATAAGCACTATAGGTGTCTAGAAGCTGAACTTACTACTCCTAAGCTGGGATCTCTCAATGGAAATCAACACTAAGCAATCTCTACCACTACATAGAGCTAACAGTTGGCAAACAAAACTGATGACAGCAAAACCTACAATTGTGGACAGAAGTGCAAAAATGCAGGCTAAGTTAAGCTTTAACTAAGCTCCTATGAGCTACATTCATCTAACCTAGCAAACTGCAAGAGGTAACAATCATTAAATCACTAAAACTGATGTGGAGCAGAAAATGCATAACACAAATCAACTGATGTAGTGGACAGGACAGATTCACACTATAAGCAGTCTTAAATTTCAAAACTCATAACACAATTTGGACCTAACATTCTGAAAACATTGATTGACAAAGCTTAAATACAAGTAATAAAAGCCAAGTGACTCAAATTTAACTCACCAAACTCACTTTATCTTGAAAATAAATTGTAATCCAAACACTCCTTTATAACTACTAAATTCATTTAAAACTCTAAACCTTAATGAGATTAAGCTTAAAACTGATATTACACTTATTCAAACAACAATTTAAGAAAAGAGATTAAACCCAACTAATTAAACTCACAATATTACCCGTTTTGACTTATGTTGACTATTTTTGACTTTTGTGAAAAACTTGAAGATTGAGAACAATTAAAACACTATGATACTCACATAAGCTTTGTAAAGCTTATGTGATCTTAAACCAACAGTAACACAACTTTTTGATTGATGAAAACTTAAATGACAATGGATTAAGGAAAGAAGACTTGATTAATAAAGAGACATTACAAAAGTAATAAAATTACAATGAAAAGAAATTAAGCTAAACTATTAAATCAGTAAATGACAGGAAAATGAAGATGGTCAAAATCTCTCTAATTCCTAAGAGATTGGACAAGCTAAAATGTGAGAGAATGGGGTCTTTTATAGCTGAGCAGATTGCTTCCATTCCTTTCAGAAGGTTCTGGGACTTTAAATCGTGGCCTTTGATTCACCATTGCATCATCTCATCAAATCTCAATCGTTGGATCATGTGGTGAGGTGTTTAAGCCAATAGGATTGCTCCTTTAGTCCACTGTGGCAGTCCATTGAGTCACACCTCTGACAAGGTGGCAGAGGGCTTCTAGAAAGATTCTAAGTACGAAGTTGAGTGTTTGGGATTGGGTGAATAGTTGAGGTGTACGGGGTGTTTGGGTTTGGGGAAGAAGCACAGTAAAAGGGTACAAAAGGGCGCGTTTGGTTTTTGTTTAATTAATATATTTTGAGCTTTTGACCGTGGTTTGGGTTGACTCGGGTTAGAAGGGTAAACCGGGTTGGATATTAAAACCGAGTGTTGTATGGATTTGCTTTAGCTTTAATGGACCCGGGTAAAGGTATTGGGTTAGTTGAGATATTGGGCCAAGGGATTGTGAAATGGATAATGGATTTATATTTGGACTTTTGATATTAAACATATAAGGACCATTGTGTAAAGTGATAAAGACCAAGGACCCAATATGACATTTAGTGAAAGTGTAGGGTGAATTTAGGTAAATTGGGAAAAGTGATACAGTGACGGGTTTTCAGTGAAATCTCAGAAACCATGTCCCGAACTCTGTAATTTGCATTTTTGAGCATCAAAATCTCTGAAATAGCATCCCCGGCATCGGCTTTTGCACTTTTCTCTCTCTCGTGCTCGGTTATTCTCTTTCTACTAAACCTATGAAGAAGTAGCAAAGGTTCCTCAAAAGAGATTAAGAAAGCCTTAATTCTAAAAACGCCCCGTTTACCTTTTAACTCACAAGTAGATATTATGATTAAGCACATTCCGGTTATGAATGAAGGTTTGTTGAACTTTCATGTCGATCAATAACTCCAACATTTTTCAAACGACACGTTAGGATCACAGAGTAAGAAACACAACACAGCGTGAAGTGACCATACGGATAGAATACATCGTCCTTGATTTTTCACAAGTTCCCAAACTAAGCGTAAAACCGAAATCATTGTTACAAATGATTCTAGATGCTAACACTACCCATGGAAGTTACTTGTGTACTTACTTTTCGTTCCCATTTTCCTATTTCCTCTAGATTTTTTTATTTTTTGTGAGAAATGAATTTCTTCAAATTCTCGTTTCGATAAGAATTATTCTGATAAAGATACAAAGCTAAGTCGATAATTAGTTATCCACCTTCTCTCAAGAACCATTGTCGTAAAAATGAGGTCCACATCAAGGAATTTTTATTCACTACTATTTTTGACTTTTTTCATTTTTTCATACATTTTTTTTTTTTTTTTTTTTTTTTTTTTTTTTTTTTTTTTTTTTTTTTTTTTTTTTTTTTTTTTTTTTTTTTGGGTGTTTTAACAGAGTGGGGTATAGACAGATTTATTAATCTCTACAGCTCAAAAACCGCTATCAATCAAGAAATAGAAGAATTTTCTTAGAAACAAAATTTTTAACCCATGTGTAGTTCCTAGGCATTATTTATTCATTATTTACAGTTCACTATTTCATTATTCAATTCAACACTCGACGCCACAGCTCTAGCCTGGGAACCTAGAAATCGGCCCTAACTTACTCCAGAATCGGATTGGTCGGCCCTAAGAGTAGAGTACTTCGGATATCAGAACCTTAATGGGGCACTTCGAGGCACCAAGTGTCGAGTATATTTATTTTCATATTCAATTTTTTTTTTTTTTTTATTGGGCCAAGGGATTGTGAAATGATAATGGATTTATATTTGGACTTTTGATATTAAACATATAAGGACCATTGTGTAAAGTGATAAAGACCAAGGACCCAATATGACATTTAGTGAAAGTGTAGGGTGAATTTAGGTAAATTGGGAAAAGTGATACAGTGACGGGTTTTCAGTGAAATCTCAGAAACCATGTCCCGAACTCTGTAATTTGCATTTTTGAGCATCAAAATCTCTGAAATAGCATCCCCGGCATCGGCTTTTGCACTTTTCTCTCTCTCGTGCTCGGTTATTCGTCTGATTTGGATCTTTTTGCGTGTTTTTAAATATCCGTACCTGCACATACACAAACTCAAGAAAACCATAAATATAAGCAATAAACGGCTTTTCTTTGGTTGTTTTGGGTCAGTTTTGATAAAGAAAAGGTATGTGTTTTAGCACATACCAAACCTCCCAAGGTATAGGGTTGGACCTTTCATTTCTTAATCTAACCTTCTCTTTGTTTTTCTCTCACTTTCTCTTTCTAAAAAGGATCCCATCTCCCACTTTCTTTCTCTAAGTTTCTTGATAAGATTCAAACCATATAATTGATTGTTTGTGTGCTACAATGACCAATATCCAACAATTGGTATCAAGAGCCATGGTTAGATCATAAAGATTGGTTATTTGTGTGTTTTGTTGGTTCAAATTCTATACCCTAAAAGTGTTAAAGTTTGAGTTTTGATAGTACTTTTGTGTTTAGAAACATCATAAGTTCTTAGGTTTTTGTTTGAAAGGTTTAATTCATCTTGGTTATAGTGTTTTGGATTGGAAAAGTTTAGTTTTTGAAGAGTTTCAAGGAAGCTGTTTGAGTCTCGTACTATTTTCTTGTATGCGGATTAATGTCATTTGGGTGTGATTTGATCTGATCAAGGAAGCGATTTGTCAAGTTCTTGGATGCGGTTTGTCCTGATTCGTTGTATTGGAAGCGGTTTGACTTAAGCGTATTAACTTAAGCGGTTTAACGTAAGCGGTTTGACATAAGCGGTTTGACTTAAGCGGTTTGACTTAAGCGGTTTGACTCAAGCAGTTTGTCTTTAGCGGTTTGATCTAAGCGGTTTGATAAGAAGTGGTTTGAGTTAAGTGGTTTGATAAGAAGTTGTTTGATAAAAAGCGGTTTGATTTAAGCGGTTTGTATTCTAGCGGTTTGACAATCCTGCGATTTGACCGCTGCGATTTGATCAAAAAAACTGTGTTTTGACTTTTACGGTTTGACTACTTGCGGTTTGACAACTTGCGGCTTGACCAAAGTTAACTTTTTACGTCAAAACTTCAAATGGCCACAACTTTTGAACCGTAACTCAGTTTTTAGAGAAATACCTGTCAAAATGACCGGAACAACCTGAACCAGTAGGAACCAGTTAGGACTAGTTAAGAACCGGATATTGTGGCCAAGAACCAGTTAAGAACTAGCTATTTCGGGCAATAAATGGTTAGATCCAAATCGGAACCAGCTATTCCGGCCAAGAACTAGTTAGATCCAGCTAAGAACTGCCTATTCCAGCCAAGAACCAGTTAGAACCAGATAAGAACTAGCTATTCCGTCAAATAACCAGTAAGAACCAGTTAAGAACATGCTATTTTTTACAAGAACCAGTTAGATCCAGCTAAGAACTGCCTATTCCTGTTAGGATTAGAAAATCCATAGTGAAGTGTCGGTCATCCCAACTATTGTCTAGCATATGTTAGCTCGTAGACATTATGTTATCTATTAGTTAGTTAGTTAGAGTATCACCGTGGAGGACGGACGGGTCTTTACCTACTGTATGCCTGATCCACAGTCTGACAGAGGGTGTATTATGTAAAACTATCAATACCCTCGACCTCCCAAGGTAGAGGGTTGGACCTTTCATTTCTTAATCTAACCTTCTCTTTGTTTTTCTATCACTTTCTCTCTCTAGAAAGGATCCTATCTCCCACTTTATCTCTCTAAGTTTCGAACCATATAATTGATTCTTTGTATGTTACAATGACCAATATCCAATAATTGGTATCAAAAGCCATGGTTAGATCACAAAGATTGGTTATTTGTATGTTTTATTGGTTCAAATTCTATACCCTAAAAGTGTTAAAGTTTGAATTTTGATACTACTTTTGTGTTTAGAATCATCATAAGTGCTTAGGTTTTCGTTTGGAAGGCTTAATTCATCTTGGTTATAGTGTTTTAGATTGGAAAAGTTTAGTTTTTGAAGAGTTTCAAGGAAGCGGTTTGAGTCTCATAGTATTTTCTTGTATGCGGTTTGATGTCATTTGGGTGCGACTTAATCTGATCAAGGAAGTGATTTGTCAAGTTCTTGGATGCGGTTTGTCTAGATTCATTGTATCGGAAGCGATTTGACTTAAGCGGTTTGACTTAACCTGTTTTAAATAAGCGAGTTGACTTAAGCGGTTTGCCTCAAGCGGTTTGTATTTAGCGGTTTGAAATAAGCGGTTTGACTTAAGCGGTTTGACACAAGCAGTTTGTCTTCAGCGGTTTGATCTGAGCGGTTTGAGTTAAGTGGTTTGATAAGAAGCGGTTTGATTTAAGCGGTTTGTAATCCAGCGGTTTGTATTCTAGCAGTTTGACAATCCTATGATTTGATCAAAAAAACTGAGTTTTGACTTTTACGGTTTGACTACTTGCGGTTTGACCACTTGCGGCTTGACCACAGTTGACTTTTTACGTCAAAACTTCCAACACCCATAACTTTTGAACCGTAACTCCGTTTTCAGCGAAATACCTGTCAAAAAGACCAGAACAGCCTAAGCCAGTAGGAACCAGTTAGAACTACTTAAGAACCGGATATTCCGGCCAGTAACCAATAAGAACCAGTTAGAACCAGTTAAGAACTAGCTATTTCGCCCAATAAATAGTTAGATCCAAATATGAACCAGCTATTCCGGCCAAGAACCAGTTAGATCCAGCTAAGAACTACCTTTTCCGGCCAAGAACCAGTAAAAACCAGTTAGAACCAGATAAGAACTAGCTATTTCGGCCAATAACCAGTAAGATTCAGTTAAGAACATGCTATTTTAGCCAAGAACCAGTTAGATCTAACTAAGAATTGCCTAATCCTGTTAGGATTTAGAAAATCCATAGTGAAGTGTTGGATACCCCAACTATTGTCTAGCATATGTTAGCTTGTAGACAATACGTTATATATTAGTTAGTTAGTTATTTAGTTAGTTAGAGTAACACTGTGGAGGACGGACGGGTCTTTACCCACTGTATGCCTGATCCACAGCCTGACAGAGGGCGTATTATGTAAAACTATAAATACCCTCTACCTCCCAAGGTAGAGGGTTGGACCTTTCATTTCTTAATCTAACCTTCTCTTTGTTTTTCTCTCACTTTCTCTCTCTAGAAAGGATCCCATCTCCCACTTTCTCTCTCTAAGTTTCTCTCTAAGATTCGAACCATATAATTGATTCTTTGTATGTTACAATAACCAATATCCAACAATTGGTATCAAAAGCCATGGTTAGATCACAAAGATTGGTTATTTGTATGTTTTGTTGGTTCGAATTCTATACCCTAAAAGGGTTAAAGTTTGAATTTTGATAATACTTTTTTGTTTAGAATCATCATAAGTGCTTAGGTTTTCGTTTGGAAGGATTAATTCATCTTGGTTATAGTGTTTTGGATTGGAAAATTTTAGTTTTTGAAGATTTTCAAGGAAGCGGTTTGAGTTTCGTACTATTTTCTTGTATGCGGTTTGATGTCATTTGGGTGCGATTTGATCTGATCAAGGAAGCGATTTGTCAAGTTCTTGGATGCGGTTTTCCTAGATTCATTGTATCGGAAGCGATTTGACTTAAGCCGGTTGACTTAAGCAGTTTGAAATAAGCGGTTTCACTTAAGCGGTTTGACCCAAGCGGTTTGACATAAGCGGTTTGACACAAGCGGTTTGTCTTTAGCGGTTTGATCTGAGCGGTTTGATAAGAAGCGGTTTGAGTTAAGTGGTTTGATAAGAAGAGGTTAGATAAAAAGCGGTTTGTTTTAAGCGGTTTATATTCCAGCTGTTTGACAATCCTATGATTTGAACAAAAAAACTGAGTTTTGACTTTTATGGTTTGACTAATTGCGGTTTGACCACTTGCGGCTTGACCAAAGTTGACTTTTTACGTCAAAACTTCAAACGACCATAATTTTTGAACCGTAACACCGTTTTCAGCAAAATACCTGTCAAAAAGAACAGAACAGCCTAAACCAGTAGGAACCAGTTAGAACTAGTTAAGAACCGGATATTCTGGCCAGGAACCAATAAGAACCAGTTGGAACCAGTTAAGAACTAGCTATTTCAGCAAATAAATAGTTAGATCCAAATAGGAACCAGCTATTCCGGCTGAGAACCAGTTAGATCCAGCTAAGAACTACCTATTCCGGCCAAGAACCAGTAAAAACTAGTTAGAACCAGATAAGAACTAGGTATTCCGGCCAATAACCAATAAGAACCGCTTAAGAACATGCTATTTTGGCCAAGAACCATTTAGATCTAACTAAGAACTGCCTATTCCTGTTAGGATTTAGAAAATCCATAGTGAAGTGTCGGTTACCCCAACTATTGTCTAGCATATGTTAGCTCGTAGACATTACGTTATATATTAGTTAGTTAGTTAGTTAGTTAGTTAGAGTAACACCGTGGAGGACGGACGGGGCTTTACCCACTGTATGCCTGATCTACAGCCCGCCAGAGGGCGTATTATTTAAAACTATAAATACCCTCTACATCCCAACGTAGAGGGTTGGACCTTTCATTTCTTAATCTAACATTCTCTTTGTTTTTCTCTCACTTTCTCTCTCTAGAAAGGATCCCATCTCCCACTTTCTCTCTCTAAGTTTCATGCTAAGATTCGAATCATATAATTGATTATTTGTATGTAACAATAACCAATATCCAACAATTGGTATCAAAAGCCATGGTTAGATCATAAAGATTGGTTATTTGTGTGTTTTGTTGGTTCGAATTCTATACCCTAAAAGTGTTAAAGTTTGAATTTTGATACTGCATTTGTGTTTAGAATCATCATAAGTGCTTAGGTTTTCGTTTGGAAGGATTAATTCATCTTGGTTATAGTGTTTTGGATTGGAAAAGTTTAGTTTTTGAAGAGTTTCAAGGAAGCGGTTTAAGTCTCGTACTATTTTCTTCTATGCGGTTTGATGTCATTTGGGTGCGATTTGATCTGATCAAGGAAGTGATTTGTCAAGTTCTTAGATGCGGTTTGTCTAGATTCATTGTATCGGAAGCAGTTTGACTTAAGCGGTTTGACTTAAGCGGTTTGACTAAAGCGGTTTGACTTAAGCGGTTTGACTAAAGCGGTTTGACTCAAGCGGTTTGTTTTTAGCGGTTTAACATAAGCGGTTTGACTTAAGCAGTTTGACTCAAGCGGTTTGTCTTCATCGGTTTGATCTAAGCGGTTTGATAAGAAGCGGTTTGACTTAAGCGGTTTGAAAAGAACCGGTTTGATTAAAAGCGGTTTGATTTAAGCGGTTTTTTATTCCTGCAGTTTGACAATCCTGCGATTTGACCAATGAAATTTGACCACTGTGATTTCATCAAAAAAGCTGACTTTTGACTACTTGCGGTTTGACCACTTGCGGCTTGACCAAAGTTTAGTTTTTACGTCAAAACTTCAAACGACCATAACTTTTGAACCGTAACTCCGTTTTCCGCAAAATACCTGTCAAAATGACCGGAACAGCCTAAACCAGTAGGAACTAGTTAGAACTAGTTAAGAACCGGATATTCCGGCCAAGAAACAGTTAGAACTAGTTAAGAACTAGCTATTCCGGCCAATAAATAGTTAGATCCAAATAGGAACCAGCTATTCTGGCCAAGAACCAGTTAGATCTAGCTAAGAACTGCCTATTCCGGCAAAGAACCAGTAAAAACCAGTTAGAACCAGATAAGAAGTAGCTATTCCGGCCTATAACCAGTAAGAACCAATTAAGAACATGCTATTTTTGCCAAGAACCAGTTAGATCCAGCTAAGAACTGCCTATTCCTCTTAGGATTTAGAAAATCCATAGTGAAGTGTCGGTCACCCCAACTATTGTCTAGCATATGTTATCTCGTAGACATTACGTTATCTATTAGTTAGTTAGTTAGTTAGTTAGAGTAACACAGTGGATGAAGGACGGGTCTTTACCCACTGTATGCCTGATTCACAGCCCGGCAGAGGGCGTATTATATAAAACTATAAATACCCTCTACCTCCCAAGGTATAGGGTTGGACCTTTCATTTCTTAATCTAACCTTCTCTTTGTTTTTCTCTCACTTTCTCTTTCTAGAAAGGATCCCATCTCCCACTTTCTTTCTCTAAGTTTCTTGATAAGATTTAAACCATATAATTGATTGTTTGTGTGTTACAATGACTAATATCCAACAATTGGTATCAAGAGCCATGGTTAGATCATAAGGATTGGTTATTTGTGTGTTTTGTTGGTTAAAATTCTATTCCCTAAAAGTGTTAAAGTTTGAGTTTTGATAGTACTTTTGTGTTTAGAAACATCATAAGTTCTTAGGTTTTTGTTTGAAAGGCTTAATTCATTTTGGTTATAGTGTTTTGGATTGGAAAAGTTTAGTTTTTGAAGAGTTTCAAGGAAGCGGTTTGAGTCTCGTACTATTTTCTTGTATGCGGATTAATGTCATTTGGGTGTGATTTGATCTGATCAAGGAAGCGATTTGTCAAGTTCTTGGATGCGGTTTGTCCAGATTCGTTGTATCGGAAGCGGTTTGACTTAAGCGTATTAACTTAAGCGGTTTGACGTAAGCGGTTTGACATAAGCGGTTTGACTTAAGCGGTTTGAATTAAGCGGTTTGACTCAAGCAGTTTGTCTTTAGCGGTTTGATCTAAGCGGTTTGATAAGAAGTGGTTTGAGTTAAGTGGTTTGATAAGAAGTTGTTTGATAAAAAGCGGTTTGATTTAAGCGGTTTGTATTCCAGCGGTTTGACAATCCTGCGATTTGACCGCTGCGATTTGATCAAAAAAACTGTGTTTTGACTTTTACGGTTTGACTACTTGCGGTTTGACAACTTGCGGCTTGACCAAACTTAACTTTTTACGTCAAAACTTCAAATGGCCACAACTTTTGAACCGTAACTCAGTTTTTAGAGAAATACCTGTCAAAACGACCGGAACAACCTGAACCAGTAGGAACCAGTTAGGACTAGTTAAGAACCGGATATTCTGGCCAAGAACCAGTTAAGAACTAGCTATTTCGGGCAATAAATGGTTAGATCCAAATTGGAACCAGCTATTCCGGCCAAGAACTAGTTAGATCCAGCTAAGAACTGCCTATTCCAGCCAAGAACCAGTTAGAACCAGATAAGAACTAGCTATTCCGTCAAATAACCAGTAAGAACCAGTTAAGAACATGCTATTTTTGATAAGAACCAGTTAGATCCAGCTAAGAACTGCCTATTCCTGTTAGGATTTAGAAAATCCATAGTGAAGTGTCGGTCACCCCAACTATTGTCTAGCATATGTTAGCTCGTAGACATTATGTTATCTATTAGTTAGTTAGTTAGAGTAACACTGTGGAGGACGGACGGGTCTTTACCCACTGTATGCCTGATCCACAGTCTGACAGATGGTGAATTATGTAAAACTATCAATACCCTCGACCTCCCAAGGTAGAGGGTTGGACCTTTCATTTCTTAATCTAACCTTCTCTTTGTTTTTCTCTCACTTTCTCTCTCTAGAAAGGATCCCATCTCCCACTTTCTCTCTCTAAGTTTCGAACCATATAATTTTGTCTTTGTATGTTACAATGACCAATATCCAATAATTGGTATCAAAAGCCATGGTTAGATCACAAAGATTGGTTATTTGTATGTTTTGTTGGTTCAAATTCTATACCCTAAAAGTGTTAAATTTTGAATTTCGATACTACTTTTGTGTTTAGAATCATCATAAGTGCTTAGGTTTTCGTTTGGAAGGCTTAATTCATCTTGGTTATAGTGTTTTAGATTGGAAAAGTTTAGTTTTTGAAGAGTTTCAAGGAAGCGGTTTGAGTCTCGTACTATTTTCTTGTATGCGGTTTGATGTCATTTGGGTGCGATTTAATCTGATCAAGGAAGCGATTTGTCAAGTTCTTGGATGCGGTTTATCTAGATTCATTGTATCGGAAGCGATTTGAATTAAGCGGTTTGACTTAACCGGTTTTAAATAAGCGGTTTGACTTAAGCGGTTTGACTCAAGCGGTTTGTATTTAGCGGTTTGACATAAGCGGTTTGACTTAAGCGGTTTGACACAAGCGGTTTGTCTTCAGCGGTTTGATCTGAGCGGTTTGAGTTAAGTGATTTGATAAGAAGCGGTTTGATTTAAGCGGTTTGTAATCCAGCGGTTTGTATTCTAGCCGTTTGACAATCCTACGATTTGATCAAAAAAACTGAGTTTTGACTTTTACGGTTTGACTACTTGCAGTTTGACCACTTGCGGCTTGACCACAGTTGACTTTTTACGTCAAAACTTCAAGCAGCCATAAATTTTGAACCATAACTCCGTTTTCAGCGAAATACCTGTAAAAAAGACCAGAACAGCCTAAGCCAGTAGGAACGAGTTAGAACTACTTAAGAACCAGATATTCCGGCCAGTAACCAATAAGAACCAGTTAGAACCAGTTAAGAACTAGCTATTTCGCTCAATAAATAGTTAGATCCAAATATGAACCAGCTATTCCGGCCAAGAACCAGTTAGATCCAGCTAAGAACTACCTATTCCAGCCAAGAACCAGTAAAAACCAGTTAGAACCAGATAAGAACTAGCTATTCCGGCCAATAACCAGTAAGATTCACTTAAGAACATGCTATTTTAGCCAAGAACCAGTTAGATCTAACTAAGAACTGCCTATTCCTGTTAGGATTTTGAAAATCCATAGTGAAGTGTCGGTTACCCCAATTATTGTCTAGCATATGTTAGCTTGTAGACATTACGTTATATATTAGTTAGTTAGTTATTTAGTTAGTTAGAGTAACACCGTGGAGGACGGACGGGTCTTTACCCACTATATGCCTGATCAACAGCCTGGCAGAGGGCGTATTATGTAAAACTATAAATACCCTCTACCTCCCAAGGTAGAGGGTTGGACCTTTCATATCTTAATCTAACATTCTCTTTGTTTTTCTCTCATTTTCTCTCTCTAGAAAGGATCCCATCTCCCACTTTATCTCTCTAAGTTTCTCTCTAAGATTCGAACCTTATAATTGATTCTTTGTTTGTTACAATAACCAATATCCAACAATTGGTATCAAAAGCCATGGTTAGATCACAAAGATTGGTTATTTGTATGTTTTGTTGGTTCGAATTCTATACCCTAAAAGTGTTAAAGTTTGAATTTTGATAATACCTTTGTGTTTAGAATCATCATAAGTGCTTAGGTTTTTGTTTGGAAGGCTTAATTCATCTTGGTTATAGTGTTTTGCATTGGAAAATTTTAGTTTTTGAAGAGTTTCAAGGAAGCGGTTTGAGTTTCGTACTATTTTCTTGTATGCGGTTTGATGTCATTTGGGTGCGATTTGATCTGATCAAGGAAGCGATTTGTCAAGTTCTTGGATGCGGTTTGCCTAGATTCATTGTATCGGAAGCGATTTGACTTAAGCCGGTTGACTTATGCGGTTTGAAATAAGCGGTTTCACTTAAGTGGTTTGACCCAAGCGGTTTGTATTTAGCGGTTTGACATAAGCGGTTTGACATAAGGGGTTTGTCTTTAGCGGTTTGCTCTGAGCGGTTTGATAAGAAGTGGTTTGAGTTAAGTGGTTTGATAAGAAGAGGTTAGATAAAAAACGGTTTGTTTTAAGCGGTTTATATTCCAGCGGTTTGACAATCCTACGATTTGATCAAAAAACTAAGTTTTGACTTTTATGGTTTGACTAATTGCGGTTTGACCACTTGCGGCTTGACCAAAGTTGACTTTTTACGTCAAAACTTCAAACGGGCCATAACTTTTGAACCGTAACACCATTTTCAGCTAAATACCTGTCAAAAAGACCAGAACAGCCTAAACCAGTAGGAACCAGTTAGAACTAATTAAGAACCGGATATTCCGGCCAGGAACCAATAAGAACTAGTTAGAACCAGTTAAGAACTAGCTATTTCGGCAAATAAATAGTTAGATCCAAATTGGAACCAGCTATTCCTACCAAGAACCAGTTAGATCCAGCTAAGAACTACCTATTCCGGCCAAGAACCAGTAAAAACTAGTTAGAACCAGATAAGAACTAGGTATTCCGGCCAATAACCAGTAAGAACCGCTTAAGAACATGCTATTTTGGCCAAGAACCATTTAGATCTAACTAAGAACTACCTATTCCTGTTAGGATTTAGGAAATCCATAGTGAAGTGTCGGTTACCCCAACTATTGTCTAGCATATGTTAGCTCGTAGACATTACGTTATATATTACTTAGTTAGTTAGTTAGTTAGTTAGTTAGAGTAACACCGTGGAGGACGGACGGGGCTTTACCCACTGTATGCCTGATCCACAGCCCGCCAGAGGGCGTATTATGTAAAACTATAAATACCCTCTACCTCCCAACGTAGAGGGTTGGACCTTTCATTTCTTAATCTAACCATCTCTTTGTTTTTCTCTCACTTTCTCTCTCTAGAAAGGATCCCATCTCCCACTTTCTCTCTCTAAGTTTTTTGCTATGATTCGAATCATATAATTGATTATTTGTATGTTACAATAACTAATATCCAAAAATTGGTATCAAAAGCCATGGTTAGATCATAAAGATTGGTTATTTGTGTATTTTGTTGGTTCGAATTCTATACCTTAAAAGTGTTAAATTTTGAATTTTGATACTACTTTTATGTTTAAAATCATCATAAGTGCTTAGGTTTTCGTTTGGAAGGCTTAATTCATCTTTGTTATCGTGTTTTGGATTGGAAAAGTTTAGTTTTTGAAGAGTTTCAAGGAAGCGTTTTGAGTCTCGTACTATTTTCTTGTATGCGGTTTGATGTCATTTGGGTGCGATTTGATCTGTTCAAGGAATCGATTTGTCATGTTCTTGGATGCGGTTTGTCTAGATTCATTGTATCGGAAGTGATTTCACTTAAGCGGTTTGACTTAAGCGGTTTGAAATAAGAGGTTTGACTTAAGCGGCTGGACTCAAGCGGTTTGTATTTAGCGGTTTGACATAAGTGGTTTGACACAAGCGGTTTGTCTTCAGCGGTTTGATCTGAGCGGTTTGATAAGAAGTGGTTTGAGTTAAGCGGTTTGATAAGAAGCGGTTTGATAAAAAGCAGTTTGATTTAAGCGGTTTGTAATCCAGCAGTTTGTATTCCAGCGGTTTGACAATCCTATGATTTGATCCAAAAAACTGAGTTTTGACTTTTACGGTTTGACTACTTGCGGTTTGACCACTTGCGGCTTGACCAAAGTTGACTTTTTACGTCAAAACTTCAAACGACCATAACTTTTGAACCGTAACTCCGTTTTTAGCGAAATACCTGTCAAAAAGACCAGAACAGCCTAAACCAATAGGAACCAGTTAGAACTAGTTAAGAACCGGATAATCCGGCTAGCAACCAATAAGTACCAGTTAGAACCAGTTAAGAACTACCTATTTCGGCAAATAAATCGTTAGATCCAAATAGGAACCAGCTATTCCGGCCAAGAACCAGTTAGATCCAGCTAAGAACTACCTATTCCGGCCAAGAACCAGTAAAAACTAGTTAGAACCAGATAAGAACTAGCTATTCCGGCCAATAACCAGTAAGAACCACTTAAGAACATGCTATTTTGGCCAAGAACCATTTAGATCTAACTAAGAACTGCCTATTCCTGTTAGGATTTAGAAAATCCATAGTGAAGTGTCTGTTACCCCAACTATTTTCTAGCATATGTTAGCTCGTAGACATTACGTTATATATTAGTTAGTTAGTTAGTTAGTTAGAGTAACACCGTGGAGGACGGACGGGTCTTTACCTACTGTATGCCTGATCCACAGCCCGCCAGAGGGCGTATTATGTAAAACTATAAATACCCTCTACCTCCCAACGTAGAGGGTTGGACCTTTCATTTCTTAATCTAACCTTCTCTTTGTTTTTCTCTAACTTTCTCTCTCTAGAAAGGATCCCATCTCCGACTTTCTCTCTCTAAGTTTCATGCTAAGATTCGAACCATATAATTGATTATTCGTATGTTACAATAACCAATATCCAAAAATTGGTATCAAAAGCCATGGTTAGATCATAAAGATTGGTTATTTGTGTGTTTTGTTGGTTCGAATTCTATACCTTAAAAGTGTTAAAGTTTGAATTTTGATACTACTTTTATGTTTAGAATCATCATAAGTGCTTAGGTTTTCGTTTGGAAGGCTTAATTCATCTTGGTTATTGTGTTTTGGATTAGAAAAGTTTAGTTTTTGAAGAGTTTCAAGGAAGCGTTTTGAGTCTCGTACTATTTTCTTGTATGCGGTTTGATGTCATTTGGGTGCGATTTGATCTGTTCAAGGATGCGATTTGTCAAGTTCTTGGATGCGGTTTGTCTAGATTCATTGTATCGGAAGTGATTTGACTTTAGCGGTTTATATTTAGCGGTTTGACATAAGCGGTTTGACACAAGCGGTTTGTCTTCAGCGGTTTGATCTGAGCGGTTTGATAAGAAGCGGTTTGAGTTAAGCGGTTTGATAAGAAGCGGCTTGATAAAAAGCGGTTTGATTTAAGCGGTTTGTAATCCAGCGGTTTGTATTCCAGCGGTTTGACAATCCTATGATTTGATCAAAAAAACTGAGTTTTGACTTTTACGGTTTGACTACTTGCGGTTTGACCACTTGCGGCTTGACCAAAGTTGACTTTTTACGTCAAAACTTCAAACGACCATAACTTTTGAACCGTAACTCTGTTTTCAGCGAAATACCTGTCAAAAAGACCAGAACACCCTAAACCAGTAGGAACCAGTTAGAACTAGTTAACAACCGGATATTCCAGCCAGGAACCAATAAGAACTAGTTAGAACCAGTTAAGAACTAGCTATTTCGGCAAATAAATAGTTAGATCCAAATTGGAACCAGCTATTCCTACCAAGAACCAGTTAGATCCAGCTAAGAACTACCTATTCCGGCCAAGAACCAGTAAAAACTAGTTAGAACCAGATAAGAACTAGGTATTCCGGCCAATAACCAGTAAGAACCGCTTAAGAACATGCTATTTTGGCCAAGAACCATTTAGATCTAACTAAGAACTACCTATTCCTGTTAGGATTTAGGAAATCCATAGTGAAGTGTCGGTTACCCCAACTATTGTCTAGCATATGTTAGCTCGTAGACATTACGTTATATATTACTTAGTTAGTTAGTTAGTTAGTTAGTTAGAGTAACACCGTGGAGGACGGACGGGGCTTTACCCACTGTATGCCTGATCCACAGCCCGCCAGAGGGCGTATTATGTAAAACTATAAATACCCTCTACCTCCCAACGTAGAGGGTTGGACCTTTCATTTCTTAATCTAACCATCTCTTTGTTTTTCCCTCACTTTCTCTCTCTAGAAAGGATCCCATCTCCCACTTTCTCTCTCTAAGTTTTTTGCTAAGATTCGAATCATATAATTGATTATTTGTATGTTACAATAACTAATATCCAAAAATTGGTATCAAAAGCCATGGTTAGATCATAAAGATTGGTTATTTGTGTATTTTGTTGGTTCGAATTCTATACCTTAAAAGTGTTAAATTTTGAATTTTGATACTACTTTTATGTTTAAAATCATCATAAGTGCTTAGGTTTTCGTTTGGAAGGCTTAATTCATCTTTGTTATCGTGTTTTGGATTGGAAAAGTTTTGTTTTTGAAGAGTTTCAAGGAAGCGTTTTGAGTCTCATACTATTTTCTTGTATGCGGTTTGATTTCATTTGGGTGCGATTTGATCTGTTCAAGGAATCGATTTGTCAAGTTCTTGGATGCGGTTTGTCTAGATTCATTGTATCGGAAGTGATTTCACTTAAGCGGTTTGACTTAAGCGGTTTGAAATAAGAGGTTTGACTTAAGCGGCTGAACTCAAGCGGTTTGTATTTAGCGGTTTGACATAAGCGGTTTGACACAAGCGGTTTGTCTTCAGCGGTTTGATCTGAGCGGTTTGATAAGAAGTGGTTTGAGTTAAGCGGTTTGATAAGAAGCGGTTTGATAAAAAGCGGTTTGATTTAAGCGGTTTGTAATCCAGCGGTTTGTATTCCAGCGGTTTGACAATCCTATGATTTGATCAAAAAAACTGAGTTTTGACTTTTACGGTTTGACTACTTGCGGTTTGACCACTTGCGGCTTGACCAAAGTTGACTTTTTACGTCAAAACTTCAAACGACCATAACTTTTGAACCGTAACTCCGTTTTTAGCGAAATACCTGTCAAAAAGACCAGAACAGCCTAAACCAATAGGAACCAGTTAGAACTAGTTAAGAACCGGATAATCCGGCTAGCAACCAATAAGTACCAGTTAAACCCAGTTAAGAACTACCTATTTCGGCAAATAAATCGTTAGATCCAAATAGGAACCAGCTATTCCGGGCAAGAACTAGTTAGATCCAGCTAAGAACTACCTATTCCGGCCAAGAACCAGTAAAAACTAGTTAGAACCAGATAAGAACTAGCTATTCCGGCCAATAACCAGTAAGAACCACTTAAGAACATGCTATTTTGGCCAAGAACCATTTAGATCTAACTAAGAACTGCCTATTCCTGTTAGGATTTAGAAAATCCATAGTGAAGTGTCTGTTACCCCAACTATTTTCTAGCATATGTTAGCTCGTAGACATTACGTTATATATTAGTTAGTTAGTTAGTTAGTTAGAGTAACACCGTGGAGGACGGACGGGTCTTTACCTACTGTATGCCTGATCCACAGCCCGCCAGAGGGCGTATTATGTAAAACTATAAATACCCTCTACCTCCCAACGTAGAGGGTTGGACCTTTCATTTCTTAATCTAACCTTCTCTTTGTTTTTCTCTCACTTTCTCTCTCTAGAAAGGATCCCATCTCCGACTTTCTTTCTCTAAGTTTCATGCTAAGATTCGAACCATATAATTGATTATTCGTATGTTACAATAACCAATATCCAAAAATTGGTATCAAAAGCCATGGTTAGATCATAAAGATTAGTTATTTGTGTGTTTTGTTGGTTCGAATTCTATACCTTAAAAGTGTTAAAGTTTGAATTTTGATACTACTTTTATGTTTAGAATCATCATAAGTGCTTAGGTTTTCGTTTGGAAGGCTTAATTCATCTTGGTTATTGTGTTTCGGATTAGAAAAGTTTAGTTTTTGAAGAGTTTCAAGGAAGCGTTTTGAGTCTCGTACTATTTTCTTGTATGCGGTTTGATGTCATTTGGGTGCGATTTGATCTGTTCAAGGATGCGATTTATCAAGTTCTTGGATGCGGTTTGTCTAGATTCATTGTATCGGAAGTGATTTGACTTTAGCGGTTTGTATTGAGCGGTTTGACATAAGCGGTTTGACACAAGCGGTTTGTCTTCAGCGGTTTGATCTGAGCGGTTTGATAAGAAGCGGTTTGAGTTAAGCGGTTTGATAAGAAGCGGCTTGATAAAAAGCGGTTTGATTTAAGCGGTTTGTAATCCAGCGGTTTGTATTCCAGCGGTTTGACAATCCTATGATTTGATCAAAAAAACTGAGTTTTGACTTTTACGGTTTGACTACTTGCGGTTTGCCACTTGCGGCTTGACCAAAGTTGACTTTTTACGTCAAAACTTCAAACGACCATAACTTTTGAACCGTAACTCTGTTTTCAGCGAAATACCTGTCAAAAAGACCAGAACAGCCTAAACCAGTAGGAACCAGTTAGAACTAGTTAAGAACCGGATATTCCGGCCAGGAACCAATAAGAACGAGTTAGAACCAGTTAAGAACTAGCTATTTCGGCAAATAAATAGTTAGATCCAAATTGGAAACAGCTATTCCTACCAAGAACCAGTTAGATCTAGCTAAGAACTACCTATTCCGGCCAAGAACCAGTAAAAACTAGTTAGAACCAGATAAGAACTAGGTATTCCGGCCAATAACCAGTAAGAACCGCTTAAGAACATGCTATTTTGGCCAAGAACCATTTAGATCTAACTAAGAACTACCTATTCCTGTTAGGATTTAGGAAATCCATAGTGAAGTGTCGGTTACCCCAACTATTGTCTAGCATATGTTAGCTCGTAGACATTACGTTATATATTACATAGTTAGTTAGTTAGTTAGTTAGAGTAACACCGTGGAGGACGGACGGGGCTTTACCCACTGTATGCCTGATCCACAGCCCGCCAGAGGGCGTATTATGTAAAACTATAAATACCCTCTACCTCCCAACGTAGAGGGTTGGACCTTTCATTTCTTAATCTAACCATCTCTTTGTTTTTCTCTCACTTTCTCTCTCTAGAAAGGATCCCGTCTCCCACTTTCTCTCTCTAAGTTTTTTGCTAAGATTCGAATCATATAATTAATAATTTGTATGTTACAATAACTAATATCCAAAAATTGGTATCAAAAGCCATGGTTAGATCATAAAGATTGGTTATTTGTGTATTTTGTTGGTTCGAATTCTATACCTTAAAAGTGTTAAATTTTGAATTTTGATACTACTTTTATGTTTAAAATCATCATAAGTGCTTAGGTTTTCGTTTGGAAGGCTTAATTCATCTTTGTTATCGTGTTTTGGATTGGAAAAGTTTAGTTTTTGAAGAGTTTCAAGGAAGCGTTTTGAGTCTCGTACTATTTTCTTGTATGCGGTTTGATTTCATTTGGGTGCGATTTGATCTGTTCAAGGAATCGATTTGTCAAGTTCTTGGATGCGGTTTGTCTAGATTCATTGTATCGGAAGTGATTTCACTTAAGCGGTTTGACTTAAGCGGTTTGAAATAAGAGGTTTGACTTAAGCGGCTGGACTCAAGCGGTTTGTATTTAGCGGTTTGACATAAGCGGTTTGACACAAGCGGTTTGTCTTCAGCGGTTTGATCTGAGCGGTTTGATAAGAAGTGGTTTGAGTTAAGCGGTTTGATAAGAAGCGGTTTGATAAAAAGCGGTTTGATTTAAGCGGTTTGTAATCCAGCGGTTTGTATTCCAGCGGTTTGACAATCCTATGATTTGATCAAAAAAACTGATTTTTGACTTTTACGGTTTGATTACTTGCGGTTTGACCACTTGCGGCTTGACCAAAGTTGACTTTTTACGTCAAAACTTCAAACGACCATAACTTTTGAACCGTAACTCCGTTTTTAGCGAAATACCTGTCAAAAAGACCAGAACAGCCTAAACCAATAGGAACCAGTTAGAACTAGTTAAGAACCGGATAATCCGGCTAGCAACCAATAAGTACCAGTTAGAACCAGTTAAGAACTACCTATTTCGGCAAATAAATCGTTAGATCCAAATAGGAACCAGCTATTCCGGGCAAGAACTAGTTAGATCCAGCTAAGAACTACCTATTCCGGCCAAGAACCAGTAAAAACTAGTTAGAACCAGATAAGAACTAGCTATTCCGGCCAATAACCAGTAAGAACCACTTAAGAACATGCTATTTTGGCCAAGAACCATTTAGATCTAACTAAGAACTGCCTATTCCTGTTAGGATTTAGAAAATCCATAGTGAAGTGTCTGTTACCCCAACTATTGTCTAGCATATGTTAGCTCGTAGACATTACGTTATATATTAGTTAGTTAGTTAGTTAGAGTAACACCGTGGAGGACGGACGGGTCTTTACCTACTGTATGCCTGATCCACAGCCCGCCAGAGGGCGTATTATGTAAAACTATAAATACCCTCTACCTCCCAACGTAGAGGGTTGGACCTTTCATTTCTTAATCTAACCATCTCTTTGTTTTTCTCTCACTTTCTCTCTCTAGAAAGGATCCCGTCTCCCACTTTCTCTCTCTAAGTTTTTTGCTAAGATTCGAATCATATAATTAATAATTTGTATGTTACAATAACTAATATCCAAAAATTGGTATCAAAAGCCATGGTTAGATCATAAAGATTGGTTATTTGTGTATTTTGTTGGTTCAAATTCTATACCTTAAAAGTGTTAAATTTTGAATTTTGATACTACTTTTATGTTTAAAATCATCATAAGTGCTTAGGTTTTCGTTTGGAAGGCTTAATTCATCTTTGTTATCGTGTTTTGGATTGGAAAAGTTTAGTTTCTGAAGAGTTTCAAGGAAGCGTTTTGAGTCTCGTACTATTTTCTTGTACGCGGTTTGATTTCATTTGGGTGCGATTTGATCTGTTCAAGGATGCGATTTATCAAGTTCTTGGATGCGGTTTGTCTAGATTCATTGTATCGGAAGTGATTTCACTTAAGCGGTTTGACTTAAGCGGTTTGAAATAAGAGGTTTGACTTAAGCGGCTGGACTCAAGCGGTTTGTATTTAGCGGTTTGACATAAGCGGTTTGACACAAGCGGTTTGTCTTCAGCGGTTTGATCTGAGCGGTTTGATAAGAAGTGGTTTGAGTTAAGCGGTTTGATAAGAAGCGGTTTGATTTAGGCGGTTTGTAATCCAGCGGTTTGTATTCCAGCGGTTTGACAATCCTATGATTTGATCAAAAAAACTGAGTTTTGACTTTTACGGTTTGACTACATGCGGTTTGACCACTTGCGGCTTGACCAAAGTTGACTTTTTACGTCAAAACTTCAAACGACCATAACTTTTGAACCGTAACTCCGTTTTTAGCGAAATACCTGTCAAAAAGACCAGAACAGCCTAAACCAATAGGAACCGGTTAGAACTAGTTAAGAACCGGATAATCCGGCTAGCAACCAATAAGTACCAGTTAGAACCAGTTAAGAACTACCTATTTCGGCAAATAAATCGTTAGATCCAAATAGGAACCAGCTATTCCGGCCAAGAACTAGTTAGATCCAGCTAAGAACTACCTATTCCGGCCAAGAACCAGTAAAAACTAGTTAGAACCAGATAAGAATTAGCTATTCCGGCCAATAACCAGTAAGAACCACTTAAGAACATGCTATTTTGGCCAAGAACCATTTAGATCTAACTAAGAACTGCCTATTCCTGTTAGGATTTAGAAAATCCATAGTGAAGTGTCTGTTACCCCAACTATTTTCTAGCATATGTTAGCTCGTAGACATTACGTTATATATTAGTTAGTTAGTTAGTTAGAGTAACACCGTGGAGGACGGACGGGTCTTTACCTACTGTATGCCTGATCCACAGCCCGCCAGAGGGCGTATTATGTAAAACTATAAATACCCTCTACCTCCCAACGTAGAGGGTTGGACCTTTCATTTCTTAATCTAACCTTCTCTTTGTTTTTCTCTCACTTTCTCTCTCTAGAAAGGATCCCATCTCCGACTTTCTCTCTCTAAGTTTCATGCTAAGATTCGAACCATATAATTGATGATTCGTATGTTACAATAACCAATATCCAAAAATTGGTATCAAAAGCCATGGTTAGATCATAAAGATTGGTTATTTGTGTGTTTTGTTGGTTCGAATTCTATACCTTAAAAGTGTTAAAGTTTGAATTTTGATACTACTTTTATGTTTAGAATCATCATAAGTGCTTAGGTTTTCGTTTGGAAGGCTTAATTCATCTTGGTTATTGTGTTTTGGATTAGAAAAGTTTAGTTTTTGAAGAGTTTCAAGGAAGCGTTTTGAGTCTCGTACTATTTTCTTGTATGCGGTTTGATGTCATTTGGGTGCGATTTGATCTGTTCAAGGATGCGATTTATCAAGTTCTTGGATGCGGTTTGTCTAGATTCATTGTATCGGAAGTGATTTGACTTTAGCGGTTTGTATTTAGCGGTTTGACATAAGCGGTTTGACACAAGCGGTTTGTCTTCAGCGGTTTGATCTGAGCGGTTTGATAAGAAGCGGTTTGAGTTAAGCGGTTTGATAAGAAGCGGCTTGATAAAAAGCGGTTTGATTTAAGCGGTTTGTAATCCAGCAGTTTGTATTCCAGCGGTTTGACAATCCTATGATTTGATCAAAAAAACTGAGTTTTGACTATTACGGTTTGACTACTTGCGGTTTGACCACTTGCGGCTTGACCAAAGTTGACTTTTTACGTCAAAACTTCAAACGACCATAACTTTTGAACCGTAACTCTGTTTTCAGCGAAATACCTGTCAAAAAGACCAGAACAGCCTAAACCAGTAGGAACCAGTTAGAAGAAGTTAAGAACCGGATAATCCGGCCATGAACCAATAAGAACCAGTTAGAACCAGTTAAGAACTAGCTATTTCGGCAAATAAATAGTTAGATCCAAATAGGAACCAGCTATTCTCACCAAGAACCAGTTAGATCCAGCTAAGAACTACCTATTCCGGCCAAGAACCAGTAAAAACTAGTTAGAACCAGATAAGAACTAGTTATTCCGGCCAATAACCAGTAAGAACCACTTAAGAACATGCTATTTTGGCCAAGAACCATTTAGATCTAACTGAGAACTGCCTATTCCTGTTAGGATTTAGAAAATCCATAGTGAAGTGTCTGTTACCCCAACTATTTTCTAGCATATTTTAGCTCATAGACATTACGTTATATATTAGTTAGTTAGTTGGTTAGTTAGAGTAACACCGTGGAGGTCGGACGGGTCTTTACCCACTGTATGCCTGATCCACAACCCGCCAGAGGGCGTATTATGTAAAAATTATAAATACCCTCTACCTCCCAACGTAGAGGGTTGGACCTTTCATTTCTTAATCTAACCTTCTCTTTGTTTTTCTCTCACTTTCTCTCTCTAGAAAAGATCCCATCTCCCACTTTCTCTCTCTAAGTTTCATGCTAATATTCGAACCATATAATTGATTATTTGTATGTTACAATAACCAATATCCAAAAATTGGTATCAAAAGCCACGGTTAGATCATAAATATTGGTTATTTGTGTGTTTTGTTGGTTCGAATTCTATACCTTAAAAGTGTTAAAGTTTGAATTTTGATACTACTTTTATGTTTAGAATCATCATAAGTGCTTAGGTTTTCGTTTGAAAGGCTTAATTCATCTTGGTTATCGTGTTTTGGATTGGAAAAGTTTAGTTTTTGAAGAGTTTCAAGGAAGCGTTTTGAGTCTTGTACTATTTTCTTGTATGCGGTTTGATGTCATTTGGGTGCGATTTGATCTGTTCAAGGAAGCGATTTGTCTTGGATGCGGTTTGTCTAGATTCATTGTATCGGAAGTGATTTGACTTAAGCGGTTTGACTTAAGCGGTTTGAAATAAGCGGTTTGACTCAAGCGGTTTGTATTTAGCTGTTTGACATAAGCGGTTTGACACAAGCGGTTTCTCTTCAGCGGTTTGATCTGAGCTGTTTGATAAGAAGCGGTTTGAGTTAAGCGGTTTGATAAGAAGCGGTTTGATAAAAAGCGGTTTGATTTAAGCTGTTTGTAAATCCAGTGGTTTGTATTCCAGCGGTTTGACAATCCTACGATTTGATCAAAAAACTGAGTTTTGACTTTTACGGTTTGACTACTTGCGGTTTGAGCACTTGCGGCTTGACCAAAGTTGACTTTTTACGTCAAAACTTCAAACGACCATAACTTTTGAATCGTAACTCCGTTTTCAGCGAAATACCTGTCAAAAAGACCAGAACAGCCTAAACCAGTAGGAACCAGTTAGAACTAGTTAAGAACTGGATAATCCGGCCAGTAACCAGAAAGAACCAGTTATAACCAGTTAAGAACTAGCTATTTCAGCAAATAAATAGTTAGATCCAAATAGGAACCAGCTATTCCGGCCAAGAACCAGTTAGATCCAGCTAAGAACTACCTATTCCGGCCAAGAACCAGTAAAAACTAGTTAGAACCAGATAAGAACTAGCTATTCCGGCCAATAACCAGTAAGAACCACTTAAGAACATGCTATTTTGGCCAAGAACCATTTAGATATAACTAAGAACTGCCTATTCCTGTTAGGATTTAGAAAATCTATAGTGAAGTGTATGTTACCCCAACTATTTTCTAGCATATGTTAGCTCGTAGACATTACGTTATATATTAGTTAGTTAGTTAGTTAGTTATAGTAACACCGTAGAGGACGGACGGGTCTTTACCCACTGTATGCCTGATCCATAGCCCGCCAGAGGGCGTATTATGTAAAACTATAAATACCCTCTACCTCCCAACGTAGACGGTTGGACCTTTCATTTCTTAATCTAACCTTCTCTTTGTTTTTCTCTAACTTTCTCTCTCTAGAAATGATCCCATCTCCCACTTTCTCTCTCTAAGTTTCATGCTAAGATTCGAACCATATAATTGATTATTTGTATGTTACAATAACCAATATCTAAAAATTGGTATCAAAAGCCATGGTTAGATCATAAAGATTGGTTATTTGTTTGTTTTGTTGGTTCGAATTCTATACCTTAAAAGTGTTAAAGTTTGAATTTTGATACTACTTTTATGTTTAGAATCATCATAAGTGCTTAGGTTTTCGTTTGGATGGCTTAATTCATCTTGGTTATCGTGTTTTGGATTGGAAAAGTTTAGTTTTTGAAGAGTTTCAAGGAAGCGTTTTGAGTCTCGTACTATTTTCTTGTATGCGGTTTGATGTCATTTGGGTGCGATTTGATCTGTTCAAGGAAGCGATTTGTCTTGGATGCGGTTTGTCTAGATTCATTGTATCGGAAGTGATTTGACTTAAGCGGTTTGACTTAAGCGGTTTAAAATAAGCGGTTTGACTTAAGCGGTTTGACTCAAGCGGTTTGTATTTAGCGGTTCTACATAAGCTGTTTGACTCAAGCGGTTTGTCATCAGCGGTTTGATCTGAGCGGTTTGATAAGAAGCGGTTTGAGTTAAGCGGTTTGATAAGAAGCGGTTTGATAAAAAGCGGTTTGATTTAAGCGGTTTGTAATCCAGCGGTTTGTGTTCCAGCGGTTTGACAATCCTACGATTTGATCAAAAAAACTGAGTTTTGACTCTTACGGTTTGACTATTTGCGGTTTGACCACTTGCGGCTTGACCAAAGTTGACTTTTTACGCCAAAACTTCAAACGACCATAACTTTTGAACCGTAACTCCGTTTTCAGCGAAATACCTGTCAAAAAGACAAGAACAACCTAAACCAGTAGGAACCAGTTAGAACTAGTTAAGAACCGGATAATCCAGTCAAGAAACAATAAGAACCAGTTAAAACCAGTTAAGAACTAGCTATTTCGGCAAATAAATAGTTAGATCCAAATAGGAACCATCTATTTCGGCCAAGAACCAGTTAGATCCAGCTAAGAACTACCTATTACGGCCAAGAACCAGTAAAAATTAGTTAGAACCATATAAGAACTAGTTATTCCGGCCAATAACCAGTAAGAACCACTTAAGAACATGCTATTTTGGCCTAGAACCATTTAGATCTAACTAAGAACCGCCTATTCTTGTTAGGATTTAGAAAATCCATAGTGAAGTGTCTGTTGCCCCAACTATTTTCTAGCATATGTTAGCTCGTAGACATTACGTTATATATTAGTTAGTTAGTTAGTTAGTTAGTTAGAGTAACACTGTGGAGGACGGACGGGTCTTTACCCACTGTATGCCTGAGCCACTGCCCGCCAGAGGGCGTATTATGTACAACTATAAATACCCTCTACCTCCCAACGTAGAGGGTTGGACCTTTCATTTCTTAATCTAACCTTCTCTTTGTTTTTCTCTCACTTTCTCTCTCTAGAAAGGATCCCATCTCCGACTTTCTCTCTCTAAGTTTCATGCTAAGATTCGAACCATATAATTGATTATTCGTATGTTACAATAACCAATATCCAAAAATTGGTATCAAAAGCCATGGTTAGATCATAAAGATTAGTTATTTGTGTGTTTTGTTGGTTCGAATTCTATATCTTAAAAGTGTTAAAGATTGAATTTTGATACTACTTTTATGTATAGAATCATCATAAGTGCTTAGGTTTTCGTTTGGAAGGCTTAATTCATCTTGGTTATCGTGTTTTAGATTGGAAAAGTTTAGTTTTTGAAGAGTTTCAAGGAAGCGTTTTGAGTCTCGTACTATTTTCTTGTATGCGGTTTGATGTCATTTGGGTGCGATTTGATCTGTTCAAAGAAGCGATTTGTCAAGTTCTTGGATGCGGTTTGTCTAGATTCATTGTATCGGAAGTGATTTGACTTAAGCAGTTTGAAATAAGCGGTTTGTATTTAGCGGTTTGACATAAACAGTTTGACACAAGCGGTTTGTCTTCAGTGGTTTGATCTGAGCGGTTTTATAAGATGCGGTTTGATTTAAGCGGTTTGATAAGAAGCGGTTTGATAAAAAGCGGTTTGATTTAAGCGGTATGTAATCCAGCGGTTTGTATTCCAGCGGTTTGACAATCCTACGATTTGATAAAAAAACTGAGTTTTGACTTTTACGGTTTGACTACTTGCGGTTTGACCACTTGCGGCTTGACCAAAGGTTGACTTTTTACGTCAAAAGTTCAAACGACCATAACTTTTGAACCGTAACTCTGTTTTCAGCGAAATACCTGTCAAAAAGACCAGAACAGCCTAAACCAGTAGGAACCAGTTAGAACTAGTTAAGAATTGGATAATCCGTCCAGGAACCAATAAGAACCAGTTATAACCAGTTAAGAACTAGCTATTTCGGCAAATAAATAGTTAGATCCAAATAGGAACCAGCTATTCTGGCCAAGAACCAGTTAGATCCAGCTAAGAACTACCTATTCCGGCCAAGAAACTAGTTAGAACCAGATAAGAACTAGCTATTCCGGCCAATAACCAGTAAGAACCACTTAAGAACATGCTATTTTGGCCAAGAACCATTTAGATCTAACTAAGAACTGCCTATTCCTGTTAGGATTTAGAAAATCTATAGTGAAGTATATGTTACCCCAACTATTTTCTAGCATATGTTAGCTCGTAGACATTACGTTATATATTAGTTAGTTAGTTAGTTAGTTATAGTAACACCGTAGAGGACGGACGGGTCTTTACCCACTATATGCCTGATCCATAGCCCGCCAGAGGGCGTATTATGTAAAACTATAAATACCCTCTACCTCCCAACGTAGACGGTTGGACCTTTCATTTCTTAATCTAACATTCTCTTTGTTTTTCTCTCACTTTCTCTCTCTAGAAATGATCCCATCTCCCACTTTCTCTCTCTAAGTTTCATGCTAAGATTCGAACCATATAATTGATTATTTGTATGTTACAATAACCAATATCTAAAAATTGGTATCAAAAGCCATGGTTAGATCATAAAGATTGGTTATTTGTGTGTTTTGTTGGTTCAAATTCTATACCTTAAAAGTGTTAAAGTTTGAATTTTGATACTACTTTTATGTTTAGAATCATCATAAGTGCTTAGGTTTTCGTTTGGATGGCTTAATTCATCTTGGTTATCGTGTTTTGGATTGGAAAAGTTTAGTTTTTGAAGAGTTTCAAGGAAGCGTTTTGAGTCTCGTACTATTTTCTTGTATGCGGTTTGATGTCATTTGGGTGCGATTTGATCTGTTCAAGGAAGCAATTTGTCTTGGATGCGGTTTGTCTAGATTCATTGTATCGGAAGTGATTTGACTTAAGCGGTTTAAAATAAACGGTTTGACTTAAGTGGTTTGACTCAAGCGGTTTGTATTTAGCGGTTTGGCATAAGCGGTTTGACACAAGCGGTTTGTCTTCAGCGGTTTGATCTGAGCGGTTTGATAAGAAGCGGTTTGAGTTAAGCGGTTTGATAAAAAGCGGTTTGATTTAAGCGGTTTGTAATCCAGCGGTTTGTGTTCCTGCGGTTTGACAATCCTACGATTTGATCAAAAAAACTGAGTTTTGACTTTTACGGTTTGACTACTTGCGGTTTGACCAATTGCGGCTTGACCAAAGTTGACTTTTTACGCCAAAACTTCAAACGACCATAACTTTTGAACCGTAACTCTGTTTTCAGCGAAATACCTGTCAAAAAGACAAGAACAACCTAAACCAGTAGGAACTAGTTAGAACTAGTTAAGAACCGGATAATCCGGTCAAGAAACAATAAGAACCAGTTAAAACCAGTTAAGAACTAGCTATTTCGGCAAATAAATAGTTAGATCCAAATAGGAACCATCTATTTCGGCCAAGAACCAGTTAGATCTAGCTAAGAACTACCTATTAGGGCCAAGAACCAGTAAAAATTAGTTAGAACCAGATAAGAACTAGTTATTCTGGCCAATAACCAGTAAGAACCACTTAAGAACATGCTATTTTGGCCAAGAACCATTTAGATCTAACTAAGAACCGCCTATTCTTGTTAGGATTTAGAAAATCCATAGTGAAGTGTCTGTTGCCCCAACTATTTTCTAGCATATGTTAGCTCGTAGACATTACGTTATATATTAGTTAGTTAGTTAGTTAGTTAGAGTAACACTGTGGAGGACGGACGGATCTTTACCCACTGTATGCCTGAGCCACTGCCCGCCAGAGGGCGTATTATGTAAAACTATAAATACCCTCTACCTCCCAACGTAGAGGGTTGGACCTTTCATTTTTTAATCTAAGCTTCTCTTTGTTTTTCTCTCACTTTCTCTCTCTAGAAAGGATCCTATCTCCCACTTTCTCTCTCTAAGTTTCATGCTAAGATTCGAACCATAAAATTGATTATTTTTATGTTACAATAACCAATATCCAAAAATTGGTATCAAAAGCCATGGTTAGATCATTAAGATTGGTTATTTGTGTGTTTTGTTGGTTCGAATTCTATATCTTAAAAGTGTTAAAGTTTGAATTTTGATACTACTTTTATGTATAGAATCATCATAAGTGCTTAGGTTTTCGTTTGGAAGGCTTAATTCATCTTGGTTATCGTGTTTTAGATTGGAAAAGTTTAGTTTTTGAAGATTTTCAAGGAAGCGTTTTGAGTCTCGTACAATTTTCTTGTATGCGGTTTGATGTCATTTGGGTGAGATTTGATCTATTCAAGGAAGCGATTTGTCAAGTTCTTGGATGCGGTTTGTCTAGATTCATTGTATCGGAAGTGATTTGACTTAAGCAGTTTGAAATAAGCGGTTTATATTTAGCGGTTTGACATAAACGGTTTGACACAAGCGGTTTGTCTTCAGTGGTTTGATCTGAGCGGTTTTATAAGATGCGGTTTGATTTAAGCGGTTTGATAAGAAGCGGTTTGATAAAAAGCGGTTTGATTTAAGCGGTTTGTAATCCAGCGGTTTGTATTCCAGCGGTTTGACAATCCTACGATTTGATAAAAAAAACTGAGTTTTGACTTTTACGGTTTGACTACTTGCGGTTTGACCACTTGCGGCTTGACCAAAGTTGACTTTTTACGTCAAAACTTCAAACGACCATAACTTTTGAACCGTAACTCTGTTTTCAGCGAAATACCTGTCAAAAAGACCAGAACAGCCTAAACCAGTAGGAACCAGTTAGAACTAGTTAAGAACTGGATAATCCGTCCAGGAACCAATAAGAACCAGTTAAGAACTAGCTATTTCGGCAAATAAATAGTTAGATCCAAATAGGAACCAGCTATTCCGGCCAAGAACCAGTTAGATCCAGCTAAGAACTACCTATTCCCGCCAAGAACCAGTAAAAACTAGTTAGAACCAGATAAGAACTAGCTATTCCGGCCAATAACCAGTAAGAACCACTTAAAAACATGCTATTTTGGAAAAGAACCATTTAGATCTAACTAAGAACTGCCTATTCCTGTTAGGATTTACAAAATCTATAGTGAAGTGTATGTTACCCCAACTATTTTCTAGCATATGTTAGCTCGTAGACATTACGTTATATATTAGTTAGTTAGTTAGTTAGTTATAGTAACACCGTAGAGGACGGACGGGTCTTTACCCACTGTATGCATGATCCATAGCCCGCCAGAGGGCGTATTATGTAAAACTATAAATACCCTCTACCTCCCAACGTAGACGGTTGGACCTTTCATTTCTTAATCTAACCTTCTCTTTGTTTTTCTCTCACTTTCTCTCTCTAGAAATGATCCCATCTCCCGCTTTCTCTCTCTAAGTTTCATGCTAAGATTCGAACCATATAATTGATTATTTGTATGTTACAATAACCAATATCTAAAAATTGGTATCAAAAGCCATGGTTAGATCATAAAGATTGGTTATTTGTGTGTTTTGTTGGTTCGAATTCTATACCTTAAAAGTGTTAAAGTTTGAATTTTGATACTACTTTTATGTTTAGAATCATCATAAGTGCTTAGGTTTTCGTTGTATCGGAAGTGATTTGTCTTGGATGCGGTTTGTCTAGATTCATTGTATCGGAAGTGATTTGACTTAAGCGGTTTAAAATAAGCGGTTTGACTTAAGCGGTTTGACTCAAGCGGTTTCTACTTAGCGGTTTGACATGAGCGGTTTGACACAAGCGGTTTGTCTTCAGCGGTTTGATCTGAACGGTTTGATAAGAAGCGGTTTGAGTTAAGCGGTTTGATAAGAAGCGGTTTGATAAAAAGCGGTTTGATTTAAGCGGTTTGTAATCCAGCGGTTTGTGTTCCAGCGGTTTGACAATCCTACGATTTGATCAAAAAAACTGAGTTTTGACTTTTACGGTTTGACTACTTGCGGTTGGCCACTTGCGGCTTGACCAAAGTTGACTTTTTACGCCAAAACTTCAAACGACCATAACTTTTGAACCGTAACTCCGTTTTCAGCGAAATACCTGTCAAAAAGACAAGAACAACCTAAACCAGTAGGAACCAGTTAGAACTAGTTAAGAACCGGATAATCCGGTCAAGAAACAATAAGAACCAATTAAAACCAATTAAGAACTAGCTATTTCGGCAAATAAATAGTTAGATCCAAATAGGAACCATCTATTTCGGCCAAGAACCAGTTAGATCCAGCTAAGAACTACCTATTACGGCCAAGAACCAGTAAAAATTAGTTAGAACCAGATAAGAACTAGTTATTCTGGCCAATAACCAGTAAGAACCACTTAAGAACATGCTATTTTGGCCAAGAACCATTTAGATCTAACTAAGAACCGCCTATTCTTGTTAGGATTTAGAAAATCCATAGTGAAGTGTCTGTTGCCCCAACTATTTTCTAGCATATGTTAGCTCGTAGACATTACGTTATATATTAGTTAGTTAGTTAGTTAGTTAGAGTAACACTGTGGAGGACGGACGGATCTTTACCCACTGTATGCCTGAGCCACTGCCCGCCAGAGGGCGTATTATGTAAAACTATAAATACCCTCTACCTCCCAACGTAGAGGGTTGGACCTTTCATTTTTTAATCTAAGCTTCTCTTTGTTTTTCTCTCACTTTCTCTCTCTAGAAAGGATCCTATCTCCCACTTTCTCTCTCTAAGTTTCATGCTAAGATTCGAACCATAAAATTGATTATTTTTATGTTACAATAACCAATATCCAAAAATTGGTATCAAAAGCCATGGTTAGATCATTAAGATTGGTTATTTGTGTGTTTTGTTGGTTCGAATTCTATATCTTAAAAGTGTTAAAGTTTGAATTTTGATACTACTTTTATGTATAGAATCATCATAAGTGCTTAGGTTTTCGTTTGGAAGGCTTAATTCATCTTGGTTATCGTGTTTTAGATTGGAAAAGTTTAGTTTTTGAAGATTTTCAAGGAAGCGTTTTGAGTCTCGTACAATTTTCTTGTATGCGGTTTGATGTCATTTGGGTGAGATTTGATCTATTCAAGGAAGCGATTTGTCAAGTTCTTGGATGCGGTTTGTCTAGATTCATTGTATCGGAAGTGATTTGACTTAAGCAGTTTGAAATAAGCGGTTTATATTTAGCGGTTTGACATAAACGGTTTGACACAAGCGGTTTGTCTTCAGTGGTTTGATCTGAGCGGTTTTATAAGATGCGGTTTGATTTAAGCGGTTTGATAAGAAGCGGTTTGATAAAAAGCGGTTTGATTTAAGCGGTTTGTAATCCAGCGGTTTGTATTCCAGCGGTTTGACAATCCTACGATTTGATAAAAAAACTGAGTTTTGACTTTTACGGTTTGACTACTTGCGGTTTGACCACTTGCGGCTTGACCAAAGTTGACTTTTTACGTCAAAACTTCAAACGACCATAACTTTTGAACCGTAACTCTGTTTTCAGCGAAATACCTGTCAAAAAGACCAGAACAGCCTAAACCAGTAGGAACCAGTTAGAACTAGTTAAGAACTGGATAATCCGTCCAGGAACCAATAAGAACCAGTTAAGAACTAGCTATTTCGGCAAATAAATAGTTAGATCCAAATAGGAACCAGCTATTCCGGCCAAGAACCAGTTAGATCCAGCTAAGAACTACCTATTCCCGCCAAGAACCAGTAAAAACTAGTTAGAACCAGATAAGAACTAGCTATTCCGGCCAATAACCAGTAAGAACCACTTAAAAACATGCTATTTTGGAAAAGAACCATTTAGATCTAACTAAGAACTGCCTATTCCTGTTAGGATTTACAAAATCTATAGTGAAGTGTATGTTACCCCAACTATTTTCTAGCATATGTTAGCTCGTAGACATTACGTTATATATTAGTTAGTTAGTTAGTTAGTTATAGTAACACCGTAGAGGACGGACGGGTCTTTACCCACTGTATGCATGATCCATAGCCCGCCAGAGGGCGTATTATGTAAAACTATAAATACCCTCTACCTCCCAACGTAGACGGTTGGACCTTTCATTTCTTAATCTAACCTTCTCTTTGTTTTTCTCTCACTTTCTCTCTCTAGAAATGATCCCATCTCCCGCTTTCTCTCTCTAAGTTTCATGCTAAGATTCGAACCATATAATTGATTATTTGTATGTTACAATAACCAATATCTAAAAATTGGTATCAAAAGCCATGGTTAGATCATAAAGATTGGTTATTTGTGTGTTTTGTTGGTTCGAATTCTATACCTTAAAAGTGTTAAAGTTTGAATTTTGATACTACTTTTATGTTTAGAATCATCATAAGTGCTTAGGTTTTCGTTGTATCGGAAGTGATTTGTCTTGGATGCGGTTTGTCTAGATTCATTGTATCGGAAGTGATTTGACTTAAGCGGTTTAAAATAAGCGGTTTGACTTAAGCGGTTTGACTCAAGCGGTTTCTACTTAGCGGTTTGACATGAGCGGTTTGACACAAGCGGTTTGTCTTCAGCGGTTTGATCTGAACGGTTTGATAAGAAGCGGTTTGAGTTAAGCGGTTTGATAAGAAGCGGTTTGATAAAAAGCGGTTTGATTTAAGCGGTTTGTAATCCAGCGGTTTGTGTTCCAGCGGTTTGACAATCCTACGATTTGATCAAAAAAACTGAGTTTTGACTTTTACGGTTTGACTACTTGCGGTTGGCCACTTGCGGCTTGACCAAAGTTGACTTTTTACGCCAAAACTTCAAACGACCATAACTTTTGAACCGTAACTCCGTTTTCAGCGAAATACCTGTCAAAAAGACAAGAACAACCTAAACCAGTAGGAACCAGTTAGAACTAGTTAAGAACCGGATAATCCGGTCAAGAAACAATAAGAACCAATTAAAACCAATTAAGAACTAGCTATTTCGGCAAATAAATAGTTAGATCCAAATAGGAACCATCTATTTCGGCCAAGAACCAGTTAGATCCAGCTAAGAACTACCTATTACGGCCAAGAACCAGTAAAAATTAGTTAGAACCAGATAAGAACTAGTTATTCCGGCCAATAACCAGTAAGAACCACTTAAGAACATGCTATTTTGGCCAAGAACCATTTAGATCTAACTAAGAACCGCCTATTCTTGTTAGTATTTAGAAAATCCATAGTGAAGTGTCTGTTGCCCCAACTATTTTCTAGCATATGTTAGCTCGTAGACATTACGTTATATATTAGTTAGTTAGTTAGTTAGTTAGAGTAACACTGTGGAGGACGGACGGGTCTCTACCCACTGTATGCCTGAGCCACTGCCCGCCAGAGGGCGTATTATGTAAAACTATAAATACCCTCTACCTCCCAACGTAGAGGGTTGGACCTTTCATTTTTTAATCTAAGCTTCTCTTTGTTTTTCTCTCACTTTCTCTCTCTAGAAAGGATCCTATCTCCCACTTTCTCTCTCTAAGTTTCATGCTAAGATTCGAACCATAAAATTGATTATTTGTATGTTACAATAACCATAAAATTGATTATTTGTATGTTACAATAACCAATATCCATAAAATTGATCATTAAGATTGGTTATTTGTGTGTTTTGTTGGTTCGAATTCTATATCTTAAAAGTGTTAAAGTTTGAATTTTGATACTACTTTTATGTATAGAATCATCATAAGTGCTTAGGTTTTCGTTTGGAAGGCTTAATTCAACTTGGTTATCGTGTTTTAGATTGGAAAAGTTTAGTTTTTGAAGAGTTTCAAGGAAGCGTTTTGAGTCTCGTACTATTTTCTTGTATGCGGTTTGATGTCATTTGGGTGAGATTTGATCTGCTCAACGAAGCGATTTGTCAAGTTCTTGGATGCGGTTTGTCTAGATTCATTGTATCGGAAGTGATTTGACTTCAGCAGTTTGAAATAAGCGGTTTGTATTTAGCGGTTTGACATAAACGGTTTGACACAAGCGGTTTGTCTTCAGTGGTTTGATCTGAGCGGTTTTATAAGATGCGGTTTGATTTAAGCGGTTTGATAAGAAGCGGTTTGATAAAAAGCGGTTTGATTTAAGCGGTTTGTAATCCAGCGGTTTGTATTCCAGCGGTTTGACAATCCTACGATTTGATAAAAAAACTGAGTTTTGACTTTTACGGTTTGACTACTTGCGGTTTGACCACTTGCGGCATGACCAAAGTTGACTTTTTACGTCAAAACTTCAAACGACCATAACTTTTGAACCGTAACTCCGTTTTCAGCGAAATACCTGTCAAAAAGACCAGAACAGCCTAAACCAGTAGGAACCAGTTAGAACTAGTTAAGAACCGGATAATCCGGCCAGGAACCAATAAGAACCAGTTAGAACTAGTTAAGAACTAGCTATTTCAGCAAATAAATAGTTAGATCCAAATAGGAACCAGCTATTCCGGCCAAGAACCAGTTAGATCCAGCTAAGAACTACCTATTCCGACCAAGAACCAGTAAAAACTAGTTAGAACCAGATAAGAACTAGCTATTCCGGCTAATAACCAGTAAGAACCACTTAAGAACATGCTATTTTGGCCAAGAACCATTTAGATCTAACTGAGAACTGCCTATTCCTGTTAGGATTTAGAAAATCCATAGTGAAGTGTCTGTTACCCCAACTATTTTCTAGCATATGTTAGCTCGTAGACATTATGTTATATATTAGTTAGTTAGTTAGTTAGTTAGAGTAACACCGTAGAGGACGGACGGGTTTTTACCCACTGTATGCCTGATCCATAGCCCGCCAGAGGGCGTATTATGTAAAACTATAAATACCCTCTACCTCCCAACGTAGACGGTTGGACCTTTCATTTCTTAATCTAACTTTCTCTTTGTTTTTCTCTCACTTTCTCTCTCTAGAAATGATCCCATCTCCCACTTTCTCTCTCTAAGTTTCATGCTAAGATTCGAACCATATAATTGTTTATTTGTATGTTACAATAACCAATATCTAAAAATTGGTATCAGAAGCCATGGTTAGATCATAAAGATTGGTTATTTGTGTGTTTTGTTGGTTCGAATTCTATACCGTAAAAGTGTTAAAGTTTGAATTTTGATACTACTTTTATGTTTAGAATCATCATCAGTGCTTAGGTTTTTGTTTGGATGGCTTAATTCATCTTGGTTATCGTGTTTTGGATTGGAAAAGTTTAGTTTTTGAAGAGTTTCAAGGAAGCGTTTTGAGTCTCGTACTATTTTCTTGTATGCGGTTTGATGTCATTTGGGTGCGATTTGATCTGTTCAAGGAAGCGATTTGTCTTGGATGCGGTTTGTCTAGATTCATTGTATCGGAAGTGATTTGACTTAAGCGGTTTAAAATAAGCGGTTTGACTTAAGCGGTTTGACTCAAGCGGTTTGTATTTAGCGGTTTGACATAAGCGGTTTGACACAAGCGGTTTGTCTTCAGCGGTTTGATCTGAGCGGTTTGATAAGAAGCGGTTTGAGTTAATGTCACACCCCCAAAATATCACAGCGGAACGATAGTGTCATTGGGGTATGACGTCATAGCATAAAGTATGGATAAAGAAAACGACCTCTATAATGAGACGTTTTAAAGAGTTTACCATTCGATTAAATAAGTTAAAGTTTACAACACATGAGATTCCAAAGTTTGACAATACATAAAGGTTTACAAAACATGTCGAATGGTAATAGATAAAAACACTAGACTCCAATGTATGCCATGAGACCCATAAGCTCCATGAAATGCTATCGCCTTATGACCTGAGATAAATATGCTAAAAAGTGTCAACACAAAGGTTGGTGAGTTCATAAGTTTGTGATAAAATGATCTGAAATACTTAGAGAAATGTTCACACAGCAAAGGCATTGTAAATCCACTCAGTTCCAAGTTCCGCCCATACAAAACTTGCAACCTGTGTGTTCACAACCCATTGCCTAAAATAGAATGACAATCATGAATATGCGCATTAATGTAGTTAAAAGTATAAATGTCACCACAAGAGTCTTCCAACATATAAATATTGGGATGTTTGTAAATTAATAGCCTTCCAACAACTTAATTTGGAGCCACTAATTCTTGTATGTTTGTAAATTAATAGCCTTACAACAACTTAATTTGGAGCCACTAATTCTTGTATGTTTGTAAATTAATAGCCTTCCAACAACTTAATTTGGAGCCACTAATTCTTGTATGTTTATTCCAAATATGCATATGAAATCAAGTATAACCCAATCAAGTATATAACGCAATCAAGTGTAAAGTATAAGTAATGTTGTTTGGCAACAGAGTTTAAATGTTTGGATAAATAAGCATATATCTCTCCCCAAATAGTTTATAGGAATTTAAATGAGTAAAAGCGGGGTATGAACTCACCTGGTATGATTGATATGCTAACAAAATGAAGTGCACTAAAATGAGGCTCGGAAACTATCCGCGACCTAAAATGAATGTTATGACTTGAGTTATGATATGTTGTCGTGAATGTGTGATACAATGTTGTGCATGCAACTCCATATGATATCCATACCACTTGTACGTTTTGGAAATAATGTTTATCGTCAAAATATGTTTATGACATCCCGTCATATTATAAAATACTTTACAAGTATTTATGTTGAAATGATATCCCACGATAGTCATTTAATGATTTATTGTGAAATTATAACTTTTCGTCGTAAAATAATGTCGTTGAAATTTTCATGAAAGTGACTAAAATGGCCTTGAAAAGCTAGTCGTAAAATGGTGCACGTCGAGTGTTAGGAAACGAACTCAACAGTTTTAGGAAGCTTGTATCATTATCTCAAAGTTTTAGTGTTTAAGTTTCCATCCTAGAGGTCTCGATCACCAAGAAAAATATAGGTTAAGTATTGCACTTTAGGCCAAAAATATAGTTTAAAGGATGGTTTTCGGCAAAGTTTGAGTGACTATATGTTATTCGTTACAACTCCGCTCAACAAACGGTTGGACATTTTGGAAAATATACAAGGCGAACTTACTTTTACTAGAAGACATCACGTTATAAAAAGTTCTACATCATTGTTAAAAACGTCCGCCAACATGGTCCTTTAGTTGCCGTAGTATGTTTTTAATAGAGAATATATTAATTTTGCTAATAGAATAAAGTTACGGCAACTTGGTTTATCGCGTGTAATTTAATCGTTACAAGTCCGTTTTCTACGTTTTCTACATCCTTAGATTCGTGTCAAAGTATACTAATATATTTTTGATAAGTCGACACAATTTATAAAGCTTAAGACTCATTTTTGACTCGTAAGGAGTGACATTTTCATGCTGAAATTTCTGAAATTAATAGTTTTCCTCGTCAAACTTGAAAAATTCATAACTTCTTCGTTATAGCTCCGTTTTAATCCGTTCAAGCGGCCACGGTTTCGTTTTAAAGTGTATTTTCTAAATATCTAGCCCAAAAATATTTACCTACTGTCGGATTTTCCCAGAATTAAAAATACGGACAGACCCTATTTAAAACGTGTCGAAATGAGTTTTTCTCGCGCCAAATCTATTCTAACCCATTCAAAAAAACTCCGGAGCTATTCTTATCCTACCATACACCTTCTTAGGGTGTCATGGGTTCCTAAACATCACCAAAAATAATATATAACAAGGAATAATTATAGGATGACTTATATATATTCATAACTTTTGAAAATCAATGAAAAAGTGGTACAACATCATATGACTTGCATATTTTTGACTCAAATATGATAAAATGAATATGAAATGAATATGTAAGATGAAAAAATAAACATGAGATGCTTACAAGAATACTTGATGAGGTTTAAGGACAAAAGGGTTTTCCTAATCACTTGAGGTTTGTATTACAAAACCTATGCAACAAATGATACTAGTGTATATTAAAACTTGTCTTAAAAACTTGGAAATGATTCTTCCTTATGATCCTTGGTTGCCGAATTTTTTTGAGAGAAAAGAGAAATAGTTTGATCTTGTTTGGTGAATTGAGTAAATGAAGTGAAATGTTAGGATATTTAGTAGTTATAATTATTAGATATTTTAACAAGGCAAGTGACACCTCCCCTTTATTAATTTTTGGTCGACATATATAATAGAAAGAAAGATCAAGTTGTATTTTGTTGTGATTAAATGTATAAGTGTTATAAAATGTAAGTTACTTGAAGACTTGTGGTAAATTGTGTACCCATTTGAATATTTAAGGTAACGTTAGATAAAAATAAATTTTCACGGGTCAAGATAAAATATATTGAGGTCATAAAAATTATAAAAATACATTTCTTGAAAGATTTGAGTGAATAAATATTTATCGGGTTGAATTTAAGAAAACCGTCGTAATTTATATAAACATAACAATTTATGTACGAAATAAATTTAAAACACTGGGTAAACTAATAATAATATTTTTATAACTTAATATGAGTCTAAAAATATATTGTGATAAATTTTTGGAAGTATCGTATCAAATGTTCAAAATAATTTATTACGCGATAAGGTTTATTTAATATGAAATTATGCGTTTAATGTGAAATGCAAAACCCATGCATGACTAGTATGATGAATGTAGAGTTTGAGAAATGACCAAAAATTGAGAATTGTGACATTCTTCCCATGTCAGAGGAATCACGTCCTCGTGATTCAATCGATGATACATAAAGTTCTACCCTAAGGTTTCGCGAAATCAAGTGTATGGTCAAGTGTTTATGCCAAAACTTATGCGTCTAGGGAAAACGTACCAGTTATGCATTGCGGGCTGCCTCGGTCCCTATATAGAATGCTCGAGGTCGAGGTGGACTGATATTGAGTACAGGGTTCGGGTTGTTTCCTTCAATTGCTAAAGCTAGGTGTTGGTTACCTTGTGGTTGCCTCTGCGTTCCATTCAACTTAGGAAAATTATTCCGGAAGTGGTTCGGGCTGTTACATTCAAAGCAAGTCCTTTGATTATTTCTCATGTTGCCCATGTTAGCCGGTGCTACCTGTGTTTTACACTGCTCCTTAAAATGGCCGTATCGATTGCAATTTGTACACAAGCGGCAGGGCTTGGTCTTCGGATGATGATAAGCACATTTAGCACACTTGGGATGTGTACCCGCATACTCTCTTTGTTCAGTACCATTTGCCACAAAAACTCTTGCCCTTTTGTTGTCTGCTACCCCGTCCATTTGCTTATTCGACCCACTCGCTTCCTTCCTCTTGTCACTGCTCTTCAAAGCACCATTTCTAACCATCTCGTCTGTCAGGGTTCCTGCCCTCAATATTGCACTTTGTATTGTAGACGGCTCAGTCGTTTTCACAGTTCCACGGATTTCAGGCACAAGACCATATATGTACCTCGCGATTCTCTTGGATTCAGGGGTAACTAGATGAGGAACTAGTCTGGCTAACTCATGAAATCGGTCTGTGTAGGCTGCGTGACCAGCCCCTATCATGGAGTGGTGATAAAATTCATCTTCCAGTTTCTGCATTTCATTGTCTGGGCAGTACTCCTCTTTCAATAACGCCTTAAATTCGTCCCATGTCATACATGTAGCTGCTTCTCTGCCCCTAGCCTGTAGCTGTGTGTTCCACCATGTCAATACCTTCCCTGATAGCAAGCAAGCAGCATACTTTACCCTCTGATGTATGGCACAATTGCTGATGTCGATCACTGACTCTGTCTTCTCTACCCATTGAGTATACGCCAAAGCACCTCCTATACCATCAAACTCCACTGGTTTGCATGCTGAGAATTCCTTATTTGTGCATCCGATTCTGTTGTTGTTGTTGTTGGTGTTGTTGTTATTGTTGCCACTGCCAACTACATTGTTGGTTTCACCAGTACCGTTCCCGTGGTTTCCCGAGTTATTCATATGGTTTCCAACTTGTGTGACAATAGTGGGAAGCAAGATTTGAAGTTGTTGAGCGATGATGGCGGCAAAATCAGGGTTTCCGCCAGTGTTGTTGTCATTGTTACCCACGTCGCTACCGCCTCCTCTACCTCCACGCTCACCTGTCATTCCACCCCTTGGTGCCGCACCACCTCGGCCAGTACTGCGTGTTACCCTCTTTGGTGCCATGATCTCTGCAAGGAAAGAACCGTTGAATTCCCAATGTCTATGCTTAACGTCCTCAAACATAATACCATGCCACAATTGGTCCCTAAGGTGTACCCACACCGATCTACGTATGCGTGGTCGCATATGTCCACGTGGGTTGTGACGCATTTATAATTATGTTGGCCACCATAATTATAATTGTTTCATTTCACACGTGTACATACCACCAAGCATACATGTCTCGGCGATTGTTGTTACTGAAATAGGTAGCCATTCTATCATCCGATTCTAAACGGTGGAGGAGGAATTTAGGGTAGGTATCTAGGGAGAGTCGCACTTGGTGTATAGGAAATTCCTTTAGGTGCTAAAGTCACTATGAGGTTTGGTCGCCAGCAGTTCCCAAAGTATCCTCAAGATAACTCCCATCCTTGAGCAAAATCATCAAATCTATACAGCTTTATTAGTAACACTTATTTAGCTCGATCTCGCATCTCATCAAACAAGAACTGTCACGAGATCAAGTTAGATAAGTGCTCATTACTGAGCTCCATATCTTTGATGACCCAACTAGATTTTGGGACTCCCCTATTGGTACAAGGAAACTACGTTATCCAATGAGGTGGTTCTAGAAGAAATACTTAAGAAAACATATGCGCACGAAAAGTGTGTAAGGCGATAGGAAAAGAAAGGATCGACGTGAAAGCGGTTATAGTCTAGGAACTAAAATGCAACCTAGTTCTCTATAACCAAGTCTCTGATACCAATCTGTCACACCCCCAAAATATCACAGCGGAACGATAGTGTCATTGGGGTATGACGTCATAGCACAAAGTATGGATAAAGAAAACGACCTCTATAATGAGACGTTTTAAAGAGTTTACCATTCAATTAAATAAGTTAAAGTTTACAACACATGAGATTCCAAAGTTTGACAATACATAAAGGTTTACAAAACATGTCGAATGGTAATAGATAAAAACACTAGACTCCAATGTATGCCATGAGACCCAAAAGCTCCATGAAATGCTATCGCCTTATGACCTGAGATAAATATGCTAAAAAGTGTCAACACAAAGGTTGGTAAGTTCATAAGTTTGTGATAAAATGATCTGAAATACTTAGAGAAATGTTCACACAGCAAAGGCATTGTAAATCCACTCAGTTCCAAGTTCCGCCCATACAAAACTTGCAACCTGTGTGTTCACAACCCATTGCCTAAAATAGAATGACAATCATGAATATGCGCATTAATGTAGTTAAAAGTATAAATGTCACCACAAGAGTCTTCCAACATATAAATATTGGGATGTTTGTAAATTAATAGCCTTCCAACAACTTAATTTGGAGCCACTAATTCTTGTATGTTTGTAAATTAATAGCCTTCCAACAACTTAATTTGGAGCCACTAATTCTTGTATGTTTGTAAATTAATAGCCTTCCAACAACTTAATTTGGGGCCACTAATTCTTGTATGTTTGTTCCAAATATGCATATGAAATCAAGTATAACCCAATCAAGTATATAACGCAATCAAGTGTAAAGTATAAGTAATGTTGTTTGGCAACAGAGTTTAAATGTTTGGATAAATAAGCATATATCTCTCCCCAAATAGTTTATAGGAATTTAAATGAGTAAAAGCGGGGTATGAACTCACCTGGTATGATTGATATGCTAACAAAATGAAGTGCACTAAAATGAGGCTCGGAAACTATCCGCGACCTAAAATGAATGTTATGACTTGAGTTATGATATGTTGTCGTGAATGTGTGATACAATGTTGTGCATGCAACTCCATATGATATCCATACCACTTGTACGTTTTGGAAATAATGTTTATCGTCAAAATATGTTTATGACATCCCGTCATATTATAAAATACTTTACAAGTATTTATGTTGAAATGATATCCCACGATAGTCATTTAATGATTTATTGTGAAATTATAACTTTTCGTCGTAAAATAATGTCGTTGAAATTTTCATGAAAGTGACTAAAATGGCCTTGAAAAGCTAGTCGTAAAATGGTGCACGTCGAGTGTTAGGAAACGAACTCAACAGTTTTAGGAAGCTTGTATCATTATCTCAAAGTTTTAGTGTTTAAGTTTCCATCCTAGAGGTCTCGATCACCAAGAAAAATATAGGTTAAGTATTGCACTTTAGGCCAAAAATATAGTTTAAAGGATGGTTTTCGGCAAAGTTTGAGTGACTATATGTTATTCGTTACAACTCCGCTCAACAAACGGTTGGACATTTTGGAAAATATGCAAGGCGAACTTACTTTTACTAGAAGACATCACGTTATAAAAAGTTCTACATCATTGTTAAAAACGTCCGCCAACATGGTCCTTTAGTTGCCGTAGTATGTTTTTAATAGAGAATATATTAATTTTGCTAATAGAATAAAGTTACGGCAACTTGGTTTATCGGCGTGTAATTTAATCGTTACAAGTCCGTTTTCTACGTTTTCTACATCCTTAGATTCGTGTCAAAGTATACTAATATATTTTTGATAAGTCGACACAATTTATAAAGCTTAAGACTCATTTTTGACTCGTAAGGAGTGACATTTTCATGCTGAAATTTCTGAAATTAATAGTTTTCCTCGTCAAACTTGAAAAATTCATAACTTCTTCGTTATAGCTCCGTTTTAATCCGTTCAAGCGGCCACGGTTTCGTTTTAAAGTGTATTTTCTAAATATCTAGCCCAAAAATATTTACCTACTGTCGGATTTTCCCAGAATTAAAAATACGGACAGACCCTATTTAAAACGTGTCGAAATGAGTTTTTCTCGCGCCAAATCTATTCTAACCCATTCAAAACAACTCCGGAGCTAATTCTAATCCTACCACACACCTTCTTAGGGTGTCATGGGTTCCTAAACATCACCAAAAATAATATATAACAAGGAATAATTATAGGATGACTTATATATATTCATAACTCTTGAAAATCAATGAAAAAGTGGTACAACATCATATGACTTGCATATTTTTGGCTCAAATATGATAAAATGAATATGAAATGAATATGTAAGATGAAAAAATAAACATGAGATGCTTACAAGAATACTTGATGAGGTTTAAGGACAAAAGGGTTTTCCTAATCACTTGAGGTTTGTATTACAAAACCTATGCAACAAATGATACTAGTGTATATTAAAACTTGTCTTAAAAACTTGGAAATGATTCTTCCTTATGATCCTTGGCTGCCGAATTTTTTGAGAGAAAAGAGAAATAGTTTGATCTTGTTTGGTGAATTGAGTAAATGAAGTGAAATGTTAGGATATTTAGTAGTTATAATTATTAGATATTTTAACAAGGCAAGTGACACCTCCCCTTTATTAATTTTTGGTCGACATATATAATAGAAAGAAAGATCAAGTTGTATTTTGTTGTGATTAAATGTATAAGTGTTATAAAATGTAAGTTACTTGAAGACTTGTGGTAAATTGTGTACCCATTTGAATATTAAGGTAACGTTAGATAAAAATAAATTTTCACGGGTCAAGATAAAATATATTGAGGTCATAAAAATTATAAAAATACATTTCTTGAAAGATTTGAGTGAATAAATATTTATCGGGTTGAATTTAAGAAAACCGTCGTAATTTATATAAACATAACAATTTATGTACGAAATAAATTTAAAACACTGGGTAAACTAATAATAATATTTTTATAACTTAATATGAGTCTAAAAATATATTGTGATAAATTTTTGGAAGTATCGTATCAAATGTTCAAAATAATTTATTACGCGATAAGGTTTATTTAATATGAAATTATGCGTTTAATGTGAAATGCAAAACCCATGCATGACTAGTATGATGAATGTAGAGTTTGAGAAATGACCAAAAATTGAGAATTGTGACATTCTTCCCATGTCAGAGGAATCACGTCCTCGTGATTCAATCGATGATACATAAAGTTCTACCCTAAGGTTTCGCGAAATCAAGTGTATGGTCAAGTGTTTATGCCAAAACTTATGCGTCTAGGTAAAACGTACCAGTTATGCATTGCGGGCTGCCTCGGTCCCTATATAGAATGCTCGAGGTCGAGGTGGACTGATATTGAGTACAGGGTTCGGGTTGTTTCCTTCAATTGCTAAAGCTAGGTGTTGGTTACCTTGTGGTTGCCTCTGCGTTCCATTCAACTTAGGACAATTATTCCGGAAGTGGTTCGGGCTGTTACATTCAAAGCAAGTCCTTTGATTATTTCTCATGTTGCCCATGTTAGCCGGTGCTACCTGTGTTTTACACTGCTCCTTAAAATGGCCGTATCGATTGCAATTTATACACAAGCGGCAGGGCTTGGTCTTCGGATGATGATAAGCACATTTAGCACACTTGGGATGTGTACCCGCATACTCTCTTTGTTCAGTACCATTTGCCACAAAAACTCTTGCCCTTTTGTTGTCTGCTACCCCGTGCATTTGCTTATTCGACCCACTCGCTTCCTTCCTCTTGTCACTGCTCTTCAAAGCACCATTTCTAACCATCTCGTCTGTCAGGGTTCTGCCCTCAGTATTGCACTTTGTATTGTAGACGGCTCAGTCGTTTTCACAGTTCCACGGATTTCAGGCACAAGACCATATATGTACCTCGCGATTCTCTTGGATTCAGGGGTAACTAGATGAGGAACTAGTCTGGCTAACTCATGAAATCGGTCTGTGTAGGCTGCGTGACCAGCCCCTATCATGGAGTGGTGATAAAATTCATCTTCCAGTTTCTGCATTTCATTGTCTGGGCAGTACTCCTCTTTCAATAACGCCTTAAATTCGTCCCATGTCATACCTGTAGCTGCTTCTCTGCCCCTAGCCTGTAGCTGTGTGTTCCACCATGTCAATACCTTCCCTGATAGCAAGCAAGCAGCATACTTTACCCTCTGATGTATGACACAATTGCTGATGTCGATCACTGACTCTGTCTTCTCTACCCATCGAGTATACGCCAAAGCACCTCCTATACCATCAAACTCCACTGGTTTGCATGCTGAGAATTCCTTATATGTGCATCCGATTCTGTTGTTGTTGTTGTTGTTGTTGGTGTTGTTATTGTTGCCACTGCCAACTACATTGTTGGTTTCACCAGTACCGTTCCCGTGGTTTCCCGAGTTATTCATATGGTTTCCAACTTGTGTGACAATAGTGGGAAGCAAGATTTGAAGTTGTTGAGCGATGATGGCGGCAAAATCAGGGTTTCCGCCAGTGTTGTTGTCATTGTTACCCACGTCGCTACCGCCTCCTCTACCTCCACGCTCACCTGTCATTCCACCCCTTGGTGCCGCACCACCTCGGCCAGTACTGCGTGTTACCCTCTTTGGTGCCATGATCTCTGCAAGGAAAGAACTGTTGAATTCCCAATGTCTATGCTTAACGTCCTCAAACATAATACCACGCCACAATTGGTCCCTAAGGTGTACCCACACCGATCTACGTATGCGTGGTCGCATATGTCCACGTGGGTTGTGACGCATTTATAATTATGTTGGCCACCATAATTATAATTGTTTCATTTCACACGTGTACATACCACCAAGCATACATGTCTCGGCAATTGTTGTTACTGAAATAGGTAGCCATTCTATCATCCGATTCTAAACGGTGGAGGAGGAATTTAGGGTAGGTATCTAGGGAGAGTCGCACTTGGTGTATAGGAAATTCCTTTAGGTGCTAAAGTCACTATGAGGTTTGGTCGCCAGCAGTTCCCAAAGTATCCTCAAGAGAACTCCCATCCTCGAGCAAAATCATCAAATCTATACAGCTTTATTAGTAACACTTATTTAGCTCGATCTCGCATCTCATCAAACAAGAACTGTCACGAGATCAAGTTAGATAAGTGCTCATTACTGAGCTCCATATCTTTGATGACCCAACTAGATTTTGGGACTCCCCTATTGGTACAAGGAAACTACGTTATCCAATGAGGTGGTTCTAGAAGAAATACTTAAGAAAACATATGCGCACGAAAAGTGTGTAAGGCGATAGGAAAAGAAAGGATCGACGTGAAAGCGGTTATAGTCTAGGAACTAAAATGCAACCTAGTTCTCTATAACCAAGTCTCTGATACCAATCTGACACACCCCCAAAATATCACAGCGGAACGATAGTGTCATTGGGGTATGACGTCATAGCACAAAGTATGGATAAAGAAAACGACCTCTATAATGAGACGTTTTAAAGAGTTTACCATTCGATTAAATAAGTTAAAGTTTACAACACATGAGATTCCAAAGTTTGACAATACATAAAGGTTTACAAAACATGTCGAATGGTAATAGATAAAAACACTAGACTCCAATGTATGCCATGAGACCCAAAAGCTCCATGAAATGCTATCGCCTTATGACCTGAGATAAATATGCTAAAAAGTGTCAACACAAAGGTTGGTGAGTTCATAAGTTTGTGATAAAATGATCTGAAATACTTAGAGAAATGTTCACACAGCAAAGGCATTGTAAATCCACTCAGTTCCAAGTTCCGCCCATACAAAACTTGCAACCTGTGTGTTCACAACCCATTGCCTAAAATAGAATGACAATCATGAATATGTGCATTAATGTAGTTAAAAGTATAAATGTCACCACAAGAGTCTTCCAACATATAAATATTGGGATGTTTGCAAATTAATAGCCTTCCAACAACTTAATTTGGAGCCACTAATTCTTGTATGTTTGTAAATTAATAGCCTTCCAACAACTTAATTTGGAGCCACTAATTCTTGTATGTTTGTAAATTAATAGCCTTCCAACAACTTAATTTGGAGCCACTAATTCTTGTATGTTTGTTCCAAATATGCATATGAAATCAAGTATAACCCAATCAAGTATATAACGCAATCAAGTGTAAAGTATAAGTAATGTTGTTTGGCAACAGAGTTTAAATGTTTGGATAAATAAGCATATATCTCTCCCCAAATAGTTTATAGGAATTTAAATGAGTAAAAGCGGGGTATTAACTCACCTGGTATGATTGATATGCTAACAAAATGAAGTGCACTAAAATGAGGCTCGGAAACTATCCGCGACCTAAAATGAATGTTATGACTTGAGTTATGATATGTTGTCGTGAATGTGTGATACAATGTTGTGCATGCAACTCCATATGATATCCATACCACTTGTACGTTTTGGAAATAATGTTTATCGTCAAAATATGTTTATGACATCCCGTCATATTATAAAATACTTTACAAGTATTTATGTTGAAATGATATCCCACGATAGTCATTTAATGATTTATTGTGAAATTATAACTTTTCGTCGTAAAATAATGTCGTTGAAATTTTCATGAAAGTGACTAAAATGGCCTTGAAAAGCTAGTCGTAAAATGGTGCACGTCGAGTGTTAGGAAACGAACTCAACAGTTTTAGGAAGCTTGTATCATTATCTCAAAGTTTTAGTGTTTAAGTTTCCATCCTAGAGGTCTCGATCACCAAGAAAAATATAGGTTAAGTATTGCACTTTAGGCCAAAAATATAGTTTAAAGGATGGTTTTCGGCAAAGTTTGAGTGACTATATGTTATTCGTTACAACTCCGCTCAACAAACGGTTGGACATTTTGGAAAATATGCAAGGCGAACTTACTTTTACTAGAAGACATCACGTTATAAAAAGTTCTACATCATTGTTAAAAACGTCCGCCAACATGGTCCTTTAGTTGCCGTAGTATGTTTTTAATAGAGAATATATTAATTTTGCTAATAGAATAAAGTTACGGCAACTTGGTTTATCGCGTGTAATTTAATCGTTACAAGTCCGTTTTCTACGTTTTCTACATCCTTAGATTCGTGTCAAAGTATACTAATATATTTTTGATAAGTCGACACAATTTATAAAGCTTAAGACTCATTTTTGACTCGTAAGGAGTGACATTTTCATGCTGAAATTTCTGAAATTAATAGTTTTCCTCGTCAAACTTGAAAAATTCATAACTTCTTCGTTATAGCTCCGTTTTAATCCGTTCAAGCGGCCACGGTTTCGTTTTAAAGTGTATTTTCTAAATATCTAGCCCAAAAATATTTACCTACTGTCGGATTTTCCCAGAATTAAAAATACGGACAGACCCTATTTAAAACGTGTCGAAATGAGTTTTTCTCGCGCCAAATCTATTCTAACCCATTCAAAACAACTCCGGAGCTATTCTAATCCTACCACACACCTTCTTAGGGTGTCATGGGTTCCTAAACATCACCAAAAATAATATATAACAAGGAATAATTATAGGATGACTTATATATATTCATAACTCTTGAAAATCAATGAAAAAGTGGTACAACATCATATGACTTGCATATTTTTGGCTCAAATATGATAAAATGAATATGAAATGAATATCTAAGATGAAAAAATAAACATGAGATGCTTACAAGAATACTTGATGAGGTTTAAGGACAAAAGGGTTTTCCTAATCACTTGAGGTTTGTATTACAAAACCTATGCAACAAATGATACTAGTGTATATTAAAACTTGTCTTAAAAACTTGGAAATGATTCTTCCTTATGATCCTTGGCTGCCGAATTTTTTTGAGAGAAAAGAGAAATAGTTTGATCTTGTTTGGTGAATTGAGTAAATGAAGTGAAATGTTAGGATATTTAGTAGTTATAATTATTAGATATTTTAACAAGGCAAGTGACACCTCCCCTTTATTAATTTTTGGTCGACATATATAATAGAAAGAAAGATCAAGTTGTATTTTGTTGTGATTAAATGTATAAGTGTTATAAAATGTAAGTTACTTGAAGACTTGTGGTAAATTGTGTACCCATTTGAATATTTAAGGTAACGTTAGATAAAAATAAATTTTCACGGGTCAAGATAAAATATATTGAGGTCATAAAAATTATAAAAATACATTTCTTGAAAGATTTGAGTGAATAAATATTTATCGGGTTGAATTTAAGAAAACCGTCGTAATTTATATAAACATAACAATTTATGTACGAAATAAATTTAAAACACTGGGTAAACTAATAATAATATTTTTATAACTTAATATGAGTCTAAAAATATATTGTGATAAATTTTTGGAAGTATCGTATCAAATGTTCAAAATAATTTATTACGCGATAAGGTTTATTTAATATGAAATTATGCGTTTAATGTGAAATGCAAAACCCATGCATGACTAGTATGATGAATGTAGAGTTTGAGAAATGACCAAAAATTGAGAATTGTGACATTCTTCCCATGTCAGAGGAATCACGTCCTCGTGATTCAATCGATGATACATAAAGTTCTACCCTAAGGTTTCGCGAAATCAAGTGTATGGTCAAGTGTTTATGCCAAAACTTATGCGTCTAGGTAAAACGTACCAGTTATGCATTGCGGGCTGCCTCGGTCCCTATATAGAATGCTCGAGGTCGAGGTGGACTGATATTGAGTACAGGGTTCGGGTTGTTTCCTTCAATTGCTAAAGCTAGGTGTTGGTTACCTTGTGGTTGCCTCTGCGTTCCATTCAACTTAGGACAATTATTCCGGAAGTGGTTCGGGCTGTTACATTCAAAGCAAGTCCTTTGATTATTTCTCATGTTGCCCATGTTAGCCGGTGCTACCTGTGTTTTACACTGCTCCTTAAAATGGCCGTATCGATTGCAATTTGTACACAAGCGGCAGGGCTTGGTCTTCGGATGATGATAAGCACATTTAGCACACTTGGGATGTGTACCCGCATACTCTCTTTGTTCAGTACCATTTGCCACAAAAACTCTTGCCCTTTTGTTGTCTGCTACCCCGTCCATTTGCTTATTCGACCCACTCGCTTCCTTCCTCTTGTCACTGCTCTTCAAAGCACCATTTCTAACCATCTCGTCTGTCAGGGTTCTGCCCTCAGTATTGCACTTTGTATTGTAGACGGCTCAGTCGTTTTCACAGTTCCACGGATTTCAGGCACAAGACCATATATGTACCTCGCGATTCTCTTGGATTCAGGGGTAACTAGATGAGGAACTAGTCTGGCTAACTCATGAAATCGGTCTGTGTAGGCTGCGTGACCAGCCCCTATCATGGAGTGGTGATAAAATTCATCTTCCAGTTTCTGCATTTCATTGTCTGGGCAGTACTCCTCTTTCAATAACGCCTTAAATTCGTCCCATGTCATACCTGTAGCTGCTTCTCTGCCCCTAGCCTGTAGCTGTGTGTTCCACCATGTCAATACCTTCCCTGATAGCAAGCAAGCAGCATACTTTACCCTCTGATGTATGGCACAATTGCTGATGTCGATCACTGACTCTGTCTTCTCTACCCATCGAGTATACGCCAAAGCACCTCCTATACCATCAAACTCCACTGGTTTGCATGCTGAGAATTCCTTATATGTGCATCCGATTCTGTTGTTGTTGTTGTTGTTGTTGGTGTTGTTATTGTTGCCACTGCCAACTACATTGTTGGTTTCACCAGTACCGTTCCCGTGGTTTCCCGAGTTATTCATATGGTTTCCAACTTGTGTGACAATAGTGGGAAGCAAGATTTGAAGTTGTTGAGCGTATTCAAGTACTTCTTCAAACTCCAGTAAGGGTTGTAAGAACAGACAACGGCACATAATTCACAAATCAGGAGTCAAGAGCTTATTTTGAAGATGTTGGAATAACTCATCAGACATCAGTTGTTAGAACTCCACAACAGAATGGGGTAGTTGAAAGAAGAAATCGTATTCTTGTGGAAGTTGCTCGTACAATGCTAATCTATTCTAGTGCACTGTTATTTCTATGGGCTGATGCTGTTGCCACTGCTTGTTTCACTCAGAACCGATCCCTCATCCATCCAAGATTCAATAAAACCCCATATGAACTAGTGAACAACAGAAAACCTGATATCTCTTACTTTCACGTGTTTGACGCTTTGTGCTATCCAACGAACGACAGAGAAGATCTAGGAAAACCGAAAGCTAAAGGTGATATTGGAATCTTCAGTGGATACTCAGAAAACTCGAGGGCCTTCAGGGTGTATAACATGAGAACTAGAAGAATCATGGAGACGATGAATGTGAATTTTGATGAACTTTCAAAGATGGCTTCTGAGAGACTCGCTCTAGAACCCGCGCTAACTCCGATGGCTTCTAATCAAAACAGATTAGGATAGGGGTGTGCACGGTTCGGTTTGGGTCGGTTTTTGGCTAAAACC
>BPTQ01000006.1:345047209-345102924 GCA_019973895.1 Chrysanthemum seticuspe
GATCTATTAACTGGGAATCGTGATACAAACTTGTATGCTATCGACATTAACCAAATGGCCTCTTCATCACCAATATGTCTTATGACACGAGCATCTGGAACAAAGTCCTGGTTGTGGCACAGATGATTATCCCATCTCAATTTCGACACCATCAACAAACTTGCCAAAGACAACATCGTCAACGGACTTCCAAAGTTCAAATACACCAAGGATCACTTATGTCCATCATGCGAACAAGGAAAAAGCAACAGAGCATCATATAAACCCAAACCCGTACCAAGTTCGGAAGCAAGGTTGCATATGTTGCACATGGACTTATGTGGCCCAATGAGAGTTGAAAGCATAAATGGGAAAAAGTATGTTCTTGTTATCGTCGATGATTATTGTCACACCCCCAAAATATCACAGCGGAACGATAGTGTCATTGGGGTATGACGTCATAGCACAAAGTATGGATAAAGAAAACGGCCTCTATAATGAGACGTTTTAAAGAGTTTACCATTCGATTAAATAAGTTAAAGTTTACAACACATGAGATTCCAAAGTTTGACAATACATAAAGGTTTACAAAACATGTCGAATGGTAATAGATAAAAACACTAGACTCCAATGTATGCCATGAGACCCAAAAGCTCCATGAAATGCTATCGCCTTATGACCTGAGATAAATATGCTAAAAAGTGTCAACACAAAGGTTGGTGAGTTCATAAGTTTGTGATAAAATGATCTGAAATACTTAGAGAAATGTTCACACAGCAAAGGCATTGTAAATCCACTCAGTTCCAAGTTCCGCCCATACAAAACTTGCAACCTGTGTGTTCACAACCCATTGCCTAAAATAGAATGACAATCATGAATATGTGCATTAATGTAGTTAAAAGTATAAATGTCACCACAAGAGTCTTCCAACATATAAATATTGGGATGTTTGCAAATTAATAGCCTTCCAACAACTTAATTTGGAGCCACTAATTCTTGTATGTTTGTAAATTAATAGCCTTCCAACAACTTAATTTGGAGCCACTAATTCTTGTATGTTTGTTCCAAATATGCATATGAAATCAAGTATAACCCAATCTAGTATATAACGCAATCAAGTGTAAAGTATAAGTAATGTTGTTTGGCAACAGAGTTTAAATGTTTGGATAAATAAGCATATATCTCTCCCCAAATAGTTTATAGGAATTTAAATGAGTAAAAGCGGGGTATGAACTCACCTGGTATGATTGATATGCTAACAAAATGAAGTGCACTAAAATGAGGCTCGGAAACTATCCGCGACCTAAAATGAATGTTATGACTTGAGTTATGATATGTTGTCGTGAATGTGTGATACAATGTTGTGCATGCAACTCCATATGATATCCATACCACTTGTACGTTTTGGAAATAATGTTTATCGTCAAAATATGTTTATGACATCCCGTCATATTATAAAATACTTTACAAGTATTTATGTTGAAATGATATCCCACGATAGTCATTTAATGATTTATTGTGAAATTATAACTTTTCGTCGTAAAATAATGTCGTTGAAATTTTCATGAAAGTGACTAAAATGGCCTTGAAAAGCTAGTCGTAAAATGGTGCACGTCGAGTGTTAGGAAACGAACTCAACAGTTTTAGGAAGCTTGTATCATTATCTCAAAGTTTTAGTGTTTAAGTTTCCATCCTAGAGGTCTCGATCACCAAGAAAAATATAGGTTAAGTATTGCACTTTAGGCCAAAAATATAGTTTAAAGGATGGTTTTCGGCAAAGTTTGAGTGACTATATGTTATTCGTTACAACTCCGCTCAACAAACGGTTGGACATTTTGGAAAATATGCAAGGCGAACTTACTTTTACTAGAAGACATCACGTTATAAAAAGTTCTACATCATTGTTAAAAACGTCCGCCAACATGGTCCTTTAGTTGCCGTAGTATGTTTTTAATAGAGAATATATTAATTTTGCTAATAGAATAAAGTTACGGCAACTTGGTTTATCGCGTGTAATTTAATCGTTACAAGTCCGTTTTCTACGTTTTCTACATCCTTAGATTCGTGTCAAAGTATACTAATATATTTTTGATAAGTCGACACAATTTATAAAGCTTAAGACTCATTTTTGACTCGTAAGGAGTGACATTTTCATGCTGAAATTTCTGAAATTAATAGTTTTCCTCGTCAAACTTGAAAAATTCATAACTTCTTCGTTATAGCTCCGTTTTAATCCGTTCAAGCGGCCACGGTTTCGTTTTAAAGTGTATTTTCTAAATATCTAGCCCAAAAATATTTACCTACTGTCGGATTTTCCCAGAATTAAAAATACGGACAGACCCTATTTAAAACGTGTCGAAATGAGTTTTTCTCGCGCCAAATCTATTCTAACCCATTCAAAACAACTCCGGAGCTATTCTAATCCTACCATACACCTTCTTAGGGTGTCATGGGTTCCTAAACATCACCAAAAATAATATATAACAAGGAATAATTATAGGATGACTTATATATATTCATAACTCTTGAAAATCAATGAAAAAGTGGTACAACATCATATGACTTGCATATTTTTGACTCAAATATGATAAAATGAATATGAAATGAATATGTAAGATGAAAAAATAAACATGAGATGCTTACAAGAATACTTGATGAGGTTTAAGGACAAAAGGGTTTTCCTAATCACTTGAGGTTTGTATTACAAAACCTATGCAACAAATGATACTAGTGTATATTAAAACTTGTCTTAAAAACTTGGAAATGATTCTTCCTTATGATCCTTGGCTGCCGAATATTTTTGAGAGAAAAGAGAAATAGTTTGATCTTGTTTGGTGAATTGAGTAAATGAAGTGAAATGTTAGGATATTTAGTAGTTATAATTATTAGATATTTTAACAAGGCAAGTGACACCTCCCCTTTATTAATTTTTGGTCGACATATATAATAGAAAGAAAGATCAAGTTGTATTTTGTTGTGATTAAATGTATAAGTGTTATAAAATGTAAGTTACTTGAAGACTTGTGGTAAATTGTGTACCCATTTGAATATTTAAGGTAACGTTAGATAAAAATAAATTTTCACGGGTCAAGATAAAATATATTGAGGTCATAAAAATTATAAAAATACATTTCTTGAAAGATTTGAGTGAATAAATATTTATCGGGTTGAATTTAAGAAAACCGTCGTAATTTATATAAACATAACAATTTATGTACGAAATAAATTTAAAACACTGGGTAAACTAATAATAATATTTTTATAACTTAATATGAGTCTAAAAATATATTGTGATAAATTTTTGGAAGTATCGTATCAAATGTTCAAAATAATTTATTACGCGATAAGGTTTATTTAATATGAAATTATGCGTTTAATGTGAAATGCAAAACCCATGCATGACTAGTATGATGAATGTAGAGTTTGAGAAATGACCAAAAATTGAGAATTGTGACATTCTTCCCATGTCAGAGGAATCACGTCCTCGTGATTCAATCGATGATACATAAAGTTCTACCCTAAGGTTTCGCGAAATCAAGTGTATGGTCAAGTGTTTATGCCAAAACTTATGCGTCTAGGGAAAACGTACCAGTTATGCATTGCGGGCTGCCTCGGTCCCTATATAGAATGCTCGAGGTCGAGGTGGACTGATATTGAGTACAGGGTTCGGGTTGTTTCCTTCAATTGCTAAAGCTAGGTGTTGGTTACCTTGTGGTTGCCTCTGCGTTCCATTCAACTTAGGAAAATTATTCCGGAAGTGGTTCGGGCTGTTACATTCAAAGCAAGTCCTTTGATTATTTCTCATGTTGCCCATGTTAGCCGGTGCTACCTGTGTTTTACACTGCTCCTTAAAATGGCCGTATCGATTGCAATTTGTACACAAGCGGCAGGGCTTGGTCTTCGGATGATGATAAGCACATTTAGCACACTTGGGATGTGTACCCGCATACTCTCTTTGTTCAGTACCATTTGCCACAAAAACTCTTGCCCTTTTGTTGTCTGCTACCCCGTCCATTTGCTTATTCGACCCACTCGCTTCCTTCCTCTTGTCACTGCTCTTCAAAGCACCATTTCTAACCATCTCGTCTGTCAGGGTTCCTGCCCTCAAGTATTGCACTTTGTATTGTAGACGGCTCAGTCGTTTTCACAGTTCCACGGATTTCAGGCACAAGACCATATATGTACCTCGCGATTCTCTTGGATTCAGGGGTAACTAGATGAGGAACTAGTCTGGCTAACTCATGAAATCGGTCTGTGTAGGCTGCGTGACCAGCCCCTATCATGGAGTGGTGATAAAATTCATCTTCCAGTTTCTGCATTTCATTGTCTGGGCAGTACTCCTCTTTCAATAACGCCTTAAATTCGTCCCATGTCATACATGTAGCTGCTTCTCTGCCCCTAGCCTGTAGCTGTGTGTTCCACCATGTCAATACCTTCCCTGATAGCAAGCAAGCAGCATACTTTACCCTCTGATGTATGGCACAATTGCTGATGTCGATCACTGACTCTGTCTTCTCTACCCATTGAGTATACGCCAAAGCACCTCCTATACCATCAAACTCCACTGGTTTGCATGCTGAGAATTCCTTATTTGTGCATCCGATTCTGTTGTTGTTGTTGTTGTGTTGTGTTGTTATTGTTGCCACTGCCAACTACATTGTTGGTTTCACCAGTACCGTTCCCGTGGTTTCCCGAGTTATTCATATGGTTTCCAACTTGTGTGACAATAGTGGGAAGCAAGATTTGAAGTTGTTGAGCGATGATGGCGGCAAAATCAGGGTTTCCGCCAGTGTTGTTGTCATTGTTACCCACGTCGCTACCGCCTCCTCTACCTCCACGCTCACCTGTCATTCCACCCCTTGGTGCCGCACCACCTCGGCCAGTACTGCGTGTTACCCTCTTTGGTGCCATGATCTCTGCAAGGAAAGAACCGTTGAATTCCCAATGTCTATGCTTAACGTCCTCAAACATAATACCATGCCACAATTGGTCCCTAAGGTGTACCCACACCGATCTACGTATGCGTGGTCGCATATGTCCACGTGGGTTGTGACGCATTTATAATTATGTTGGCCACCATAATTATAATTGTTTCATTTCACACGTGTACATACCACCAAGCATACATGTCTCGGCGATTGTTGTTACTGAAATAGGTAGCCATTCTATCATCCGATTCTAAACGGTGGAGGAGGAATTTAGGGTAGGTATCTAGGGAGAGTCGCACTTGGTGTATAGGAAATTCCTTTAGGTGCTAAAGTCACTATGAGGTTTGGTCGCCAGCAGTTCCCAAAGTATCCTCAAGATAACTCCCATCCTTGAGCAAAATCATCAAATCTATACAGCTTTATTAGTAACACTTATTTAGCTCGATCTCGCATCTCATCAAACAAGAACTGTCACGAGATCAAGTTAGATAAGTGCTCATTACTGAGCTCCATATCTTTGATGACCCAACTAGATTTTGGGACTCCCCTATTGGTACAAGGAAACTACGTTATCCAATGAGGTGGTTCTAGAAGAAATACTTAAGAAAACATATGCGCACGAAAAGTGTGTAAGGCGATAGGAAAAGAAAGGATCGACGTGAAAGCGGTTATAGTCTAGGAACTAAAATGCAACCTAGTTCTCTATAACCAAGTCTCTGATACCAATCTGTCACACCCCCAAAATATCACAGCGGAACGATAGTGTCATTGGGGTATGACGTCATAGCACAAAGTATGGATAAAGAAAACGACCTCTATAATGAGACGTTTTAAAGAGTTTACCATTCAATTAAATAAGTTAAAGTTTACAACACATGAGATTCCAAAGTTTGACAATACATAAAGGTTTACAAAACATGTCGAATGGTAATAGATAAAAACACTAGACTCCAATGTATGCCATGAGACCCAAAAGCTCCATGAAATGCTATCGCCTTATGACCTGAGATAAATATGCTAAAAAGTGTCAACACAAAGGTTGGTAAGTTCATAAGTTTGTGATAAAATGATCTGAAATACTTAGAGAAATGTTCACACAGCAAAGGCATTGTAAATCCACTCAGTTCCAAGTTCCGCCCATACAAAACTTGCAACCTGTGTGTTCACAACCCATTGCCTAAAATAGAATGACAATCATGAATATGCGCATTAATGTAGTTAAAAGTATAAATGTCACCACAAGAGTCTTCCAACATATAAATATTGGGATGTTTGTAAATTAATAGCCTTCCAACAACTTAATTTGGAGCCACTAATTCTTGTATGTTTGTAAATTAATAGCCTTCCAACAACTTAATTTGGAGCCACTAATTCTTGTATGTTTGTAAATTAATAGCCTTCCAACAACTTAATTTGGGGCCACTAATTCTTGTATGTTTGTTCCAAATATGCATATGAAATCAAGTATAACCCAATCAAGTATATAACGCAATCAAGTGTAAAGTATAAGTAATGTTGTTTGGCAACAGAGTTTAAATGTTTGGATAAATAAGCATATATCTCTCCCCAAATAGTTTATAGGAATTTAAATGAGTAAAAGCGGGGTATGAACTCACCTGGTATGATTGATATGCTAACAAAATGAAGTGCACTAAAATGAGGCTCGGAAACTATCCGCGACCTAAAATGAATGTTATGACTTGAGTTATGATATGTTGTCGTGAATGTGTGATACAATGTTGTGCATGCAACTCCATATGATATCCATACCACTTGTACGTTTTGGAAATAATGTTTATCGTCAAAATATGTTTATGACATCCCGTCATATTATAAAATACTTTACAAGTATTTATGTTGAAATGATATCCCACGATAGTCATTTAATGATTTATTGTGAAATTATAACTTTTCGTCGTAAAATAATGTCGTTGAAATTTTCATGAAAGTGATTAAAATGGCCTTGAAAAGCTAGTCGTAAAATGGTGCACGTCGAGTGTTAGGAAACGAACTCAACAGTTTTAGGAAGCTTGTATCATTATCTCAAAGTTTTAGTGTTTAAGTTTCCATCCTAGAGGTCTCGATCACCAAGAAAAATATAGGTTAAGTATTGCACTTTAGGCCAAAAATATAGTTTAAAGGATGGTTTTCGGCAAAGTTTGAGTGACTATATGTTATTCGTTACAACTCCGCTCAACAAACGGTTGGACATTTTGGAAAATATGCAAGGCGAACTTACTTTTACTAGAAGACATCACGTTATAAAAAGTTCTACATCATTGTTAAAAACGTCCGCCAACATGGTCCTTTAGTTGCCGTAGTATGTTTTTAATAGAGAATATATTAATTTTGCTAATAGAATAAAGTTACGGCAACTTGGTTTATGGCGTGTAATTTAATCGTTACAAGTCCGTTTTCTACGTTTTCTACATCCTTAGATTCGTGTCAAAGTATACTAATATATTTTTGATAAGTCGACACAATTTATAAAGCTTAAGACTCATTTTTGACTCGTAAGGAGTGACATTTTCATGCTGAAATTTCTGAAATTAATAGTTTTCCTCGTCAAACTTGAAAAATTCATAACTTCTTCGTTATAGCTCCGTTTTAATCCGTTCAAGCGGCCACGGTTTCGTTTTAAAGTGTATTTTCTAAATATCTAGCCCAAAAATATTTACCTACTGTCGGATTTTCCCAGAATTAAAAATACGGACAGACCCTATTTAAAACGTGTCGAAATGAGTTTTTCTCGCGCCAAATCTATTCTAACCCATTCAAAACAACTCCGGAGCTAATCTAATCCTACCATACACCTTCTTAGGGTGTCATGGGTTCCTAAACATCACCAAAAATAATATATAACAAGGAATAATTATAGGATGACTTATATATATTCATAACTCTTGAAAATCAATGAAAAAGTGGTACAACATCATATGACTTGCATATTTTTGTCTCAAATCTGATAAAATGAATATGAAATGAATATGTAAGATGAAAAAATAAACATGAGATGCTTACAAGAATACTTGATGAGGTTTAAGGACAAAAGGGTTTTCCTAATCACTTGAGGTTTGTATTACAAAACCTATGCAACAAATGATACTAGTGTATATTAAAACTTGTCTTAAAAACTTGGAAATGATTCTTCCTTATGATCCTTGGCTGCCGAATTTTTTTGAGAGAAAAGAGAAATAGTTTGATCTTGTTTGGTGAATTGAGTAAATGAAGTGAAATGTTAGGATATTTAGTAGTTATAATTATTAGATATTTTAACAAGGCAAGTGACACCTCCCCTTTATTAATTTTTGGTCGACATATATAATAGAAAGAAAGATCAAGTTGTATTTTGTTGTGATTAAATGTATAAGTGTTATAAAATGTAAGTTACTTGAAGACTTGTGGTAAATTGTGTACCCATTTGAATAAAAAGGTAACGTTAGATAAAAATAAATTTTCACGGGTCAAGATAAAATATATTGAGGTCATAAAAATTATAAAAATACATTTCTTGAAAGATTTGAGTGAATAAATATTTATTGGGTTGAATTTAAGAAAACCGTCGTAATTTATATAAACATAACAATTTATGTACGAAATAAATTTAAAACACTGGTAAACTAATAATAATATTTTTATAACTTAATATGAGTCTAAAAATATATTGTGATAAATTTTTGGAAGTATCGTATCAAATGTTCAAAATAATTTATTACGCGATAAGGTTTATTTAATATGAAATTATGCGTTTAATGTGAAATGCAAAACCCATGCATGACTAGTATGATGAATGTAGAGTTTGAGAAATGACCAAAAATTGAGAATTGTGACAGTTAAGCGGTTTCATAAGAAGCGGTTTGATAAAAAGCGGTTTGATTTAAGCGGTTTGTAATCCAGCGGTTTGTGTTCCAGCGGTTTGACAATCCTACTATTTGATCAAAAAAACTGAGTTTTGACTTTTACAGTTTGACTACTTGCGGTTTGACCACTTGCGGCTTGACCAAAGTTGACTTTTTACGTCAAAACTTCAAACGACCATAACTTTTGAACCGTAACTCCGTTTTCAGCGAAATACCTGTCAAAAAGACAAGAACAACCTAAACCAGTAGGAACCAGTTAGAACTAGTTAAGAACCGGATAATCCAACCAAGAAACAATAACAACCAGTTAGAACCAGTTAAGAACTAGCTATTTCGGCAAATAAATAGTTAGATCCAAATAGGAACCATCTATTTCGGCCAAGAACCAGTTAGATCCAGCTAAGAACTACCTATTCCGGCCAAGAACCAGTAAAAATTAGTTAGAACCAGATAAGAACTAGCTATTCCGGCCAATAACCAGTAAGAACCACTTAAGAACATGCTATTTTGGCCAAGAACCATTTAGATCTAACTAAGAACTCCCTATTCTTGTTAGGATTTAGAAAATCCATAGTGAAGTGTCTGTTACCCCAACTATTTTCTAGTATAAGTTAGCTCGTAGACATTACGTTATATATTAGTTAGTTAGTTAGTTAGTTAGAGTAACACCGTGGAGGACGGACGGGTCTTTACCCACTGTATGCCTGAGCCACAGCCCGCCAGAGGGCGTATTATGTAAAACTATAAATACCCTCTACCTCCCAACGTAGAGGGTTGGACCTTTCATTTCTTAATCTAACCTTCTCTTTGTTTTTCTCTCACTTTCTCTCTCTAGAAAGGATCCTATCTCCCACTTTCTCTCTCTAAGTTTCATGTTAAGATTCGAACCATATAATTGATTATTTGTATGTTACAATAACCAATATCCAAAAATTGGTATCAAAAGCCATGGTTAGATCATTAAGATTGGTTATTTGTGTGTTTTGTTGGTTCGAATTCTATATCTTAAAAGTGTTAAAGTTTCAATTTTGATACTACTTTTATGTTTAGAATCATCATAAGTGCTTAGGTTTTCGTTTGGAAGGATTAATTCATCTTGGTTATCGTGTTTTGGATTGGAAAAGTTTAGTTTTTGAAGAGTTTCAAGGAAGCGTTTTGAGTCTCGTACTATTTTCTTGTATGCGGTTTGATGTCATTTGGGTGCGATTTGATCTGTTCAAGGAAGCGATTTGTCAAGTTCTTGGATGCGGTTTGTCTAGATTCATTGTATCGGAATTGATTTGACTTAAGCAGTTTGAAATAAGCGGTTTGTATTTAGCGGTTTGACATAAACGGTTTGACACAAGCGGTTTGTCATAAGTGGTTTGATCTGAGCGGTTTTATAAGATGCGGTTTGATTTAAGCGGTTTGATAAGAAGCGGTTTGATAAAAAGCGGTTTGATTTAAGCAGTTTGTAATCTAGCGGTTTGTATTCCAGCGGTTTGACAATCCTACGATTTGATAAAAAAAACTGAGTTTTGACTTTCACGGTTTGACTACTTGCGGTTTGACCACTTGCGGCTTGACCAAAGTTGACTTTTTACGTCAAAACTTCAAACGACCATAACTTTTGAACCGTAACTCCGTTTTCAGCGAAATACCTGTCAAAAAGACCAGAACAGCATAAACCAGTAGGAACCAGTTAGAACTAGGTAAGAACCGGATAATCCGGCCAGGAACCAATAAGAACCAGTTAGAACTAGTTAAGAACTAGCTATTTCAGCAAATAAATAGTTAGATCCAAATAGGAACCAGCTATTCCGGCCAAGAACCAGTTAGATCCAGCTAAGAACTACCTATTCCGACCAAGAACCAGTAAAAACTAGTTAGAACAAGATAAGAACTAGCTATTCCGGCTAATAACCAGAAAGAACCACTTAAGAACATGCTATTTTGGCCAAGAAGCATTTAGATCTAACTGAGAACTGCCTATTCCTGTTAGGATTTAGAAAATCCATAGTGAAGTGTCTGTTACCCCAACTATTTTCTAGCATATGTTAGCTCGTAGACATTACGTTATATATTAGTTAGTTAGTTAGTTAGTTAGAGTAACACCGTGGAGGACGGACGGGTCTTTACCCACTGTATGCCTGATCCACAGCCCGCCAGAGCGCGTATTATGTAAAACTATAAATACCCTCTACCTCCCAACGTAGAGGGTTGGACCTTTCATTTCTTAATCTAACATTCTCTTTGTTTTTCTCTCACTTTATCTCTCTAGAAAGGATCCCATCTCCCACTTTCTCTCTCTAAGTTTCAGGCTAAGATTTGAACCATATAATTGATTATTTGTATGTTACAATAACCAATATCCAAAAATTGGTATCAAAAGCCATGGTTAGATCATAAAGATTGGTTATTTGTGTGTTTTGTTGGTTCGAATTCTATACCTTAAAAGTGTTAAAGTTTGAATTTCTATACTACTTTTATGTTTAGAATCATCATAAGTGCTTAGGTTTTCGTTTGGAAGGCTTAATTCATCTTGGTTATCGTGTTTTGGATTGGAAAAGTTTAGTTTTTGAAGAGTTTCAAAGAAGCGTTTTGAGTCTCGTACTATTTTCTTGTATGCGGTTTGATGTGATTTGGGTGTGATTTGATCTGTTCAAGGAAGCGATTTGTCAAGTTCTTGGATGCGGTTTGTCTAGATTCATTGTATCGGAAGTGATTTGACTTAAGCGGTTTGTAATAAGCGGTTTGACTTAAGCGGTTTAACTCAAGCGGTTTGTATTTAGCGGTTTGACATAAGCGGTTTGACACAAGCGGTTTGTCTTCAGCGGTTTGATCTGAGCGGTTTGATAAGAAGCGGTTTGAGTTAAGCGGTTTGATAAGAAGCGGTTTGATAAAAAGTGGTTTGATTTAAGCGGTTTATAATCCAGTGGTTTGTATTCCAGCGGTTTGACAATCCTACGATTTGATCAAAAAAACTGAGTTTTGACTTTTACGGTTTGACTACTTGCGGTTTGACCACTTGCGGCATGACCAAAGTTGACTTTTTACGTCAAAACTTCAAACGACCATAACCTTTGAACCGTAACTCCGTTTTCAGCGAAATACCTATAAAAAAGACCATAACAGCCTAAACCAGTAGGAACCAGTTAGAACTAGTTAAGAACCGGATAATTCAGCCAGGAACCAATAAGAACCAATTAGAACCAGTTAAGAACTAGCTATTTCGGCAAATAGATAGTTAGATCCAAATAGGAACTAGCTATTTCGGCCAAGAACCAGTTAGATCCAGCTAAGAACTACCTATTCCGGCCAAGAACCAGTAAAAACTAGTTAGAACCAGATAAGAACTAGCAATTTCGGCCAATAACCAGTAAGAACCACTTAAGAACATGCTATTTTGGCCAAGAACCATTTAGATCTAACTAAGAACTGCCTATTCCTGTTACGATTTAGAATATCCATAGTGAAGTGTCTGTTACCCCAACTATTTTCTAGCATATGTTAGCTCGTAGACATTACGTTATATATTAGTTACTTAGTTAGTTAAAGTAACACCGTGGAGGACGGACGGGTCTTTACCCACTGTATGCCTGATCCATAGCCCGCCAGAGGGCGTATTATGGAAAACTATAAATACCCTCTACCTCCCAACGTAGAGGGTTGGACCTTTCATTTCTTAATCTAACCTTCTCTTTGTTTTTCTCTCACTTTCTCTCTCTAGAAAGGATCCCATCTCCCACTTTCTCTCTCTAAGTTTCATGCTAAGATTCGAAACATATAATTGATTATTTGTATGTTACAATAACCAATATCCAAAAATTGGTATCAAAAGCCATGGTTAGATCATAAAGATTGGTTATTTGTGTGTTTTGTTGGTTCGAATTCTATACCTTAAAAGTGTTAAACTTTGAATTTTGATACTACTTTTATGTTTAGAATCATCATAATAAGTGCTTAGGTTTTCGTTTGGAAGGCTTAATTCATCTTGGTTATCGTGTTTTGGATTGGAAAAGTTTAGTTTTTGAAGAGATTCAAGGAAGCGTTTTGAGTCTCGTACTATTTACTTGTATGCGGTTTGATGTCATTTGGGTGCTATTTGATCTGTTCAAGGAAGCGATTTGTCAAGTTCTTGGATGCGGTTTGTCTAGATTCATTGTACCGGAAGTGATTTGACATAAGCGGTTTGAAATAAGCAGTTTGACTTAAGCAGTTTGACTCAAGTGGTTTGTATTTAGCGGTATGAAATAAGCGGTTTGACACAAGCGGTTTGTCTTCAGCGGTTTGATCTGTGCGGTTTGATAAGAAGCGGTTTGAGTTAAGCGGTTTGATAAAAAGTGGTTTGATTTAAGCGGTTTGTAATCCAGCGGTTTTTATTCCAGCGGTTTGACAATCCTATGATTTGATCAAAAAAACTGAGTTTTGACTTTTACGGTTTGACTACTTGCGGTTTGACCACTTGCGGCTTGACCAAAGTTGACTTTTTACGTCAAAACTTCAAACGACCATAACTTTTGAACCGTAACTCCGTTTTCAGCGAAATACCTGTCAAAAAGACCAGAACAACCTAAACCAGTTAGAACTAGTTAAGAACCAGATAATTCGGCCAGGAACCAATAAGAACCAGTTAGAACCAGTTAAGAACTAGCTATTTCGGCAAATAAATAGTTAGATCCAAATAGGAACTAGCTATTTCGGCCAAGAACCAGTTAGATCCAGCTAAGAACTACCTATTCCGGCCAAGAACCAGTAAAAAATAGTTAGAACCAGATAAGAACTAGCAATTCCGGCCAATAACCAGTAAGAACCACTTAAGAACATGCTATTTTAGCCAAGAACCATTTAGATCTAACTAAGAACTGCCTATTCCTGTTAGGATTTAGAAAATCCACAGTGAAGTGTCTGTTACCCCTACTATTTTCTAGCATATGTTGGCTCGTAGACATTACGTTATATATTAGTTAGTAAGTTAGTTAGAGTAACACCGTGGAGGACGGACGGGTCTTTACCCACTGTATGCCTGATCCACAGCCCGCCAGAGGGCGTATTATGTAAAACTATAAATACCCTCTACCTCCCAACGTAGTGGGTTGGACCTTTCATATCTTAATCTAACCTTCTCTTTGTTTTTGTCTCACTTTCTCTCTCTAGAAAGGATCCCATCTCCCACTTTCTCTCTAAGTTTCATGCTAAGATTCGAACCATATAATTGATTATTTGTATGTTACAATAACCAATATCCAAAAATTGGTATCAAAAGCCATGGTTAGATCTTAAAGATTGGTTATTTGTGTGTTTTGTTGGTTCGAATTCTATGCCTTAAAAGTGTTAAAGTTTGAATTTTGATACTACTTTTATATTTAGAATCATCATAAGTGCTTAGGTTTTCGTTTGGAAGGCTTAATTCATCTTGGTTATCGTGTTCTGGATTGGAAAAGTTTAGTTTTTGAAGAGTTTCAAGGAAGCGTTTTGAGTCTCGTACTATTTTCTTGTATGCGGTTTGATGTCATTTGGGTGCGATTTGATCTGTTCAAGGAAGCGATTTGTCAAGTTCTTGGATGCGGTTTGTCTAGATTCATTGTATCGGAAGTGATTTGACTTAAGCGGTTTGTAATAAGCGGTTTGACTTAAGCGGTTTGACTCAAGCGGTTTGTATTTAGCGGTTTGACATAAGCGGTTTGACACAAGCGGTTTGTCTTCAGCGGTTTGATCTGAGCGGTTTGATAAGAAGCGGTTTGAGTTAAGCGGTTTGATAAGAAGCGGTTTGATAAAAAGTGGTTTGATTTAAGCGGTTTGTAATCCAGTGGTTTGTATTCCCGCGGTTTGATAATCCTACAATTTGATCAAAGAAACTGTGTTTTGAATTTTACGGTTTGACTACTTGCAGTTTGACCACTTGCGGCTTGACCAAAGTTGACTTTTTACGTCAAAACTTCAAACGACCATAACTTTTAAACCGTAACTCCGTTTTCAGCGACATAACTGTCAAAAAGACCAGAACAGCCTAAACCAGTAGGAACCAGTTAGAACTAGTTAAGAACCGGATAATTCGGCCAAGAACCAATAAGAACCAGTTAAGAACTAGCTATTTCGGCAAATAAATAGTTAGATCCAAATAGGAACCTGCTATTTCGGCCAAGAACCAGTTAGATCCAGCTAAGAACTACTTATTCCGGCCAAGAACCAGTAAAAACTAGTTAGTACCAGATAAGAACTAGCAATTCCGGCCAATAACCAGTAAGAACCACTTAAGAACATGCTATTTTGGCCAAGAACCATTTAGATCTAACTAAGAACTGCCTATTCTTGTTAGGATTTATAAAATCCATAGTGAAGTGTCTGTTACCCCAACTATTTTCTAGCATATGTTAGCTCGTAGACATTACATTATATATTAGTTAGTTAGTTAGTTAGTTAGTTAGAGTAACACCGTAGAGGACGGACGGGTCTTTACCCACTGTATGCCTGATTCACAGCCCGCCAGAGGGCGTATTATGTAAAACTATAAATACCCTCTACCTCCCAACGTAGAGGGTTGGATCTTTCATTTCTTAATCTAACCTTCTCTTTGTTTTTCTCTCACTTTCTCTCTCTAGAAAGGATCGCAGCTCCCACTTTCTCTCTCTAATTTTCATGCTAAGATTCGAACCATATAATTGATTATTTGTATGTTACAATAACCAATATCCAAAAATTGGTATCAAAAGCCATGGTTAGATCATAAAGATTGGTTATTTGTGTGTTTTGTTGGTTCGAATTCTATACCTTAAAAGTGTTAAAGTTTGAATTTTGATACTACTTTTATGTTTAGAATCATCATAAGTGCTTAGGTTTTCGTTTGGAAGGCTTAATTCATCTTGGTTATCGTGTTTTGGATTGGAAAAGTTTAGTTTTTGAAGAGTTTCAAGGAAGCGTTTTGAGTCTCGTACTATTTTCTTGTATGCGGTTTTATGTCATTTGGGTGCTATTTGATCTGTTCAAGGAAGCGATTTGTCAAGTTCTTGGATGCGGTTTGTCTAGATTCATTGTATCGGAAGTGATTTGACTTAAGCGGTTTGAAATAAGCGGTTTGACTTAAGCGGTTTGACTCAAGCGGTTTGACACAAGCGGTTTGTCTTCAGCGATTTGATCTGAGCGGTTTGATAAGAAGCGGTTTGAGTTAAGCGGTTTGATAAAAAGCGGTTTGATTTAAGCGGTTTGTAATCCAGCGGTTTGACAATCCTACGATTTGATCAAAAAAACTGAGTTTTGACTTTTACGGTTTGACTACTTGCGGTTTGAGCACTTGCGGCTTGACCAAAGTTGACTTTTTACGTCAAAACTTCAAACGACCATAACTTTTAAACCGTAACTCCGTTTTCAGCGAAATACCTGTCAAAAAGACCAGAACAGCCTAAGCCCGTAGGAACCAGTTAGAACTAGTTAAGAACCGGATAATCCGGCCAGGAACCAATAAGAACTATTTAGAACCAGTTAAGAACTAGCTATTTCGGCAAATAAATAGTTAGATCCAAATAGGAACTAGCTATTCCGGCCAAGAACCAGTTAGATCCAGCTAAGAACTACCTATTCCAGCCAAGAACCAGTAAAAACTAGTTAGAACCAGATAAGAACTAGCTATTCCGGCCAATAACCAGTAAGAACCACTTAAGAACATGCCATTTTGGCCAAGAACCATTTAGATCTAACTAAGAACTGCCTATTCCTGTTAGGATTTAGAAAATCCATAGTGAAGTGTCTGTTACCCCAAATATTTTCTATCATATGTTAGCTCGTAGACATTACGTTATATATTAGTTAGTTAGTTAGTTAGTTAGAGTAACACCGTGGAGGACGGACGGATCTTTACCCACTGTATGCCTGATCGACAGCCCGCCAGAGGGCGTATTATGTAAAACTATAAATACCCTCTACCTCCCAACGTAGAGGGTTGGACCTTTCATTTCTTAATCTAACCTTCTCTTTGTTTTTCTCTCACTTTCTCTCTTTAGAAAGGATCCCATCTCCCACTTTCTCTCGCTAAGTTTCATGCTAAGATTCGAACCATATAATTGATTATTTGTATGTTGCAATAACCAATATCCAAAAATTGGTATCAAAAGCCATGGTTAGATCATAAAGATTGGTTATTTGTGTGTTTTGTTGGTTCGAATTCTATACCTTAAAAGTGTTAAAGTTTGAATTTTGATACTACTTTTGTGTTTAGAATCATCATAAGGGCTTAGGTTTTCGTTTGGAAGGCTTAATTCATCTTGGTTATCGTGTTTTGGATTGGAAAAGTTAAGTTTTTGAAGAGTTTCAAGGAAGCGTTTTGAGTCTCGTACTATTTTCTTGTATGCGGTTTGATGTCATTTGGGTGCGATTTGATCTGATCAAGGAAGCGATTTGTCAAGTTCTTGGATGCGATTTGTCTAGATTCATTGTATCGGAAGTGATTTGACTTAAGCGGTTTGACTTAGTGATACGCTTACGCAGCGCGTTCGGGGTCAAAGGAACTTCCTTTTCGTCGAGCAAGTTTTTCAATACCCTAGGCAGTGAACCTAATCGTTGTAGTGTAGTATTAGGGTAAGCCACGGGTATTGATATCGTTCTCTAGGGGAATAGGAATGCTAGTGAGAAGTTACTACGCTAAGGTTAAGGTTGAGGAAGATTATTTTTTATATTTTTTATGTTTTTTAGGAAATTGAAAAGTACGAATCTCGGGTATTGGATTTGGGGGGGGGGGGGTTGGTATTTCTACCGATTACTCTACTATTATCTAATTATCTAAACTAAGGTGGTGGTAGTCTATGTCTAATTAATGTGTGCTCGTATGATAGTTTAAAGATGTGTTTACTTAGGTTTTACTACTCCTTAATTATCTCCTATTGATGGTTGAGTTATCACGTCCTTATTCTTAGTTGCGTTGTGTGTATAAAGTTGTAGGGTATGCGTTTCTCCCTAACTCTTTGAACTTACCAAAGGGTCTCGTCTACAAAACCCACTAGGGATAATAAACTCTTACTCTAAGGCACTCTTTGGATGGTTTAGCTTACAACTACTCAGGTAATTATATTCTAAGGTTCACAAAGATGAATCAAGCATTAAGTACACAACGAATGACCTATCACATTACTAGATCATTAATCAACTAAGATATGAAACAACCAATCAATATTTAATAATTAAGTTTCATATTCCCTAAGCAAACACACAAATAAATTAGCCGGACATGGAGAACATGCAAGCATACACACAAATAATCAAAGACATAATTGAATTGATGAAGTAAATACTTATCTTGATGTAAGATAGGGTTTGGAACCCTAAAATACTGTACAAGACACCCTTGGTTCTACTCCAAAAAGACTCTCTTAAAACTGAAAAATTCGGATTCTATATATAATATTACATATGCGACGGCGTCACCTTATGTTTTGTGACGCCATCTTGTCGCCGTCATTAGGGTTTCGTCTTGGCCACGTTAACCTTGCGACGACGTCACCTTATGTCTGTGACGCCGTCCTCTTCAGCTTCTGACGCCGTCTTGGTCGCATCTAGGCCGTCTGAGTTGCGACGGCCAACTCTTTTAAAGCCCGACGCTGTCCTTCAGAACTAGCATTTTCTCTTCTGAGCCGTCACAAATTCCACCGATGGCGTCGCAGTTAAGCAGTGACGCCGTCGCCTTCTGTTTTCAGCAGCTTTGAGTGTCTCGATTCTGACTTTGTCCATTTTCTTCGTATATTCGCGCCTTTTCGTCCAAATAAGTGCCATTCCAGCATTTTGCCTTCAAGAGACCTAAAAAGTGAAAAGGAACGATATTAAGCAATAACGGATACAAAAGTGATCAAATAAGGGTTAAAACGACCCCTCAAAATGGTACCTTTTAAAACCTTATCAAATATCCCTACACTTGTTATTTGCTTGTCCTCAAGCAAATGTGCTTTTAGCCAATTAATTTATAAGTTATGGGTCATGAAGCATTGATTTAAAACGGTCCACAACACATATAAGCCCCGCAAAAGTCATAAAAAGCACGGAGAGTACATACTAGCACCTCACATGGGGTGTTTGGATACTCACATCTCTCTCGGGTGTATATATGAAATATAACAAATAGGAAATGGAAGATAAACATTCATTAACCGGTCCTAGTACATAGATTACCATAGGCTTGAGAATAGATCAAACCTCCATCGCTTTGGCGTAAGCACCTAGGAAAGACTATCAAAGAGGTCTTTAAAGGGTTGTAACGTTAGGCTTACGGTAGGGAAACAAAGGGTTTGGTGGGATAGGCTATTTAGTGGTGGCAAGTCAAAAATCTCTATGTTAAATGCATACGAAGAATGGCGTTGCTAAGCCAAGACTCGACACGCTAAAACTCTAGGTAACGGAAATAAACAAACATAAATTTAAAGGATAGATGTAGGATGGTAGCCCGTTTTTTTTTTACACTCTATTTTGTTTTCAATTTTTTTTCGATTTTTTTTTCATACACTTTTACTCTACCATCCCCTACGGTAACATCAAAATGATAGGGATTTATAGGCACATCCCTACACTTGAGTTTTTATTACTCTAACACTAATTTGACCCGAATTGAAAAGATCAAAACATTTGGGGTACATTATTATGCAAACAAAGGGAATTTGAATTTAACGTTCCCTTCCCGTCATTTCATAAACTTTAACTTTTCCCATGAATCCCAATCGTCCCAAAACTGTATACAAAGGATATGACTCGACTTAGCAACTCATGCAAGCAACCAGATAATTGAACTAAGGGTTTAGAGTGATAACAAACATTTGCACTAAAAGTGAGTGCATAAGGGGTAGGCTAAGGCGATTTGGGTGTATATTTGGGTGTGGGGTGTAAACAATGCTCTTCATTGATATTCCGGAAAAACTGAAACATCACGAGAACCGCGAAAAGGATAGGCTCTGAGGGGTTAACTAGGGGTATCGTGTACTAAAGATGAGTACAACGCAAAGGGTGTGGGGGAATTATTCAACCGATGTGGAAGAAGTAATTATATTATGGGTATCAAACAAGGGTTATCCTAATGCCTCTTATCGTTTAGTTATTCCTAACTACACAAGTGTAGTCTCACTTGCGATCTCAGAATGCATCACAAAACAAGTTCTAGAATCTAATATACTACCGGTTCATACTCTAAGCATTGAAGATGAATGCTTTTAATTCCTACTAATCTAAGGGCGATCCTCACATTTTGGGTGGAATTTAGGTGGTAAAGGGTTTTTGTGCTAGTCATGCAACTTCCTATCCGTGAGACGCTTTTGTTAAGACTAATGACCCACTCCTATATGTCATGAAAAATTTTAAATTTGGTGCCAAAATTACCCTAACCGATATTTTCTCATGGTTTATTACACAATCACAATTGGACAAAGCAAATAATCAAGGATAAGCATAGTTTCAAAGTTCCCGTTTTATTTTCCCTCCCTACACTTAAACTGTAACACCCCGCCTTATCGGACCACAATATTGTCCGCTTTGCCCGTAGGCTCACGGCTTTATTTTTGTGGCCTCATTTGAAGACTTCCCGGCAGGTCACCCAAGCCAGTACTACTCTCACATGAGCACGCTTAACTGCCAGTTCTTAAGAACTCCACCCGCAGTAGACCACAAAACGCGTTGTGTCATTGTAAGGCGAATGTTATCTTATTAGCCCAGCATCTCTCCAGGCCACAGCCGATGTGGGATTTGCCTAGGGTGTCACAAACACCCCCTCAGGGACTCATCGTCCTCGATGAGGTTTGCCCCACCATCCCGAACGGCTCAGGAGTGGCTTAACACCCCAACCCGACAAGGGTAGAAGTGTCACATTCTGATGTCATATCAGAACATACAATTAAAAATTTTGTAAACGGAAACCTTATAAAATAGTTTACCAAGTCATATAAACGAATGACTTACAAAGAACATACAAAATTCCAATATGTCCCAAAATAAAATAAAATCTAAAAACAATAACTCTTCAAGTTAAAACCAAAATGATAAGGTAACTAAGGTCGGTCTACTCGAATAATCCAACTCTCAGCCCATCAAAGCCCATCTTCAAACCTAAAAACCTGCCGCAGGAAAAGAAATGCGGCTGAGCTTAAAAAGCTCAGTGAACAGATATAACAAAATGAAAGCTAAAGAAAATCTGAAATGCAAAATGAAACAAAGGAAAACGGATAACAAAGTCGTAGCGAAATGAGAACAATGAGTCAATGAGGATCCTGCAGAACAAAATTATACGGATATCCAAAACGAACAGATAACAAGGAGAACGAGGCAAAGTAAAGCATCGATGACATATAAACAAGCACATACAAACCAGACATACAAGAACTGAAACATAAGCAAACATAGAAGGCGTCGCATCAACACAACATATATGTCATACAATCAATTCAGGAAATCAGAAGACATACAAGTCAAACAGATATCTACAGGAAAGCGGAAGCAATTAATTAATAAGTGAGCATGGCAATTCACACAGATCAAAACCCTTAGTTGAAGACATAACCAGTATCGTAACTGCGGAAGTGTTAACAGCATTCAATACATGGTAGTCACACGTAATAAGTAGGAATACAATATAAACGATATAGTTAAATGAATTAAGGACATAGCAGGGCAACTAAACAAATTAACAAGCCAGACGGCACAAGCTGAACCATTTACCCAGTCAAACCGTAGCATAATCAGAAATGCAAACATGGCAGGTCAACAACAAGCAGATAAGGATACTATCAGGTAATCATAGTCCACAAAATTAACTGAACGAAGTATACATGATAAACAGAAAAAAAACTATCGATTACACACTAGCATGGTCAACAGACAATTCAGAGGTCACATAACAGCGAGATCACATATCATCAGATGAAAACAGGCAAATCAGATAACCGCATATTAGTCATATCGTAGTAGGGAAATCAATAGTCACATACGACATGAATAGCATAATCAAATCTAATAAACATATAATAACCCGGTACGTGAATGGAACGATAGTCTGAAGTAACGGAATGAGAGTGTAACAGATCAAAGCAATGGAACATATATATCTTGGTAGTAGAGTGAGTCATATAAGGGTATTGGGTAAAGGACAGTGAATTCAGAATATGGTGCAGTGGGGAATCCAGAAGGTACAATATAGGTATATCAAAAGTGTAAGGGTTGTCAGAAATCTATCCCGAGCGAACAAAACAAACCATATCAATAGTGGCAATAGCAGCCAAGTAACCAATAGTAACCATTGTATTCGGAGGGGTGACCTCGGAATACCAAACCAATATGAGGGGAGACCTCAGTAACCAGTAGAGTAGCTAGCTCCCAAAATGTGAGGGGGTGTATTGCACACACGCACCGCATCACCAAAACAAATCATATTATATCAAATTCAAATCAAATCAAATCTAGGATGCATTCATACGCCCCTGCAAATCAAATCATAGTGGCCAAACATATCTTTCTTGAGCTCATAATCATATATCAAACAAAAGGGACGGTGTGGAACATCACTCAACCCCACTAGAGTCATGCCATTGGTGCATCAATGACACGGACATGGAACCCCCATGCCTAGTTAATGGCTTGGGTATCAAACTGACAGGTCAGACCAAAGTACAAAGTGTAGCAATGTATATGTCTTCATAAGCAAATGTGCAATGTCAATAGTTCACAATTCAAAGGTTCATAACAATAGTTCAATATCAAGGTCCAATATCAATATTTCAATATCAAAGGTTCAATAGCACAGATTCAATAGCACAGGTCAAAAGCAACAATTCAGTAGCAAAGGTTCAGTAGCAATGGGTTCAATACTGGAAGTTCGGTAACAGTGGTTCAATAACAGAGGGGTCAAAGCAAAGATTCAATAGCAATGGTTCAATAGCAATGGTCAAATAGCAAAGAAATATCATAAGCGAACAAAGTCGAAGGATCAGAAAGTCATGAGAAATCCATACTGAAAAGGGATAGAATATCTGTACCTCAAACCGTAAAGCAAATCGCCCGAAGTCCATAAGGAAAACAAAAGCTACTCTTTCCTCCGCGAATCTACATGATTAATGGTCGCTTAATATATAGAACGTTATTTCATAGTTTTAGGGTTCATCGTTATTCATATTTCTTGATTAGGGTCTCTCTTTCTATTTTTAGAACTTTTTGAAATAAGTAACTTTAATACTTCATGATTAAAATTGACAATTTAAGTAGACTTAAGGGTTTAATATGACCAATAGCATAGTTTAGGGTCTCTTGCGAAGAGTAAATAAACTTCAAAACTTAATATTATTACCATGATAGTTTAAGGTTATAATATGCTAATTCATAAAGTGTAGGGTTCGCATGCGACCAAAGACCAAAGCTTAAGGTTTAATGTGTAAATAATTTAAATATAAAATATAATTTAAATGTAGCTTTAATATGTACATTACAGATTCATGTAAACAAGTTATGTTTTACTCAATTTCGGTACATTTTCATGCTCGCTCTCGGTTTAAATGACTAACATTTACGACCAAGTAATCATATCTTTCGACTAACACCCGACTCACTTATCCCGACATGCTTTCAAAATACAAAATGACTCAACCGTTTTTCCCGCGATTACCTTTAAACTTACCCCCCCCCCCCCCCAAAAGACGTTACATACATGAACTATACTTGTTATCACTTTAAAAAAAACATGCAATATCTGATGGTGTGCGTGAATAAATTCATGACCCAAGTACATGTGTTTTAAAGACATCTCATGATACTGCAACTCACACACACGACACAAAACTTAAGCTATGATATACATGTGTTTTAATATTCCATTTTAGCGTGATATGAAATAGATGAAACATTTATATGTCATGCGATGTAGGTCGAAACATAATCAAAACAGCAAGTAATTGGTTCGAACATATGGTCTTTCAAATTCAATATTTCATGTGACCTTTCTTATCATTTCATGCAACTTTTAACGTATCATTCATGTGAGGGTTTTAACTTGAACATGCACAAGAATGGAGACCCAATTCACACGACAATAATCAAAGAAAATAAAGGAAAGAAAAGTGAGACGAGATGATGATACTAGACGTTACCCTTGTAGCATGAACGTGAGATGAAACAAGAATCCGGAACCAAACCCACGACCAGAAAACTTTCGACCAAAAGCAGCAACCACGACCAAAGTCTCCCTTTCGAACCAAAACACGACCACAGCTTCGAACCAAGCAGTACCACGATTAAACAACCCTTCTTAACATCCTACGAATCACCCTTTTCTGCCATGAAGTCGAGTGGAAGGAGAGGAAATAATTTGTGCCGTCACTTTTAGGTTTAGGTTTTGTGAGAGATTTGTGGTACGTAATGTTTTACGGAAGAGATCAAATGATATATATAATGTTCGGTTATTTGCCTTGACAAGGGAGAAAACAATGGCCTTGTGATTGGTTGAGGGGTGTGCAACATGGACGGTTACCAAAGGGTTCACACAGATATATTTTCCAAAAATTTAACATATGGCTTTGATTTTGTGACAAATGAAATGTGAGATACGGTATCATTATGACCGAGTAAAGGGGGTGCAAGAATGGAAACTTAAATCAATCAAGAGAATAGAATTGGTACTTTTCATATGTGCGTCGATCATGAACTTGGCCTTGAAGCTCGATTTGATACGTTGTGCACCATATCTATAACTCGGCTAGGGAAAATAAAAGAAAACGTGTGACAAATTTTATGTGGAATTTATTTTAGTGTAGCTTTATTTTCGTATTACCTTTATTTGTTTCGGATGATAACGGTTTAGATAATTAAGTTATAGTCGTGACGAAATATTTTAATAATTAACGTCTTTCATAAGTTCGAGATTGAAGGGTATTTTGGGTATTTTAACGTGTTCAAAAAATGTGGGTTTTACAACTCTTCCCCTCTTAAAAGAAAAATTTTCGTCCTCGAAAATTGAAGTCGTAGAGGTATGACATACAAGTTTAAGGTAAACATAGCAATCCATAGTTTCACACAGATCATAATGATTTCGGTCCAAAGCATACAAAACTTACACGTAACAGATGTCGGTGAGAATCTCACAAAGAGGTACAAAATTCCAATCGAACATGAGGAGTGACAAATAACGGATATAATCCCTAGTCCATTCACGTACCATTCCCAGGCATTTCCCAAGACGTCGTATGAATCCAATAAGTTCAAATGATGTGATCTCGGTATTATCACATTGATCAGGCGTCATAATACTTGCATCACATAACATGTCCTTATTGTCATCATATTTTGCCTCGGGTCATGACAAACCACATAACCAATATCACATCAAAACAGATAACATACAGATAACAAGTAACATACCAAAACAGGCCAGATCACATACATACAACATATACTATATCAAACAACTTACCATATCACCAAACAAGAAGGCCACCAACTTGCACGAAATGGTTCCTCATGACTCATTACTGACGATGCAAAAGAAAAGCTGAGATATTAACAAAATGCCAAACGATAAAACTTCACGATTCAAACCGAGTTCCGAACAAATCAAGAAAAGCAATATCGATCAGAATCACTTAACAGAATATCAAACCGCCTCGAAACGCATGACAAACGAATCGGAGTAACATAAGTCGCGCCCAAATCATATGAAGTAGATGAACCCTCTCAGCCACCGGTTGAATCTTGTCTCCGTCTTTTGCGTCTTTGGTTGGTCCGTCCAGCTTCCTCCAGCAGCATCCTGATGCCTCTAGCAGCACGGCAATCGGGTGTGGCTTCTGCTTCACGAACCTCTCCAGCTCAGAGACTGTTGCAGCAACGCAGGGTCGACACCATCTTCTTCGGCTCCACGGTTAGTCTCCATCTAACGATCGATAAACGGATATGCGAAGACAAAATAATAAAATCAAATGTGAAGAGAAGAAGACCAAAACAGTGAAGACAAAAGATTATCGAAGTCAAATCTGAACGAAAATCAAAAGGAATCGGAATATATCATAACAGACGGAAGCCTAGTGTCTACCCAAGTCCTCACAGATCAATCCTAAAGTCAACAAGACGAAACCTGAGCTCTGATACCATAATTGTAACACCCCAACCCGACAAGGGTAGAAGTGTCACATTCTGGTGTCATATCTGAACATACAATTTAAAATTTTGTAAACGGAAACCTTATAAAATAATTTACCAAGTCATATAAACGAATGACTTACAAAGAACATACAAAATTCCAATATGTCCCAAAATAAAATAAAATCTAAAAACAATAACTCTTCAAGTTAAAACCAAAATGATAAGGTAACTAAGGTCGGTCTACTCGAATAATCCAACTCTCAGCCCATCAAAGCCCATCTTCAAACCTAAAAACCTGCCGCAGGAAAAGAAATGTGGCTGAGCTTAAAAAGCTCAGTGAACAGATATAACAAAATGAAAGCTAAAGAAAATCTGAAATGCAAAATGAAACAAAGGAAAACGGATAACAAAGTCGTAGCGAAATGAGAACAATGAGTCAATGAGGATCCTGCAGAACAAAATTATACGGATATCCAAAACGAACAGATAACAAGGAGAACGAGGCAAAGTAAAGCATCGATGACATATAAACAAGCACATACAAACCAGACATACAAGAACTGAAACATAAGCAAACATAGAAGGCGTCGCATCAACACAACATATATGTCATACAATCAATTCAGGAAATCAGAAGACATACAAGTCAAACAGATATCTACAGGAAAGCGGAAGCAATTAATTAATAAGTGAGCATGGCAATTCACACAGATCAAAACCCTTAGTTGAAGACATAACCAGTATCGTAACAGCGGAAGTGTTAACAACATTCAATACATGGTAATCACACGTAATAAGTAGGAATACAATATAAACGATATAATTAAATGAATTAAGGACATAGCAGGGCAACTAAACAAATTAACAAGCCAGACGTCACAAGCTGAACCATTTACCCAGTCAAACCGTAGCATAATCAGAAATGCAAACATGGCAGGTCAACAACAAGCAGATAAGGATACTATCAGGTAATCATAGTCCACAAAATTAACTGAACGAAGTATACATGATAAACAGACAAAAACTATCGATTACACACTAGCATGGTCAACAGACAATTCAGAGGTCACATAACAGCGAGATCACATATCATCAGATGAAAACAGGCAAATCAGATAACCGCATATTAGTCATATCGTAGTAGGGAAATCAATAGTCACATAAGACATGAATAGCATAATCAAATCTAATAAACATATAATAACCCGGTACGTGAATGGAACGATAGTCTGAAGTAACGGAATGAGAGTGTAACAGATCAAAGCAATGGAACATATATATCTTGGTAGTAGAGTGAGTCATATAAGGGTATTGGGTAAAGGACAGTCAATTCAGAATATGGTGCAGTGGGGAATCCAGAAGGTACAATATAGGTATATCAAAAGTGTAAGGGTTGTCAGAAATCTATCCTGAGCCAACAAAACAAACCATATCAATAGTGGCAATAGCAGCCAATTAACCAATAGTAACCATTGTATTCGGAGGGGTGACCTCGGAATACCAAACCAATATGAGGGGAGACCTCAGTAACCAGTGGAGTAGCTAGCTCCCAAAATGTGAGGGGGTGTATTGCACACACGCACCGCATCACCAAAAAAATCATATTATATCAAATTCAAATCAAATCAAATCTAGGATGCATCCATACGCCCCTGCAAATCAAATCATAGTGGCCAAACATATCTTTCTTGAGCTCATAATCATATATCAAACAAAAGGGACGGTGTGGAACATCACTCAACCACACTAGAGTCATGCCATTGGTGCATCAATGACACGGACATGGAACCCCCATGCCTAGTTAATGGCTCGGGTATCAAACTGACAGGTCAGACCAAAGTACAAAGTGTAGCAATGTATATGTCTTCATAAGCAAATGTGCAATGTCAATAGTTCACAATTCAAAGGTTCATAACAATAGTTCAATATCAAGGTCCAATATCAATATTTCAATATCAAAGGTTCAATAGCACAGATTCAATAGCACAGGTCAAAAGCAACAATTCAGTAGCAAAGGTTCAGTAGCAATGGGTTCAATACTGGAAGTTCGGTAACAGTGGTTCAATAACAGAGGGGTCAAAGCAAAGATTCAATAGCAATGGTTCAATAGCAATGGTCAAATAGCAAAGAAATATCATAAGCGAACAAAGTCGAAGGATCAGAAAGTCATGAGAAATCCCTACTGAAAAGGGATAGAATATCTGCACCTCAAACCGTAAAGCAAATCGCCCGAAGTCCATAAGGAAAACAAAAGCTACTCCTTCCTCCGCGAATCTACATGAATAATGGTCGCTTAATATATAGAACGTTATTTCATAGTTTTAGGGTTCATCGTTATTCATATTTCTTGATTAAGGTCTCTCTTTCTATTTTTAGAACTTTTTGAAATAAGTAACTTTAATACTTCATGATTATAATTGACAATTAAAGTAGACTTAAGGGTTTAATATAACCAATATCATAGTTTAGGGTCTCTTGCGAAGAGTAAATAAACTTCAAAACTTAATATTATTACCATGATAGTTTAAGGTTATAATATGCTAATTCATAAAGTGTAGGGTTCGCATGCGACCAAAGACCAAAGCTTAAGGTTTAATGTGTAAATAATTTAAATATAAATTATAATTTAAATGTAGCTTTAATATGTACATTACAGATTCATGTAAACAAGTTATGTTTTACTCAATTTCGGTACATTTTCATGCTCGCTCTCGGTTTAAATGACTAACATTTACAACCAAGTAATCATATCTTTCGACTAACACCCGACTCACTTATCCCGACATGCTTTCAAAATACAAAATGACTCAACCGTTTTTCCCGCGATCACCTTTAAACTTACCCCTCCCAAAAGACGTTACATACATGAACTATACTTGTTATCACTTTAAAAAAAACATGCAATATCTGATGGTGTGCGTGAATAAATTCATGACCCAAGTACATGTGTTTTAAAGACATCTCATGATACTGCAACTCACACACACGACACAAAACTTAAGCTATGATATACATGTGTTTTAATATTCCATTTTAGCGTGATATGAAATCGATGAAACATTTATATGTCGTGCGATGTAGGTCGAAACATAATCAAAATAGCAAGTAATTGGTTCGAACATATGGTCTTTCAAATTCAATATTTCATGTGACCTTTCTTATCATTTCATGCAACTTTTAACGTATCATTCATGTGAGGGTTTTAACGTGAACATGCACAAGAATGGAGACCCAATTCACACGACAATAATCAAAGAAAATAAAGGAAAGAAAAGTGAGACGAGATGATGATACTAGACGTTACCCTTGTAGCATGAACGTGAGATGAAACAAGAATCCGGAACCAAACCCACGACCAGAAAACTTTCGACCAAAAGCAGCAACCACGACCAAAGTCTCCCTTTCGAACCAAAATACGACCACAGCTTCGAACCAAGCAGTACCACGATTAAACAGCCCTTCTTAACATCCTACGAATCACCCTTTTCTGCCATGAAGTCGAGTGGAAGGAGAGGAAATAATTTGTGCCGTCACTTTTAGGTTTAGGTTTTGTGAGAGATTTGTGGTACGTAATGTTTTACGGAAGAGATCAAATGATATATATAATGTTCGGTTATTTGCCTTGACAAGGGAGAAAACAATGGCCTTGTGATTGGTTGAGGGGTGTGCAACATGGACGGTTACCAAAGGGTTCACACAGATATATTTTCCAAAAATTTAACATATGGCTTTGATTTTGTGACAAATGAAATGTGAGATACGGTATCATTATGGCCGAGTAAAGGGGGTGCAAGAATGGAAACTTAAATCAATCAAGAGAATAGAATTGGTACTTGTGATATGTGCGTCAATCATGAACTTGGCCTTGAAGCTCGATTTGATACGTTGTGCACCATATCTATAACTCGGCTAGGGAAAATAAAAGAAAACGTGTGACAAATTTTATGTGGAATTTATTTTAGTGTAGCTTTATTTTCGTATTACCTTTATTTGTTTCGGATGATAACGGTTTAGATAATAAAGTTATAGTCGTGACGAAATATTTTAATAATTAACGTCTTTCATAAGTTCGAGATTGAAGGGTATTTTGGGTATTTTAACGTGTTCAAAAAATGTGGGTTTTACATAAACTGAACATTGTCCCCAATGTTCCCCGAAAGTATCAAAGTTATGATAAAAGAAGGTAATCAAAAACGAAAAAAACTAATACTCCCCTGATTAGCTCGGTAGGATCCGTGTAAAGTGGTGGTTAAATCCTTTCCAAGAAGAATTATTGCGTGAAAAGCTCCTTCCAATCTTGTGTAACTTCTTCTTGACAAACTAAACCTGCACACTTGAACAAAACAAACGAAACCTTCGCGTAAAATCGGCGATAATAATATATATAAGACTCGATTTAAACTAGGATATAATGCTTGTGGAATGGATGTTTACAGAATTTCTAAGAAAATTAAGACCTGGAAAATTCCAAAAATTTATAAGTAGCTCAGAAAACGAGAAAAAGTGATCTGATGTTTTTACTCCTTCCTGACGCCGTCAGGTTATCCTGACAAAAACTGTTCTGCGATTTTCTGGAAAAAAATTCTGGAAAATTTACATATTTAGAATCTGGAAAAATTTCTGCAAAAACATCCATTATGACTCGATTCAAGCATTTGACTCGAACAAACAAACATACATATCTTTTAGTTAATTGTTATTCTCATGTTTACGTTTCTTTTGAAAACGTGTGTAATCCTCCCTACACTTATCCCTTATGTAAAATACCTTTATATGCAATTAAGACGAGGTTAAAAACAAAATAAAGCATTTTCACAAATTTAAACATGAGGATAAACAATTAATAAAAGATATATGACACTAACAAGCAAACAATTAAGCATGGGTTGCCTTCCACGAAGCGCTTTTCTTTATTTAAGAGTCTTGTAGCTAGACTCGTAGTCGTACTCCTACGTTTTCTCATTGCCGCCCTCTTGACGGTCTCTACCGGGGGATTCCATGTTGTAGAAGTGTCCTATGATGCACCTCTCTAAGAGTTCGTCCTCTCCCCACTCGGTCCTATATTTCGGTCCTAAGTTCAAACAATCCTCATAGAACCCGAAAATCTTAGCCATAACATAATCTACTACCTTTTCCCTATCCTTATCATTCCTATAATAGACCGACAACTTAAGTTCCTTTTCATCATTAGAGAGTGATGAAAACTTCTCAATCTTAAACGGCATTTGGTAAGCTATGTCGTCGGTCTCATCCTTGAATCGCACTACTCCTAACGAGGGGTCATAGGTCATCCCGGTGCTTTCTATGAAAGATTTTCCTAGAATAACGTGGGACAAGCTAGAGTCTATGGCCGTGCTAATATCATCCACAATTATGAAGTCCGTAGGGAACGTGAAACTACCTACATAAACGGGCAATCCCTTAACTCTACCAAGAAAATTGCACTTATCCCTAGGATTATCGGGGTCTTGCCTAGTTGGGATAGGCTTCTTCATTATCCAATTGTAGTAGGTGCTAGTCATTATGTTGATTGGGGATTTGCGATCAATGTAGGCCTTTGCCACAAAAAGGTATCCTATGCAACATGGTGTGTTCAGATTCCAAGGGTTCCCAAACTTGATTCTAGGGCTTTTCCTAACATACATGTGACGGAGGTCACGCACTAAGTGAGGGTGGCGAGATAGTTCTTCTTCTATAGGAAATTTGTTGAAATAGTCAATGTCTACTTCATCTACTTCCTCAGGTGTTTCATTATTCACAAGCGTATGGTCCTCTTCGTCATTTGTTCTATCAGGTTTCACTAAGGCGATGGTATTGACGAATTGAACGTGCTTAGTTAGCTTGCTTGGATTCTTAATCTCTATACCTGAAGGTTCGGGAGTTGAGATAGCACTAACCTTCCTATCACTATTGGTTATGGCTTTCAAAAGGTTGTCTATCTTCCTATCCATCTCGGCTTGTTGATGGTTAAAGCGGTCCGAGAGCTTAGCCATTTGGGTTTCTTGGGATGCAACTAGGTTTTGCAACATCCCTTCGATGTTTTGTTGGTTAGGACCGTTAGGTGGGGGCCATGAGAAATCATTAGAGGTGAATTCTTTGGTTTGTCCCTAGTAGAAGTCGGGCTTGCTTTTCCATGCCTCACGGGTTTCATTGAAATTCCTAGGTCCGTGTGTTGTAGGGAATCTTCCTCCCGCTCCATTAATACGCGAGGATGCATAGTCAAAGGAAGCGTGTTCGGGTGATCGGGTGCTAGTGCGCGTGTTATGAGGATCACAAAACGGCTCGCACGAGGAAGAAACTTTGTTCACATGGTGTGAAGACTTAGGATTTTCGTAGGAACTCATGAGGAATTTAACTTAATCTTCAAGTTCGATCATCCTACGGTCGGAAGGTTGTGAGTTGATGGAAGGCAAGGAGATTGCCTTGACGGTTTTAGGTAGCTCACGGGGGTCATCCCAACTTTCGTTGTCGTAGAGGGCAAGGTCCTCTATTATACCCCATGATTCTTCCGCGGTGAGATCACTAAGTTTTCCACCGGCCGCTTGGTTAATGGATCGCTTAGTGGGGAAGTTGACATGATCATAAAAGATTTGGACTTGGAGCCAAAGATCAATGCTGTGATGAGGGACTTTATGAAGTAAGTCCTTGAATCGGGTCCATGCTTCGTAGAGAGATTCACCATGACGTTGTTGGAACATCAAGATGTCATTCCTAAGCTTAGTGGTTCTCCCCGGTGGGAAAAATTGAGCAAGGAAGCGAGAGGTAAGATCATCCCAACTTGAGATGGAGCCGGCGGGAAGTCGCTCAAGCCAATTACTAGCTTGGTCCCGTAGAGAGAATTGGAAGAGACGCAGGCGCGTGGTCTCCCGAGTAGTAACATCAAGGTCGATGGAATCGACAATTTTAAGGAAATCCCTCAGATGCTGATTTGGATCTTCGGAACGAAGTCCATGGAATGCACATCCGTTTTGCACCAACCGGATGGTGTCGGATCGCAGGGCCGTAGTTTGGGCTTGGTCGGGAAGCTCAATGGTGTTCCTATAGCCTAGGTGGCTTGGTCTTGAGTATTCACCAAGAGTACGGGCTCTTGGCGGGTCATTTGGTGGTGGGTTGATGAGTGGTGGTTGGTTATCATCTTCCATGATGAAAAGTGATGTGTGTTACGAACAAAGGTCACGAAGAAGGGGGATAGACTAAGAGGAAGCTAAAAATGAGAAAAAATTTACTTGATATGAATCAAGCAAAGAACCTAAACGAGGTGGACTACTAACTAGCTATTCTATTCCCCTGCAGCGGCACCAAAAACTTGATACGCTTACGCAGCGCGTTCGGGGTCAAAGGAACTTCCTTTTCGTCGAGCAAGTTTTTCAACACCCTAGGCAGTGAACCTAATCGTTGTAGTGTAGTATTAGGGTAAGCCACGGGTATTGATATCGTTCTCTAGGGGAATAGGAATGCTAGTGAGAAGTTACTACGCTAAGGTTAAGGTTGAGGAAGATTATTTTTTTATCTTTTTTATGTTTTTTAGGAAATTGAAATGTACGAGTATCGGGTATTGGATTTGGGGGGGTTGGTATTTCTACCGATTACTCAACTATTATCTAATTATCTAAACTAAGGTGGTGGTAGTCTATGTCTAATTAATGTGTGCTCGTATGATAGTTTAAAGATGTGTTTACTTAGGTTTTACTACTCCTTAGTTATCTCCTATTGATGGTTGAGTTGTCACGTCCTTATTCTTAGTTGCGTTGTGTGTCTAAAGTTGTAGGGTATGCGTTTCTCCCTAACTCTTTGAACTTACCAAAGGGTCTCGTCTACAAAACCCACTAGGGATAATAAACTCTTACTCTAAGGCACTCTTTCGATGGTTTAGCTTACAACTACTCAGGTAATTATATTCTAAGGTTCACAAAGATGAATCAAGCATTAAGTACACAACGAATGACCTATCGCATTACTAGATCATTAATCAACTAAGATAAGAAACAACCAATCAATATTTAATAATTAAGTTTCATATTCCCTAAGCAAACACACAAATAAATTAGTTGGACATGGAGAACATGCAAGCATACACACAAATAATCAAAGACATAATTGAATTGATGAAGTAAATACTTATCTTGATGTAAGATAGGGTTTGGAACCCTAAAATACTGTACAAGACACCCTTGGTTCGGTTTTAGGTTTTTACTCCAAAAAGACTCTCTTAAAACTGAAAAATTCGGATTCTATATATAATATTACATATGCGACGGCGTCACCTTATGTTTTGTGACGCCGCCGTGTCGCCGTCATTAGGGTTTCGTCTTGGCCACGTTAACCTTGCGACGGCGTCACCTTATGTCTGTGACGCCGTCCTCTTCAGCTTCTGACGCCGTCTTGGTCGCATCTAGGCCGTCTGAGTTGCGATGGCCTACTCTTTTAAAGCCCGACGCCGTCCTTTAGAACTAGCATTTTCTCTTCTGAGCCGTCACAAATTCCACCGACGGCGTCGCAGTTAAGCAGTGACCCCGTCGCCTTCTGTTTTCAGCAGCTTTGAGTGTCTCGATTCTGACTTTGTCTATTTTCTTCGTATATTCGCGCCTTTTCATCCAAATAAGTGCCATTCCAGCATTTTGCCTTCAAGAGACCTAAAAAGTGAAAAGGAACGATATTAAGCAATAACGGATACAAAAGTGATCAAATAAGGGTTAAAACGACCCCTCAAAATGGTACCTTTTAAAACCTTATCACTTAGGCGGTTTGAAATAAGCGGTTTGACTCAAGCGGTTTGTATTTAGCGGTTTAACATAAGCGGTTTGACACAAGCAGTTTGTCTTCAGCGGTTTGATCTGAGTGTTTGATTAGAAGCGGTTTGAGTTAAACGGTTTGATAAGAAGCGGTTTGATAAAAAGCGGTTTGATTTAAGCGGTTTGTAATCCAGCGGTTTGACAATCCTACGATTTGATCAAAAAAACTGAGTTTTGACTTTTACGGTTTGACTTTTTGCGGTTTGACCACTTGCGGCTTGACCAAAGTTGACTTTTTACGTCAAAACTTCAAACGGCCATAACTTTTGAACCGTAACTCCGTTTTCAGCGAAATACCTGTCAAAAAGACCGGAACGGCCTAAACCAGTAGTAACCAGTTAGAACTAGTTAAGAACCGGATATTCCGGCTAGGAACCAATAAGAACCAGTTAGAACCAGTTAAGAACTAGCTATTTTGGCCAATAAATAGTTAGATCCAAATAGGAACCAGCTATACCGGCCAAGAACCAGTTATATCCAACTAAGAACGACCTATTCCGGCCAAGAACCAGTAAAAACCAGTTAGAACCAGATAAGAACTAGCTATTCCGGCCAATAACCAGTAAGAACCACTTAAGAACATGCTATTTTGGCCAAGAACCAGTTTGATCTAACTAAGAACTGCATATTCCTTTAGGATTTAGAAATTATATAGTGAAGTTTCGGTTACCCCAACTATTGTCTAGCATATGTTAGCTCGTAGACATTACGTTATATATTAGTTAGTTAGATAGAGTAACACCGTGGAGGACGGACGAGTCTTTACCCACTGTATCCCTGATCCACAGCCCAACATAGGGCGTATTATGTAAAACTATAAATACCCTCTACCTCCAAAGGTAGAGGGTTGGACCTTTCATTTCTTAATCTAACCTTTTCTTTGTTTTTCTCTCACTTTCTCTCTCTAGAAAGGATCACATCTCCCACTTTCTCTCTCTAAGTTTCTTGCTAAGATTCGAACCATATAATTGATTATTTGTATGTTACAATAACCAATATCCAACAATTGTTATCAAAAGCCATGGTTAGATCATAAAGATTGGTTATTTGTGTGTTTTGTTGGTTCGAATTCTATACCTTAAAAGTGTTAAAGTTTGAATTTTGATACTACTTTTGTGTTTAGAATCATCATAAGTGCTTAGGTTTTCGTTTGGAAGGCTTAATTCATCTTGGTTATCGTGTTTGGATTGGAAAAGTTTAGTTTTTTAAGAGTTTCAAGGAAGCGTTTTGAGTCTCGTACTATTTTTTTGTATGCGGTTTGATGTCATTTGGGTGCGATTTGATCTGATCAAGGAAGCGATTTGTCAAGTTCTTGGATGCGGTTTGTCTAGATTCATTGTATCGGAAGTGATTTGACTTAAGCGGTTTGACTTAGGCGGTTTGAAATAAGCGGTTTGACTTAAGCGGTTTGTATTTAGCGGTTTGACATAAGCGGTTTGACACAAGCGGTTTGTCTTCAGCGGTTTGATCTGAGCGGTTTGATAAGAAGCGGTTTGAGTTAAGCGGTTTGATAAGAAGCGGTTTGATAAAAAGTGGTTTGATTTAAGCGGTTTGTAATCCAGCGGTTTGACAATCCTACGATTTGATCAAAAAACTGAGTTTTGACTTTTACGGTTTGACTACTTGCGGTTTGACCACTTGCGGCGTGACCAAAGTTGCCTTTTTACGTCAAAACTTCAAACGACCATAACTTTTGAACCGTAACTCCGTTTTCAGCGAAATACCTGTCAAAAGGACCAGAACAGCCTAAACCAGTAGGAACCAGTTAGAACCGGATAATCCGGCCAGGAACCAATAAGAACCAGTTAAGAACTAGCTATTTCGGCAAATAAATAGTTAGATCCAAATAGGAACCAGCTATTCCGGCAAAGAACCAGTTAGATCCAGCTAAGAACTACCTATTTCGGCCAAGAACCAGTAAAAACTAGTTAGAACCAGATAAGAACTAGCTATTCTGGCCAATAACCAGTAAGAACCACTTAAGAACATGATATTTTGGCCAAGAACCATTTAGATCTAACTAAGAACTGCCTATTCCTATTAGGATTTAGAAAATCCATAGTGAAGTGTCTGTTACCCCAACTATTTTCTAGCATATGTTAGCTCGTAGACATTACGTTATATATTAGTTAGTTAGTTAGTTAGTTAGTTAGTTTGAGTAACACCGTAGAGGACAGACGGGTCTTTACCCACTGTATGCTTGATCCACAGCCCGCCAGAGGGCGTATTATGTAAAACTATACATACCCTCTACCTCCCAACGTAGAGGGTTGGACCTTTCATTTCTTAATCTAACCTTCTCTTTGTTTTTCTCTCACTTTCTCTCTCTAGAAAGGATCCCATCTCCCACTTTCTCTCTCTAAGTTTCATGCTAAGATTCGAACCATATAATTGATTATTTGTATGTTACAATAACCAATATCCAACAATTGTTATCAAAAGCCATGGTTAGATCATAAAGATTGGTTATTTGTGTGTTTTGTTGGTTCGAATTCTATACCTTAAAAGTGTTAAAGTTTGAATTTTGATACTACTTTGTGTTTAGAATCATCATAAGTGCTTAGGTTTTCGTTTGGAAGGCTTAATTCATCTTGGTTATCGTGTTTGGATTGGAAAAGTTTAGTTTTTTAAGAGTTTCAAGGAAGCGTTTTGAGTCTCGTACTATTTTTTTGTATGCGGTTTGATGTCATTTGGGTGCGATTTGATCTGATCAAGGAAGCGATTTGTCAAGTTCTTGGATGCGGTTTGTCTAGATTCATTGTATCGGAAGTGATTTGACTTAAGCGGTTTGACTTAGGCGGTTTGGAAATAAGCGGTTGACTTAAGCGGTTTGTATTTAGCGGTTTGACATAAGCGGTTTGACACAAGCGGTTTGTCTTCAGCGGTTTGATCTGAGCGGTTTGATAAGAAGCGGTTTGAGTTAAGCGGTTTGATAAGAAGCGGTTTGATAAAAGTGGTTTGATTTAAGCGGTTTGTAATCCAGCGGTTTGACAATCCTACGATTTGATCAAAAAACTGAGTTTTGACTTTTACGGTTTGACTACTTGCGGTTTGACCACTTGCGGCGTGACCAAAGTTGCCTTTTTACGTCAAAACTTCAAACGACCATAACTTTTGAACCGTAACTCCGTTTTCAGCGAAATACCTGTCAAAAGGACCAGAACAGCCTAAACCAGTAGGAACCAGTTAGAACCGGATAATCCGGCCAGGAACCAATAAGAACCAGTTAAGAACTAGCTATTTCGGCAAATAAATAGTTAGATCCAAATAGGAACCAGCTATTCCGGCAAAGAACCAGTTAGATCCAGCTAAGAACTACCTATTTCGGCCAAGAACCAGTAAAAACTAGTTAGAACCAGATAAGAACTAGCTATTCTGGCCAATAACCAGTAAGAACCACTTAAGAACATGATATTTTGGCCAAGAACCATTTAGATCTAACTAAGAACTGCCTATTCCTATTAGGATTTAGAAAATCCATAGTGAAGTGTCTGTTACCCCAACTATTTTCTAGCATATGTTAGCTCGTAGACATTACGTTATATATTAGTTAGTTAGTTAGTTAGTTAGTTAGTTTGAGTAACACCGTAGAGGACAGACGGGTCTTTACCCACTGTATGCTTGATCCACAGCCCGCCAGAGGGCGTATTATGTAAAACTATACATACCCTCTACCTCCCAACGTAGAGGGTTGGACCTTTCATTTCTTAATCTAACCTTCTCTTTGTTTTTCTCTCACTTTCTCTCTCTAGAAAGGATCCCATCTCCCACTTTCTCTCTCTAAGTTTCATGCTAAGATTCGAACCATATAATTGATTATTTGTATGTTACAATAACCAATATCCAACAATTGTTATCAAAAGCCATGGTTAGATCATAAAGATTGGTTATTTGTGTGTTTTGTTGGTTCGAATTCTATACCTTAAAAGTGTTAAAGTTTGAATTTTGATACTACTTTTGTGTTTAGAATCATCATAAGTGCTTAGGTTTTCGTTTGGAAGGCTTAATTCATCTTGGTTATCGTGTTTGGATTGGAAAAGTTTAGTTTTTTAAGAGTTTCAAGGAAGCGTTTTGAGTCTCGTACTATTTTCTTGTATGCGGTTTGATGTCATTTGGGTGCGATTTGATCTGATCAAGGAAGCGATTTGTCAAGTTCTTGGATGCGGTTTGTCTAGATTCATTGTATCGGAAGTGATTTGACTTAAGCGGTTTGACTTAGGCGGTTTGAAATAGGCGGTTTGACTTAAGCGGTTTGAATCAATCGGTTTGTATTTAGCGGTTTGACATAAGCGGTTTGACACAAGCGGTTTGTCTTCAGTGGTTTGATCTGAGCGGTTTGATAAGAAGCGGTTTGAGTTAACCGGTTTGATAAAAAGCGGTTTGTAATCCAGCGGTTTGTATTCCAGCGGTTTGACAATCCTATGATTTGATCAAAAAAACTGAGTTTTGAATTTTACAATTTGACTACTTGCGGTTTGACCACTTGCGACTTGACCAAAGTTGACTTTTTACGTCAAAACTTCAAACGGCCATAACTTTTGAACCGTAACTCCGTTTTCAGCAAAACACCTGTCAAAAAGACCAGAACGGCCTAAACCAGTAGTAACCAGTTAGAACTAGTAAAGAACCGGATATTCCGACTAGGAACCAATAAGAACCAGTTAGAACCAGTTAAGAACTAGCTATTTTGGCCAATAAATAGTTAGATCCAAATAGGAACCAGCTATTCCGGCCAAGAACCAGTTATATCAAACTAAGAACTACCTATTCCGACCAAGAACCAGTAAAAACCAGTTAGAACCAGATAAGAACTAGCTATTCCGACCAATAACCAGTAAGAACCACTTAAGAACATGCTATTTTGGCCAAGAACCAGTTTGATCTAACTAAGAACTGCCTATTCCTTTAGGATTTAGAAATTCCATAGTAAAGTTTCGATTACCCCAACTATTGTCTAGCATATGTTAGCTCGTAGACATTATGTTATATATTAGTTAGTTAGATAGAGTAACACCGTGGAGGACGGACGAGTCTTTACCCACTGTATCCCTGATCCACAGCCCGATAGAGGGCGTATTATGTAAAACTATAAATACCCTCTACCTCCAAAGGTAGAGGGTTGGACCTTTCATTTCTTAATCTAACATTCTATTTGTTTTTCTCTCACTTTCTCTCTCTAGAAAGGATCACATCTCCCACTTTCTCTCTCTAAGTTTCTTGCTAAGATTCGAACCATATAATTGATTATTTGTATGTTACAATAACCAATATCCAACAATTGGTATCAAAAGCCATGGTTAGATCATAAAGATTGGTTATTTGTGTGTTTTGTTGGTTCAAATTCTATACCTTAAAGGTGTTAAAGTTTGAATTTTGATACTACTTTTGTGTTTAGAATCATAATAAGTGCTTAGGTTTTCATTTGGAAGGCTTAATTCATCTTGGTTATAGTGTTTTGGATTTGAAAAGTTTAGTTTTTGAAGAGTTTCAAGGAAGCGGTTTGAGTCTCGCACTATTTTCTTGTATGCGGTTTGATGTCATTTGGTTGCGATTTGATCTGATCATGGAAGCGATTTGTCAAGTTCTTGGATGCGGTTTGTCTAAATTCATTGTATCGAAAGCGGTTTGACTTAAGCGGTTTGAAATAAGCGGTTTGACTTAAGCGGTTAGACTCAAGCGGTTTGTATTTAGCGGTTTGACATAAGCGGTTTGACACAAGTGGTTTGTCTTCAGCAGTTTGATCTGAGCGGTTTGATAAGAAGCTATTTGAGTTAAGCGGTTTGATAAGAAGCGGTTTGATAAAAAGCGGTTTGATTTAAGCGGTTTGTAATCCAGCGGTTTGTATTCCAACGGTTTGACAATCCTACGATTTGATCAAAAAAACTGAGTTTTGACTTTTATGGTTTGACCACTTGCGGTTTGACCACTTGCGGCTTGACCAAAGTTTACTTTTTACGTTAAAACTTCAAACGGCCATAACTTTTGAACTGGACTCCGTTTTCAGCGAAATACCTGTCAAAAAGACTGGAATGGCCTAAACCAGTAGTAACCAGTTAGAACTAGTTTAGAACCGGATATTCCGGCCAGGAACCAATAAGAACCAGTTAAGAACTAGCTATTTTGGCCAATAAATAGTTAGATCCAAATAGGAACTAGCGATTCCAGCCAAGAACCAGTTAGATCCAGCTAAGAACTACCTATTCCGGCCAAGAACCAGTAAAAACTAGTTTGAACCAGATAAGAACTAGCTATTCTGGCCAATAACCAGTAAGAACCACTTAAGAACATGCTATTTTGGCCAAGAACCAGTTAGATCTAACTAAGAACTGCCTATTCCTGTTAGGATTTAGAAAATCCGTAGTGAAGTTTCGGTTACCCCAACTATTGTCTAGCATATGTTAGCTCGTAGACATTATGTTATATATTAGTTAGTTAGTTAGAGTAACACCGTGGAGGACGGACGGTTCTTTACCCACTGTATGCCTGATCCACAGCCCGACAGAGGGCGTATTATGTAAAACTATAAATACCCTCTACCTCCCAAGGTAGAGGGTTGGACCTTTCATTTCTTAATCTAACCTTCTCTTTGTTTTTCTCTCACTTTCTCTCTCTAGAAAGGATCCCATCTCCCACTTTCTCTCTCTAAGTTTCTAGCTAAGATTCAAACCATATAATTGATTATTTGTATCTTACAATAACCAATATCCAACAAGTGGTATCAAAACCCTTGGTTAGATCATAAAGATTGGTTATTTGTGTGTTTTGTTGGTTCGAATTCTATACCTTAAAAGTGTTAAAGTTAGAATTTTGATAATACTTTTGTGTTTAGAATCATCATAAGTGCTTAGGTTTTCGTTTGGAAGGCTTAATTCATCTTGGTTATAGTGTTTTGGATTGGAAAAGTTTAGGTTTTGAAGAGTTTCAAGGAAGCGGTTTGAGTCTGGTACTATTTTCTTGTATACGGTTTGATGTCATTTGGGTGTGATTTGATCTGATCAAGGAAGCGATTTGTCAAGTTCTTGGATCAGTTTGTCTAGATTCATTGTATCGGAAGCGATTTGACTTAAGCGGTTTGAAATAAGCGTTTTGACTTAAGCGGTTTGACTCAAGTGGTTTGTATTTAGCGGTTTGACATAAGCGTTTTGACTTAAGCGGTCTCACACAAGCGATTTGTATTCAGCGGTTTGATCTGAGCGGTTTGATAAGAAGCGGATTGAGTTATACAGTTTGATTAGAAGCGGTTTGATAAAAAGCGGTTTGATTTACGCGGTTTGTAATCCAGCGGTTTGTATTCCAGCGGTTTGACAATCCTACGATTTGATCAAAAAAACTGAGTTTTGACTTTTACGGTTTGACTACTTGCGGTTTGACCACTTGCGGCTTGACTAAAGTTAACTTTTTACGTCAAAAGTTCAAACAACCATCACTTTTGAACCGTAACTCTGTTTTCAGCGAAATACCTGTCAAAAAGACCAGAATAGCCTAAACCAGTAGGAACCAGTTAGAACTAGTTAAGAACCAGATATTTTGGACAGGAACCAATAAGAACCAGTTAGAACCAGTTAACAACTAGCTATTTCGGCAAATAAATAGTTAGATCCAAATAGGAACTAGCTATTCCGGCCAAGAACCAGTTAGATCCAGCTAAGAACTACCTATTTCGGCCAAGAATCAGTAAAAACTAGTTAGAACCAGATAAGAACTAGCTATTCCGGCCAACAACCAGTAAGAACCACTTAAGAACATGCTATTTTGGCCAAGAACCATTTAGATCTAACTAAGAACTGCCTATTCCTGTTATGATTTAGAAAATCCATAGTGAAGTGTCTGTTACCCCAACTATTTTCTAGCATATGTTAGCTCGTAGACATTACGTTATATATTAGTTAGTTAGTTAGTTAGTTAGTTAGAGTAACACCGTGGAGGACGGACGGGTCTTTACCCACTGTATGCCTGATCCATAGCCCCCCAGAGGGCGTATTAGGTAAAACTATAAATACCCTCTACCTCCCAACGTAGAGGGTTGGACCTTTCATTTCTTAATCTAACATTCTCTTTGTTTTTCTCTCACTTTCTCTCTCTAGAAAGGATCCCATCTCCCACTTTCTCTCTCTAAGTTTCATGCTAAGATTCGAACCATATAATTGATTATTTGTATGTTACAATAACCAATATCCAAAAATTGGTATCAAAAGCCATGGTTAGATCATAAAGATTGGTTATTTGTGTGTTTTGTTGGTTCGAATTCTATACCTTAAAAAAGTTTGAATTTTGATACTACTTTTGTGTTTAGAATCATCATAAGTGCTTCGTTTTTCGTTTAGAAGGCTTAATTCATCTTGGTTATCGTGTTTTGGATTGGAAAAGTTTAGTTTTTGAAGAGTTTCAAGGAAGCGTTTTGAGTCTCGTACTATTTTCTTGCATGCGTTTTGATGTCATTTGGGTGCGATTTGATCTGATCAAGGAAGCGATTTGTCAAGTTCTTGGATGCGGTTTGTCTAGATTCATTGTATCGGAAGTGATTTGACTTAAGCGGTTTGACTTAGGCGGTTTGAGATAAGCGGTTTGACTTAAGCGGTTTGAATCAATCGGTTTGTATTTAGCGGTTTGACATAAGCGGTTTGACACAAGCGGTTTGTCTTCAGCGGTTTGATCTGAGCGGTTTAATAAGAAGCGGTTTGAGTTAAGCGGTTTGATAAGAAGCGGTTTGATAAAAAGCGGTTTGATTTAAGCGGTTTGTATTCCAGCGGTTTGACAATCCTACGATTTGATCAAAAAAACTGAGTTTTGACTTTTACGGTTTGACTACTTGCGGTTTGACCACTTGCGGCTTGACTAAAGTTAACTTTTTACGTCAAAAGTTCAAACAACCATCACTTTTGAACCGTAACTCTGTTTTCAGCGAAATACTTGTCAAAAAGACCAGAACAGCCTTAACCAGTAGGAACCAGTTAGAACTAGTTAAGAACCAGATATTTTGGACAGGAACCAATAAGAACCAGTTAACAACTAGCTATTTCGGCAAATAAATAGTTAGATCCAAATAGGAACCAGCTATTCCGGCCAAGAACCAGTTAGATCCAGCTAAGAACTACCTATTTCGGCCAAGAACCAGTAAAAACTAGTTAGAACCAGATAAGAACTAGCTATTCTGGCCAATAACCAGTAAGAACCACTTAAGAACATGCTATTTTGGCCAAGAACCATTTAGATCTAACTAAGAACTGCCTATTCCTGTTATGATTTAGAAAATCCATAGTGAAGTGTCTGTTACCCCAACTAATTTCTAGCATATGTTAGCTCGTAGACATTACGTTATATATTAGTTAGTTAGTTAGTTAGTTAGAGTAACACCGTGGAGCACGGACGGGTCTTTACCCACTGTATGCCTGATCCACAGCCCGCCAGAGGGCGTATTATGTAAAACTATAAATACCCTCTACCTCCAAAGGTAGAGGGTTGGACCTTTCATTTCTTAATCTAACTTTCTCTTTGTTTTTCTCTCACTTTCTCTCTCTAGAAAGGATCACATCTCCCACTTTCTCTCTCTAAGTTTCTTGCTAAGATTCGAACCATATAATTGATTATTTGTATGTTACAATAACCAATATCCAACAATTGATATAAAAAGCCATGGTTAGATCATAAAGATTGGTTATTTGTGTGTTTTGTTGGTTCGAATTCTATACCTTAAAGTGTTAAAGTTTGAATTTTGATACTACTTTTGTGTTTAGAATCATAATAAGTGCTTAGGTTTTCATTTGGAAGGCTTAATTCATCTTGGTTATAGTGTTTTGGATTGGAAAAGTTTAGTTTTTGAAGAGTTTCAAGGAAGCGGTTTGAGTCTCGCACTATTTTCTTGTATGCGGTTTGATGTCGTTTGGGTGCGATTTGATCTGATCATGGAAGCGATATGTCAAGTTCTTGGATGCGGTTTGTCTAAATTCATTGTATCGAAGCGGTTTGACTTAAGCGGTTTGAAATAAGCTGTTTGACTTAAGCGGTTAGACTCAAGCGGTTTGTATTTAGCGGTTTGACATAAGCGGTTTGAAACAAGTGGTTTGTCTTCAGCGGTTTGATCTGAGCGGTTTGATAAGAAGCTGTTTGAGTTAAGCGGTTTGATAAGAAGCGGTTTGATAAAAAGCGGTTTGATTTAAGCGGTTTGTAATCCAGCGGTTTGTATTCCAGCGGTTTGACAATCCTATGATTTGATCAAAAAAACTGAGTTTTGACTTTTACTGGTTTGACCACTTGCGGTTTGACCACTTGCGGCTTGACCAAAGTTTACTTTTTACTTTAAAACTTCAAACGGCCATAACTTTTGAACTGAACTCCGTTTTCAGCGAAATACCTGTCAAAAAGACTGGAACTGGCCTAAACCAGTAGTAACCAGTTAGAACTAGTTTAGAACCGGATATTTCGGCCAGGAACCAATAAGAACCAGTTAAGAACTAGCTATTCTGGCCAATAAATAGTTAGATCCAAATAGGAACCAGCTATTCCGGCCAAGAACCAGTTAGATCCAGCTAAGAACTACCTATTCCGGCCAAGAACCAGTAAAAACTAGTTTGAACCAGATAAGAACTAGCTATTCTGGCCAATAACCAGTAAGAACCACTTAAGAACATGCTATTTTGGCCAAGAACCAGTTAGATCTAACTAAGAACTGCCTATTCCTGTTAGGATTTAGAAAATCCGTAGTGAATGTTCGGTTACCCCAACTATTGTCTAGCATATGTTAGCTCGTAGACATTATGTTATATATTAGTTAGTTAGTTAGAGTAACACCGTGGAGGACGGACGGTTCTTTACCCACTGTATGCCTGATCCACAGCCCGACAGAGGGCGTATTATGTAAAACTATAAATACCCTCTACCTCCCAAGGTAGAGGGTTGGACCTTTCATTTCTTAATCTAACCTTCTCTTTGTTTTTCTCTCACTTTCTCTCTCTAGAAAGGATCCCATCTCCCACTTTCTCTCTCTAAGTTTCTAGCTAAGATTCAAACCATATAATTGATTATTTGTATCTTACAATAACCAATATCCAACAAGTGGTATCAAACCCTTGGTTAGATCATAAAGATTGGTTATTTGTGTGTTTTGTTGGTTCGAATTCTATACCTTAAAAGTGTTAAAGTTAGAATTTTGATAATACTTTTGTGTTTAGAATCATCATAAGTGCTTAGGTTTTCGTTTGGAAGGCTTAATTCATCTTGGTTATAGTGTTTTGGATTGGAAAAGTTTAGGTTTTGAAGAGTTTCAAGGAAGCGGTTTGAGTCTGGTACTATTTTCTTGTATACGGTTTGATGTCATTTGGGTGTGATTTGATCTGATCAAGGAAGCGATTTGTCAAGTTCTTGGATCAGTTTGTCTAGATTCATTGTATCGGAAGCGATTTGACTTAAGCGGTTTGAAATAAGCGTTTTGACTTAAGCGGTTTGACTCAAGTGGTTTGTATTTAGCGGTTTGACATAAGCGTTTTGACTTAAGCGGTCTCACACAAGCGATTTGTATTCAGCGGTTTGATCTGAGCGGTTTGATAAGAAGCGGATTGAGTTATACAGTTTGATTAGAAGCGGTTTGATAAAAAGCGGTTTGATTTACGCGGTTTGTAATCCAGCGGTTTGTATTCCAGCGGTTTGACAATCCTACGATTTGATCAAAAAAACTGAGTTTTGACTTTTACGGTTTGACTACTTGCGGTTTGACCACTTGCGGCTTGACCTAAAGTTAACTTTTTACGTCAAAAGTTCAAACAACCATCACTTTTGAACCGTAACTCTGTTTTCAGCGAAATACCTGTCAAAAAGACCAGAATAGCCTAAACCAGTAGGAACCAGTTAGAACTAGTTAAGAACCAGATATTTTGGACAGGAACCAATAAGAACCAGTTAGAACCAGTTAACAACTAGCTATTTCGGCAAATAAATAGTTAGATCCAAATAGGAACTAGCTATTCCGGCCAAGAACCAGTTAGATCCAGCTAAGAACTACCTATTTCGGCCAAGAATCAGTAAAAACTAGTTAGAACCAGATAAGAACTAGCTATTCCGGCCAACAACCAGTAAGAACCACTTAAGAACATGCTATTTTGGCCAAGAACCATTTAGATCTAACTAAGAACTGCCTATTCCTGTTATGATTTAGAAAATCCATAGTGAAGTGTCTGTTACCCCAACTATTTTCTAGCATATGTTAGCTCGTAGACATTACGTTATATATTAGTTAGTTAGTTAGTTAGTTAGTTAGAGTAACACCGTGGAGGACGGACGGGTCTTTACCCACTGTATGCCTGATCCATAGCCCCCCAGAGGGCGTATTAGGTAAAACTATAAATACCCTCTACCTCCCAACGTAGAGGGTTGGACCTTTCATTTCTTAATCTAACATTCTCTTTGTTTTTCTCTCACTTTCTCTCTCTAGAAAGGATCCCATCTCCCACTTTCTCTCTCTAAGTTTCATGCTAAGATTCGAACCATATAATTGATTATTTGTATGTTACAATAACCAATATCCAAAAATTGGTATCAAAAGCCATGGTTAGATCATAAAGATTGGTTATTTGTGTGTTTTGTTGGTTCGAATTCTATACCTTAAAAAAAGTTTGAATTTTGATACTACTTTTGTGTTTAGAATCATCATAAGTGCTTCGTTTTTCGTTTAGAAGGCTTAATTCATCTTGGTTATCGTGTTTTGGATTGGAAAAGTTTAGTTTTTGAAGAGTTTCAAGGAAGCGTTTTGAGTCTCGTACTATTTTCTTGCATGCGTTTTGATGTCATTTGGGTGCGATTTGATCTGATCAAGGAAGCGATTTGTCAAGTTCTTGGATGCGGTTTGTCTAGATTCATTGTATCGGAAGTGATTTGACTTAAGCGGTTTGACTTAGGCGGTTTGAGATAAGCGGTTTGACTTAAGCGGTTTGAATCAATCGGTTTGTATTTAGCGGTTTGACATAAGCGGTTTGACACAAGCGGTTTGTCTTCAGCGGTTTGATCTGAGCGGTTTAATAAGAAGCGGTTTGAGTTAAGCGGTTTGATAAGAAGCGGTTTGATAAAAAGCGGTTTGATTTAAGCGGTTTGTATTCCAGCGGTTTGACAATCCTACGATTTGATCAAAAAAACTGAGTTTTGACTTTTACGGTTTGACTACTTGCGGTTTGACCACTTGCGGCTTGACTAAAGTTAACTTTTTACGTCAAAAGTTCAAACAACCATCACTTTTGAACCGTAACTCTGTTTTCAGCGAAATACTTGTCAAAAAGACCAGAACAGCCTTAACCAGTAGGAACCAGTTAGAACTAGTTAAGAACCAGATATTTTGGACAGGAACCAATAAGAACCAGTTAACAACTAGCTATTTCGGCAAATAAATAGTTAGATCCAAATAGGAACCAGCTATTCCGGCCAAGAACCAGTTAGATCCAGCTAAGAACTACCTATTTCGGCCAAGAACCAGTAAAAACTAGTTAGAACCAGATAAGAACTAGCTATTCTGGCCAATAACCAGTAAGAACCACTTAAGAACATGCTATTTTGGCCAAGAACCATTTAGATCTAACTAAGAACTGCCTATTCCTGTTATGATTTAGAAAATCCATAGTGAAGTGTCTGTTACCCCAACTAATTTCTAGCATATGTTAGCTCGTAGACATTACGTTATATATTAGTTAGTTAGTTAGTTAGTTAGAGTAACACCGTGGAGCACGGACGGGTCTTTACCCACTGTATGCCTGATCCACAGCCCGCCAGAGGGCGTATTATGTAAAACTATAAATACCCTCTACCTCCAAAGGTAGAGGGTTGGACCTTTCATTTCTTAATCTAACTTTCTCTTTGTTTTTCTCTCACTTTCTCTCTCTAGAAAGGATCACATCTCCCACTTTCTCTCTCTAAGTTTCTTGCTAAGATTCGAACCATATAATTGATTATTTGTATGTTACAATAACCAATATCCAACAATTGATATAAAAAGCCATGGTTAGATCATAAAGATTGGTTATTTGTGTGTTTTGTTGGTTCGAATTCTATACCTTAAAAGTGTTAAAGTTTGAATTTTGATACTACTTTTGTGTTTAGAATCATAATAAGTGCTTAGGTTTTCATTTGGAAGGCTTAATTCATCTTGGTTATAGTGTTTTGGATTGGAAAAGTTTAGTTTTTGAAGAGTTTCAAGGAAGCGGTTTGAGTCTCGCACTATTTTCTTGTATGCGGTTTGATGTCGTTTGGGTGCGATTTGATCTGATCATGGAAGCGATATGTCAAGTTCTTGGATGCGGTTTGTCTAAATTCATTGTATCGGAAGCGGTTTGACTTAAGCGGTTTGAAATAAGCTGTTTGACTTAAGCGGTTTGACTCAAGCGGTTTGTATTTAGCGGTTTGACATAAGCGGTTTGAAACAAGTGGTTTGTCTTCAGCGGTTTGATCTGAGCGGTTTGATAAGAAGCTGTTTGAGTTAAGCGGTTTGATAAGAAGCGGTTTGATAAAAAGCGGTTTGATTTAAGCGGTTTGTAATCCAGCGGTTTGTATTCCAGCGGTTTGACAATCCTATGATTTGATCAAAAAAACTGAGTTTTGACTTTTACGGTTTGACCACTTGCGGTTTGACCACTTGCGGCTTGACCAAAGTTTACTTTTTACTTTAAAACTTCAAACGGCCATAACTTTTGAACTGAACTCCGTTTTCAGCGAAATACCTGTCAAAAAGACTGGAACGGCCTAAACCAGTAGTAACCAGTTAGAACTAGTTTAGAACCGGATATTTCGGCCAGGAACCAATAAGAACCAGTTAAGAACTAGCTATTCTGGCCAATAAATAGTTAGATCCAAATAGGAACCAGCTATTCCGGCCAAGAACCAGTTAGATCCAGCTAAGAACTACCTATTCCGGCCAAGAACCAGTAAAAACTAGTTTGAACCAGATAAGAACTTGCTATTCCGGCCAATAACCAGTAAGAACCACTTAAGAACATGCTATTTTGGCCAAGAACCAGTTAGATCTAACTAAGAACTGCCTATTCCTGTTAGGATTTAGAAAATCCGTAGTCAACTGTCGGTTACCCCAACTATTGTCTAGCATATGTTAGCTCGTAGACATTATGTTATATATTAGTTAGTTAGTTAGAGTAACACCGTGGAGGACGGACGGTTCTTTACCCACTGTATGCCTGATCCACAGCCCGACAGAGGGCGTATTATGTAAAACTATAAATACCCTCTACCTCCCAAGGTAGAGGGTTGGACCTTTCATTTCTTAATCTAACCTTCTCTTTGTTTTTCTCTCACTTTCTCTCTCTAGAAAGGATCCCATCTCCAACTTTCTCTCTCTAAGTTTCTAGCTAAGATTCAAACCATATAATTGATTATTTGTATCTTACAATAACCAATATCCAACAAGTGGTATCAAAACCCTTGGTTAGATCATAAAGATTGGTTATTTGTGTGTTTTGTTGGTTCGAATTCTATACCTTAAAAGTGTTAAAGTTTGAATTTTGATAATACTTTTGTGTTTAGAATCATCATAAGTGCTTAGGTTTTCGTTTGGAAGGCTTAATTCATCTTGGTTATAGTGTTTTGGATTGGAAAAGTTTAGGTTTTGAAGAGTTTCAAGGAAACGGTTTGAGTCTGGTACTATTTTCTTGTATACGGTTTGATGTCATTTGGGTGCGATTTGATCTGATCAAGGAAGCGATTTGTCAAGTTCTTGGATGCGGTTTGTCTAGATTCATTGTATCGGAAGCGATTTGACTTAAGCGGTTTGAAATAAGCGGTTTGACTTAAGCGGTTTGACTCAAGTGGTTTGGATTTAGCGGTTTGACTTAAGCGGTCTGACACAAGCGATTTGTATTCAGCGGTTTGATCTGAGCGGTTTGATAAGAAGCGGATTGAGTTAAGCAGTTTGATTAGAAGCGGTTTGATAAAAAGCGGTTTGATTTACGCGGTTTGTAATCCAGCGGTTTGTATTCCAGCGGTTTGACAATCCTACGATTTGATCAAAAAAACTGAGTTTTGACTTTTACGGTTTGACTACTTGCGGTTTGACCACTTGCGGCTTGACCAAAGTTAACTTTTTACGTCAAAAGTTCAAACAACCATCACTTTTGAACCGTAACTCTGTTTTCAGCGAAATACCTGTCAAAAAGACCAGAACAGCCTAAACCAGTAGGAACCAGTTAGAACTAGTTAAGAACCGGATATTTTGGATAGGAAACAATAAGAACCAGTTAGAACCAGTTAAGAACTAGCTATTTCGGCCAATAAATAGTTAGTTCCAAATAGGAACCAGCTATTCCGGCCAAGAACCAGTTAGACCCAACTAAGAACTACTTATTCCGGCCAAGAACCAGTAACAACCAGTTATAACCAGATAAGAACTAGCTATTCCGGCCAATAACCAGTAAGAACCACTTAAGAACATGCTATTTTGGCAAAGAACCAGTTAGATCTAACTAAGAACTGCCTATTCCTGTTAGGATTTAGAAAATCCATAGTGAAGTGTCGGTTACCCTAACTATTGTCTAGCATATGTTAGCTCGTAGACATTACGTTATATATTAGTTAGTTAGTTAGAGTAATATCGTGGAGGACGGACGGGTCTTTATGTAAAACTAAAAATACCCACTGTATGCCTGATCCACAGCCCGACAGAGGGCGTATTATGTAAAACTAAAAATACCCTCTACCTCCCAAGGTAGAGGTTGGACCTTTCATTTCTTAATCTAACCTTCTCTTTGTTTTTCTCTCACTTTCTCTCTCTAGAAAGGATCCCATCTCCCACTTTCTCTCTCTAAGTTTCTTGCTAAGATTCAAACCATATAATTGATTATTTGTATGTTACAATAACCAATATCCAACAATTGGTATTAAAAGCCATGGTTAGATCATAAATATTGGTTATTTGTGTGTTTTGTTGGTTCAAATTCTATACCTTAAAAGTGTTAAAGTTTGAATTTTGATACTACTTTTGTATTTAGAATCATCATAAGTGCTTAGGTTTTAGTTTGGAAGGCTTAATTCATCTTGGTTATAGTGTTTTGGATTGGAAAAGTTTAGGTTTTGAAGAGTTTCAAGGAAGCGGTTTGAGTCTCGTACTATTTTTTTGTATGCGGTTTGATGTCATTTGAGTGCGATTTGATCTGATCAAGGAAGCGATTTGTCAAGTTCTTGAATACAACTTATCTAGTTGCATTGTATCGGAAGCGATTTGACTTAAGCGGTTTGAAATAAGCGGTATGACTTAAACGGTTTGACTCAAGCGGTTTGTATTTAGCGGTTTGACATAAGCGGTTTAGCTCAAGCGGTTTGATTCAAGCGGTTTGTCTTCAGCGGTTTGATCTGAGCGGTTTGATATGAAGCGGTTTGAGTTAAGCGGTTTGATAAGAAGCGGTTTGATAAAAAGCGGTTTGATTTAATCCATTTGTAATCCTGCGGTTTGTATTCTAGCGGTTTGATAATCCTACGATTTGATCAAAAAAACTGTGTTTTGACTTTTACGGTTTGACTACTTGCGGTTTGACCACTTGCGGCTTGACCAAAGTAGACTTTTTACGTCAAAACTTCAAACGGCCATAACTTTTGAACCGTAACTCCATTTTCAGCGAAATACCTGTCAAAAAGACCTGAACAGCCTAAACCAGTAGGAACCAGTTAGAACTAGTTAAGAAGCAGATATTCCGGCCAGGAACCAATAAGAACCAGTTAGAACCAGTTAAGAACTAGCTATTTCAGCCAATAAATAGTTAGATCCAAATAGGAACCAGCTATTCCGGCCAAGAACCAGTTAGATCCAGCTAAGAACTACCTATTCAGGCCAAGAACTAGTAAAAACCAGTTAGAACCAGATAAGAACTAGTTATTCCGGCCAATAACCAGTAAGAACCACTTAAGAACATGCTATTTTGGCCAAGAACCAGTTAGATCTAACTAAGAACTGCCTATTCCTGTTAGGATTTAGAAAATCCATAGTGAAGTGTCGGTTACCCCAACTATTGTCTAGCATATGTTAGCTTCTAGACATTACGTTATATATTAGTTAGTTAGTTAGAGTAACACCGTGGAGGACGGACGGGTCTTTACCCACTGTATGCCTGATCCACAACCCGACAGAGGGCGTATTATGTAAATCTAAAAATACCCTCTATCTCCCAAGGTAGAGGTTGGACCTTTCATTTCTTAATCTAACATTCTGTTTGTTTTTCTCTCACTTTCTCTCTCTAGAAAGGATCCCATCTCCCACTTTCTCTCTCTAAGTTTCTTGCTAAGATTCAAACCATATAATTGATTATTTGTATGTTATAATAACCAATGTCCAACAATTGGTATCAAAAGCCATGGTTAGATCATAAAGATTGGTTATTTGTGTGTTTTGTTGGTTCGAATTCTATACCGTAAAAGTGTTAAAGTTTGAATTTTGATACTACTTTTGTGTTTAGAATCATCATAAGTGCTTAGGTTTTGGTTTGGAAGGCTTAATTCATCTTGGTTATAGTGTTTTGGATTGGAAAAGTTTAGTTTTTAAGAGTTTCAAGGAAGCGGTTTAAGTCTCGTACTATTTTCTTGTATGCGGTTTGATGTCATTTGGGTTCGATTTGATCTGATCAAGGAAGCGATTTGTCAAGTTCTTGGATGCAGTTTGTCTAGATTCATTGTATCGGAAGCGATTTGACTTAAGCGGTTTCAAATAAGCGGTTTGACTTAAGCGGTTTGACTCAAGTGTTTTGTATTAAGCGGTTTGACATAAGCGGATTGACTTAAGCGGTTTGACTCAAACGGTTTGTCTTCAGCGGTTCGATCTGAGCGGTTTGATGTAGGATTGTAATATTTATTATGTTGATGATTCGGGTGGTCTTGGATGATGGAAATACATGTTTGCCATAGTTTAGAGAGAGAAAGAATGAGAGGGTGTTCTACTTAGAGACTTGCTTTGTAAATTATCAGATGTTAGATTGAGAAGCACCACCCCTTCCATGGATGGAAGGGGTATTTATAGTTACAAAGCATACGACCTCCTATCGGCCTGTAGATCAGGTATACAGTGGGTAAAGACTCGTCGTTCCTCCACGGTGTTACACTTCGCTAAACTAAACTAATAAATAACTAATAAACTGATAAATAACGATATGTCTACGAGCTAACATATGCTAGACTATAGATGGGGTGACCGACACTTGACTATGGAATTTCCAATTCCTAACAATCTCCCCCTAAGGGAGGTCACCCTATGTTTTACATTTCGAATCCTAGCATTCTAATTTGTCTTATGTTCTGAGCTCATAGACTTCAATTCTTCAATGTCCACATTCTTTGTGCTTTTGTAGTGACTCTTCATTGTCCGATTATTATGTACTTTCAGTGGAGGTCTTTGAACTGATCCACATCTTTGGTGATCTTCGAGCTTTCTTTCAGATCATCAGCCACAGTAAATCTCTGGATCACCCTTTATTGTGTTGCCATCATGTGATGTTGTAACTTTCGGACCGACATGCTCACACTTTTGATTCATGACATCTTTTCATCAGAGTAGCGGAAGCTTTACTAGTTCATGATATTTGCAGCAGCGTAGCAGAAGCATAGTATAAAAATATCAGAACCAGGTTATGTAGATATGCACCAGTCATGATTTCTTCAATTAAGTGTGGATGTTGTGAGCATGCGGCTTAGGATTGACTCCTCAATTCAGATCAGCTGCAACCGTCCAAATGTACCTGCAAACAACAGTTAGCAATAAAACACACGAAAGTGTCTTTGATCACTTTCGTTGAATTGAGGTACACGGCCCACGGTTCCCCGTTGATCAGTACAAGTACTGCCTGTGATCAAGTATAATTCTGAAGAATCTCCTTGACAGGGTTTCGCAGCTGCTCTAGCCGTTCTCAAACCGGAGCGTCTCAAAGAAGACAACACGGAGTGAGTGAACCAGCGAATTGAGATTCACTGATTGATGGAAAATTGATTTGAAAACAATCGCGTATTGCTTAGAAGAAAGAGTTTTGCAATACGACGAAGGTTTTATAAGAAAGATCAATTTTTAATCAAAAATACTTTTTTGTATTTGAAAAGAGTACACATTCGATGTGCTAGAGAAAAGAAGAGATTTGCACATCGAACGGTTTTTCCAAAAGTATTTTTTCAATCAGAGATAATTTTTGTGTTTGAAAACATAAGTACACATTCGACGTGCTAGAGAAAAGAAGGTTTGCACATCGAACGGTTTTTCAAAAAGTATTCGTCAATTCATTTCCTGGACCAAGGTTGATTCTAGAGTGAATCGCCCCATCGTTTCTATCCAGTTGTCACAAGCTTGAACTTTAGAAAAGATGTCACATGTCACCCACCAAGAGCTTGTTTGATGTTGGCTCTAGAAGGATTTCCATCTTCATCGTGAATATTTTTGCATATCACTCTGATGTTCTGGCAATACCACAAGGATAATGCGTAGGACTCTCAATATATTCTTACTTTCCACATTGTGTGAAACAGTAAGTCTTCATTAATTTTGTGTCCTAATGAGATATTGTGGATGATCTCTTGGCTCTAGACTCAATTGTGCACATTTGGTTCCTATGCCGGAGACTAGGGAGAGGGTCTCCATCTTCAATATCAACAATCTCTAAGAGAAAGCCGATAGATTATGTAGGTTCCCCGTGAGAATGAAACAAGCCCTTTTAAGAGGAACTTGAGTAGCTTGGGAAGTTTTAGGTGTTACACCTTTCATTCTTATATAACTCTCAGGATGCGTAATAGGAACACCATAACGGTCTTGTAGTCTCACTATACGTTTTTATAAGTGCTACTTCTACCTTTAGGAAGATCTCGGTTGTAGTTTGTTCGAGAACCACCCACTGTACACTGTAGAAAAGATTTCAAGTTCGAACACTGTTGACCTATCTTTGCTACCCCGCTAAGTGAGATCTTAGTTGGAACCAGGTCCTTTACTTAACTGCTTATGAAAAACTTTTTGGCAAGCTACACGTTTGGAAGAAAAGAGATCGTGCAGCTTACACATGAATACAAAAGTTTGTGTTTTTAATAGAGACTAACTTTTTTATGAAAACCTTTTTGGCAAGCTACACGTTTAGAGAAGAAAAGAGATCGTGTAGCTT
>BPTQ01000006.1:345105858-345258613 GCA_019973895.1 Chrysanthemum seticuspe
TGGTATAGTCTTTGTTTAACACAAAATCGTTGGGATTGTTGTACAACAAGAAAAAGAAAATCCCGGAGAAGAAAATGTGAGAGACGGACAAGTTCAAAAAGAAATTCGTAAAATTAGAGAGATAGGAATTCCAGTTAAAATGGTGGATTATATAACTAGAATAGATGTATGAGTTTGAGTGTAAATTATGTCATTAAATCTAAAAGAAGGTGTGAGAGATCTGGTTGAGATATTGGATCCAACAGGTATCTGTCAGAAAGTTGAAGAAAGGAATTTGAGAGTCACTATCGAAAAACTCTAAGATTCAATAGTACTGTACTAAATTTTCTTGTTCATCTACAACATCTTAGTAATCTATGGAGTCTTAGACTTGGTCTTCTACTTCGTATCCGGTAATCTCGTTTCAATACGAGAAAACTTCGAAGTGATCGTTCTTTTCAACGTAACCCTGGAAGAAGTTAGACTAGTGAGGTTAGTATTAGTGGTTAGAGTAGAACTCGTTGATTTCGACTTCTTCGTCGTCCGAGAAGACACCAGAAGAATTACGGAAGTTAAGAGAATCCTCGAGCTGTAAGGGATCGTTTCACTGGAAAGAAGAACGTCAATTTTCAAATTGATCCTGATGATCTTGAGGAGATTAATCTTCAATGGCAAATGGCAATGTTGACTCTTCAAGCAAGGAAGTTTCTGAGGAGGACTGGAAGACAGGTTAAGTATGATGGTCAAAGGAGAGCTGGATTCGACAAAAGCAAGATGGAGTGCTTTAACTGCAAGAAGAAAGGTCACTTTGCTAGGGAATGTCGAGCTCCTAAGAGAATTGAAGGCATTAAGAAGACCACAGAAGAGCCTGCTGCTTCTTCAGCTTTAGTTGCTCAAGATGAGATTGGTGATTATGATTGGAGTGATCAGATTGAAGAAGGTCCCAATGCAACTTTTCTTGCTAGTGAAGCTTCAAAAGAGCATAACTTTGCTCTAATGGCCTATGCTTCATCTTCTGGTTCAGATTCTGAGGTATCTAATGATTCTACAACATCTACTTGTTCTTTTAAATCATGTCATGATAACTTAGAATCTCAAAAAGCTATCACTGAGAGTTTAAGGAAAGAAGTTGAAAGACTGTCTATGGACAACCTAGGTTATAGAGTTGGTCTAGAGAGTGTGGAAGAAAATCTAAATTACTGTATTAAATGTGAGTTTGAGTATGTAGATAAGATCAATATATTAGGTGGTAAAATTGACCTTAAGGATAGAGAGATTAAAATGCTTAAAGAAAAACTTGAACAGGCAGAGAGTGTAAAAGAAGAGGCCCTAAAAGAAAAAGAACAACATGTTGTTAGGGTTGCTAAAACACAATTTGTTTCTGATATGGTTCATAAATCTATAGAGTCATTTAATGAAAAAGGGTTCTGGGATAGGTTACAATAATATGCCACCACCATCTCTTATGAAACATGCACCACCTGCAAAAGAGCTCTCATTTAGCAGTGAATTTAGCTTCAATAAACCTGTAGGTGAGACTGACAAGAATGAAACACCTAAGATAGGTTCTGACAAGTCATCTGATGCTCCCAATTGTAAGTAGTTCTACTATTCCAACAATTGTAAGTAGTACTTTTAAATTGTCAAAACAAAACAACTAGATAAAATATGCTAGTTTGTCTTTTACCATTTATACAGTAATTAGTCTAGCTTCTAATTTAATAACTCAGAAAATATGCAATTTTCTTAACTATTAAAATTTGCTTACGAGTTATGTATTTAGAATTTAGACAATTCTAATTGTCCTATCATACCTTTCTTCATTCATGAAAAGGTATAGGATTGAATCTCACTCTTTCTTATGAAAAGAGGACTAGGTCTATTCATTTTAGCAAAGTTGACTCTACCAAACACCCTTACAGGTGTAGATCAATTTACCAATACATGAATAACCTACGTTTACGATTTAATGTTGCATTAATACATTTAAAGATTTAGCAAAATTCAATTTTAGTATTTTCGATAATTAAACTTTTCAAGAAAATAAAATACCCAAGGTAATATTCATATAACCATAGAATTTTCTCGAAAACTAGGATCCAAATTATCACAGGTTCATTACATCAGTTGATCTGCTAGCAACGAACGCATATAATAAGGTAATCTGTCGAACATTAATTGGCAAACAATTTCCAACTCCTAGATCATTATGGGATTTATATTTTCCAACGCTATTGCAAATATAAACATGTTTCATCCCATCTTATGCCATTGAGTCCAAGTCTCACTTCCTACGCAACTTAAGTGTCTAACTTAAAGAACTGTAGATATGTCCATGTAAGGTCTCACTTTTCATAGAGATTTACCTCACCATCACAATCTAGCCAAGTACTCTCATGACATAAATTGCAACTTCAAGTGTTCCTTTTAATTAGATGGCATATAACTTAATTTAAAAGGGTACTAGTTTTGATTTTATGTGGTCAAATCAAATATGTACAAAGATGTCATGCATTCATCTTGTAGCATAAATTTAATAAAAAAAAAAATTTATTACCAATTCATAAAGATCAAATTATCAAAGTTTTGATTGAGGTATTGGGTTCTCCAATCAAGGAATTTAGTGTTAATTATTGTCCATTATACCGTACTTTTGCATAAGTGTAAACACTTAGTGTTTCGGGTAATTACCACCGAAGTGGTGCATGGAATTAAAACTAATTCGCCCTTAAGATGAGTTTGCACATTCTATGGCATACTAAGTAGCTCCATTCGAATTTACAGGGGGCAGAGGATCAGGTAAGCGCAAAGCATAACCTTAAACATCCTTTCAGTGTGACTGTGCGCACTTCTTTATTAACCCTTTTATAGTTCATTCTAGTGGGTGAGCCGTTCAGACCATTTGTACCAAAGTCACCAATCAATTAAACTATTGAAAACTTAACTCTTCCAAAACAAATCAAATTTCGCCATTGTTTAGTCCGTATTATTTTTCTATTCAAAATTACCCTTTGCTTAAAATTATCTAACATAATAAACAAACAAGTAACAAATAAAAAAATAAACTACTAAAAAACAATGCGCACATAATAAACAATTTATACGTGTAAACAAGTAGCCACATGCAACTTATTCGATAAAACCATATTAATAATCAATATCTAGGTTAAATTAATGTATATATTAATTAGGGCTTTCACTCTCTCAATTGAGAGTGAGCCACATACATCGACGAATCGATTGCGTAAACCCATAATTAATAATATACCAAATTGCACATAATTGATTCATTAATATTTATAATTGGAGTCTTCCCAATTTAAGATTTATCGTAAATAAATATATCTTCACAATTAAACAATATCAAAGTAACTTATACATGACTAACATGCATGTATAATCATGGATATCATAACAATTATACAAATAAGTCACAAGATCGCATATAAAAATTCCATGACACATAACAAATTATTCATGAATTAATCACGTAACTAATATATTAATTATAGGTTTTAATAAGGTTAGCAAACAATTTTCAAAACCCTAAAAATTTTATATGTGTCGACATTAAAAAAATATGGGGAACGCCCCAATTAAAAAAAATCGACCCACAAAAAAAATAAACATAAACCCTAGATTAACATATCAAACAACATACAAGTATTTGTTTTATTACGCGTTTATGTAATTAATTACTCATTTGAAACCAATGACTCGTGATGCCACTGTTGAAATTATATAACATGACTAATCATAAATATAAACAATAAACATCAAGTACACATGCGAAAGCGTATATGAAAGATTAACGAATAATTAATTAACATAAACATAAAGTATGCGTACATTTCTTGATTCTAGCCGAACAAGAATCAAATCCACAAAACAAGCAATTGAGATGAACCCTAATTAGAGTTTGAGTGCTAGTCGACTTAATAAAGTCGAATAGTGTAAATCACCAAAATCCAAAGTAGGATTTCTCTATTATCATGTACGCGCGTATTGCTAATGATTCAATTAGAATGCTAGTTCAAATCACAATTAAATATATAGTCGAATCTTTTTACTTACATCTGTCAAACATATATATGCAAGTAAAATAATCATGAAACCAATATTATACACTTCATGCTTATTAGAAATTCATGTGTTTGACTATTCAAGAATATCATTATTAAATTGATTGTATCACATGCATAACTGACGACCATGCATACATGCATATGACTAATGAATTAATAAATCATGGAGTTGCTTTTCTTGTGTGTCGATTGTATATATCTATTCGAATGAGACAAAAGGGTATGTTTATATAGCATTAAAACTTGTCCAACAAGTCTTTGCTAGCACCTTTTTAAGTTTCAAAACTCGACACTTAACCCCTATTTTCTTAGTTCGACCATATAAATATTTCGTGACTTAATTAAATCGCATACGCAACACGTGCAATCCCATAGGTCTCGAGTTTGATCCTAACACACATCTATTAATATTTTGTCCATTAAACCAACTAATGAAACCCACGGCCCATGCATCCCTTGCAAATACGGAGTACATCTTTATTAGTTAAGTATTATACTCTACATGTAAATTACTTCTTTGAAAAATAATCAAAATATGTTTGAATTTCTTATTGTATACGGCAAACGAATCATCTATGTCTGATACACGGCTCAAAGATATATTTGTTTATCCAATTTTAAAAATATTTGTGGTTGATTTCATGAGTAAGCTTTGATAAGGGGATAGTCAAAGGCCCACCTGTCATTGTGAGTCCTTTAAAGTTAAATAAGAGTGTTAATGCATATGCATGCTGGTCAACACTTCAAATAAATTAGATAGTCTACTAAAAGTATTTATCTCGTTGTTCACACCTCACTTCACATCACTGGACATGACGAGCAAATCAGAGACCACATTCTCCGGCAAACCACGTGCTTCCATAAAAACTAAATCCGAAACCTCGTCCAGCACTGCATGAAGTAACCTGTTTGAATTTGGGGAACTTATATAAAATGAGTTTCGACTCAAACGGGAAGCCGCTCAATCGACGTACAAAATAGCGATGGAGAAAGACCTGTCAATACAAAAAGTAGAAGAAGTGAACTTTTTCACGGCTAATACCGACGGTTTGCCGGAAGTCCAAGACTTCGCCATAAACATGCAAAAACAAAAAATAATGAACAAATATCGACGACAAAATCAACAAAATTAGTTATTGTATTTTTTAAAGTTTCGTATTGTTTTTATTTTTTTTTCATATGTTTTTTCTCATATTTTTTTGCATGTTAATTTATTATTATTTGAAATTTAGTTTGTTTGAAATATAGAAAAATAAATAAAAATAGTGAGTCTTAAAAATATGATGTAATGATGTTATGAGTAAGTATTTTTGCGTCTTGGTATTGTAAGTGAGGATGGCGATATGGTGCCGAGGTGACAACTTTTTGGTCTTATGAGTGTTATACTTATAACACCTAGTGCTCTTAGTATATATTGTAATCAATTTATTATTATTATTATTATTTTTTATTTTATGTCAACTAACTTTTTCATAATGAATCTATTTCACGTGTTTTAAATAAGATTTAAACCCACAACTACTTGATTGAAAACCATTCTCATACAAGCCTTTTGGTATTGTAATTAAACCTTGATTAAGATGGTCGTGGTAGTTCTAGCTAATATATCATTTTATCTGATCGTGATTAATATGACTACGTGTTACTTATGCATGTATTCATCTTTATTTTAATGAAATGTATTCCAAAAGTCATAGTCATTATTGGTGGGTTAACAAACAATCTATGCCACCTTATGAAGTATTAAAAAAATGTTGAAGCATAATCTGGCGCGGGCAGGATTCAACGACTCTCTTTGGCCGTTAGTCGTCTTCTCGAGCCCTAGTAGACCTGTCAACAAAGAGAACCCGTTAGGAGTGGACCCGAGGCCGTAGCCCCGGGGTCCACCTCCGACGGTCAAGTTAGTATGCGCTGTAGCATAGCATAAGTTGTTAGGGTTAGAGATAACCTGTCATGTATTTATAGGCATGGATTAGGGTTTAGGTGTAGAGTGGGCCGCATCTGCCGGGCCTGACCCATTCCTGGCCCAGTCCGGACCATACGTCCACAAGCCCCCCAAGTTTAGTATGAGATAGCGCATGGCTATGTTATGCTAAACTTAAGTTCTGTTCATGGCCGCGTAGGTGAAAGTGGATCCCGCATGCTGCATCCTGGATAAGGGCGTACCTTTTGTACCAGTAGCGACGCAACATGGTGCGACAGAAGACGTGCTTCTGTAACAGAAGTGCGCGCTGTGCGCGACAAAGAGGTGCGACAGAAGACGTGCTTCTGCGCATAAGTGTGCGTTGTGCGCGACAAAGAGATGCGACAGAAGACGTGCTTCTGCGCATAGGTGCGCGCTAAAAATGTGCGACAGAAGACGTGCTTCTGCGCATAAGTGTGCACTGTGCGCGACAAAGAGATGCGACAGAAGACGTGTTTCTGCGCATAGGTGCGCGCTAAAGATGTGCGACAGAAGACGTGCTTCTGCGTTGTGCGCGTCTTCACAACCGACAGAGGACGTCTCCCCTACGGCAAGTTGGTGCGAATATTTAAATTCGTCTTCGATCTGCTTCCAAATACACCTGCGTACGAAAACAGTGGTAGCGTATACCCTGGTAGCCCCCCAAGTTTGATGGTGCTACTCGTGTAGGAGCATGAAACTTATTTAATCTGCGAAAAACACTCAATGCAAAGATTAAAAGTATATGCCGCGAATCGCAGCATATAAAACCTAATAAAATTAAGCAATATATAGCACATAGCATAAAAAATATATATAGCACATAGCATATAAGAAAAGTGGCAGTGCGCACCCGTCGTGGGATGCGTACCGACGAAATAATTAATTGTGTTTTTTTTTTTTTTTTTTTTTTTTTTTTTTTTTTTTTTTTATAAAAAAAACTCGGATGGATGTACCGTGACCGCGACTAATAGACGCAGATGGATTTATTGTAACCGCATAGACTCGAACGTTTCTGGATGATCGCAGATGTTTATATCACGGCCTTTGTCCAGTGCGCATCATGGCGATTGACTAGCATCGTGGTTTTCGCGCGTACGCGTTCTCTGCGAAGATGTCTGAACGCACGGTCTTACGCGGGTAGATTTATCGCGACTGCGCTATTTGAGCGCGAACAGGCGTACCAACCGTAAAAACAATATATGGGCGAATTTATCGCGGCTAAAAAATAAAATAGCCCCGATCGTGCGGGTTTTTTCTAAGGTCCGATCGTGCGGACTAAAATATAAAATAGGTCCGACCGTGCGGACTTTTTCTTAGTTACTTTCTACATAATTCTTTTGTTATACAGATTTAATGTCGTCAAGGTTAAAAAATGTTATTACACAGCATGGATGATACAAAATTGCATAATGTTTATTGAAATTTTTCTATGCAATAACGTTCCAAGCATAAGATAATAATATTAATTATTAGGATAGATCACAAGTTTAAGAATTAACTTTTTGAGCAGATCAATAAACCTTATTATTGCGAAATCAGTAGTAATCTAACCTCTCGTAGTATCAGTAATATTAGATATTCAATGGACCGAATCTTGTCCTATTAACACAAACCTTTTTCTTGAGTCAATTCGTGTTTGGAAATTGATTCTTGCTTTTCGGTAATATGAGAACACGAAACATAGTTTATTCGTGGTCCCACGGATGGCGCCAACTTGTTGAAGCATAATCTGGCGCGGGCAGGATTCAACGACTCTCCTTGGCCGTTAGTCGTCTTCTCGAGCCCTAGTAGACCTGTCAACAAAGAGAACCCGTTAGGAGTGGACCCGAGGCCGTAGCCCCGGGGTCCACCTCCGACGGTCAAGTTAGTATGCGCTGTAGCATAGCATAAGTTGTTAGGGTTAGAGATAACCTGTCATGTATTTATAGGCATGGATTAGGGTTTAGGTGTAGAGTGGGCCGCATCTGCCGGGCCTGACCCATTCCTGGCCCAGTCCGGACCATACGTCAAAAAAAAACAAACAACTTGATTCATGCTAATTCATTTTCCTATTTTTAGCTGAATGCATGTGATTGTGGTCAAAGAAATTGGTGTCTATGTTATCTTTGTAAGTAAGTTGTCATATTTTAATATATTTCTGATGATCTAGTAAATTAAATTAAATCAACTTGTGAAGTGATGAAATAACATAATATAAAAGTAAGAATATAATACGTAATTTGAGATATGATTCTTGTAGGGAAATCAATTAATTGTAGCTTTTGCTACCAAGTCCAAATATTAAGCTTAAATTCCTCTCGTATATATAAAAAGTCCACATGAATATATATACACCATCACAGGATCGAGCAACAAAGTTAGAGCACAATAGTACATATACTTGCTAGCTAGATATAACATAACAAACCATTAAAAGAGTCACGATGTTAAATAATACTAATTAACCGAAGAAGAAGAAGAGGAAAGAGTTATTGAATTTGGTGAAAGAAGGGTGAGAGTGAAATCATCAAGAGGTTATATGCAAAGAAAACCACCGATGAGGACATGTTCTTTGGTTCTTCCTCTTCCAACCGGTCCCATCGTAACAATCGTAATAATTGCTCTTTATCTTGTGTTGCAAGCTTTACACTTGCAGTGGTGTTAAATTTTAACATGATCTTTTAATTGGTATATTAGTTAATTGATATTTTGGTAAGATCAAAAACTCATTTTGTTTAATTTTAATATACTCGTATGGATAGTTGGATATAACTAAATCGAGTTCCGGTAGAGATGGAATTTTTATTATCAGATTACATAATGATAGATTACATACTGATAGATCACCCAGAAGACAATCCACTTTATTTATAGTAAATACTACTATACACCATTCAGAGTAAGTAATTCAAAGGAGGCATGAAAACAACTTTAATCCATTAGAGGAAACATAACATCAGTAGTAGCAGTACCACATGTTGAAGAAGGAACATTATTATCCTGCATCTTGAAATCTTTGGTATACCTGAACCGAATCTCTTGAATTTGCTTCTCCTTTTTACTGGTTTTTCTTTCATTACCAAAAACTGTACAAGAGAAGCCACCATTAATCTTCTTCAGTGCAGCTTCTATGGCTTGTAGTTTGTAGGTCTTATAGACAGTTGGTGTTATCTTTTCAGCAGCAAGTTTTCCCTTAAGTCCTTGGCCAACAGCTTTAAACAACTCTAAACTCTTCTCAAAGTATTCACGCACTCCCAAGCCAGAATATTTTCCATGCTTCATCCACTCATGTCTCCAAAAATCTATATTTATGCTTATGCTCTGCTGTGCACTCCCTAAATTTGGCCAGTTCTTGTTCAGTTCCGAAGCTAAGGTAGCTATCTGCATTAAGAATAATTTCATAATTAAATTGGAAGGTATCAACATATATAGTATATACAAGTTAGAAAAATATATACCTTATTAGCATCGAAAATTTCAGTTGATTCTGCACCATTAGGTTCTGGCCACAAACCGTGAATTTTAAATTCAGTTGGCACTGGGTTGATCTTACAAGTGACACCTGAATCTCCAGTGGCAACCCCAGGTGGCCATTGCACAACTAGTTGGTAAGCCATCACTTGAGGACTTGGTGGTGGTGGTGCTGGTGGAGTTCGAGCTTTTAGTTTTGGAATAGCCATTTGGGATCTTTTAATGGCCCAACAAATCTTATCGTTTTGCTCCTTTTCCAAAGAATCAACATAGTTGGTAAGCCATCACTAGCTTGAGGACTTGGTCATTATGCTCTTTCAATAAAGTGGACCTGGTGTCAAGAATTTTTTCATTACTCCCTCCTTGATCTAGGACCTTGTCTATATCAGAGTTTTTAATTTGAATGGTGTTAGTTTTATGGATATAAATTAGTAGACGTGAGTTAGGATCGAACTCGAGACTACGGGATTGCACACTTTACGTATGAGAATTTAAAGTTAATAATTAAATATAAACGTTATATTTATTTATTTATTAAACGAAATAACTAACGAACGTTAAGTAATTAATGTAATGGACTAACGGGCGTTAAAGATATTTGGAAAAGGACTAGATTGCAAAGTTTGGAAGTTTCCGGAATCCCTTGGGGATGTGATGCACCGATCGGCCAAGGAAAAAGGAAACAAAGCCACAACTTGTTCACCAAGTTTGTTGGGTATATATACAAGGCTAGGGGTCTTGTTTTTGCATCTCTTGTATACATTCGCTAAACCCTAAAACAGTTTTGTATGTGTTTTTGCTCTACAAACCGATCGGCCACCTCTTGGTGTCGATCCATCACTTTTCCACAAACCAAGTTATTTGTTTGATAAAAACTAGCATTACTTTAATTCGGTTTAGTACGTGTGTACAAGAACGTAGTAATAACACACTATTGTTATTATCTTTGATTGAATTACAAAACGATAAGGGGTAATTCATATAATCCTAATTAAATCAAATTAGGGTTCATCCGTTGCTAGTTTGTGGATTTGATTCTTGTTCGGCTAGAATCAAGAAAAGATACGCATATTCTTTTATGTTAATTAATTGTTCATTAATAAATCCTATACGCTTCCGCTTGAATACTTTGATGTTTGTGATTATTTATTTGAATGTCTTGATATCTAATTCCAACAGTGGCATCACGAGTCATTGGTTTTTAATGAGTAATTAATTACATAAACGCGTAATAAAAAAAATACTTGTATGTTGTTTGATATGTTTATCTAGGGTTTATGTATATTTTTTTATGGGTCGATTATAATTTTTTTTGGGGCGTTCCCCATATTTTTTTTGTATTCGACACATTAAAATTTTTAGGGTTTTGAAAATTGTTTGCTAACCTTATTAAAACCTAGAATTAATATATTAGTTACGTGATTAATTCATGAATAATTTCTTCTCCAAGCACTACGGAGATAGTTAGTGCCTTACTGTATATGGCTAATCAAGTTCTAGACCAAAGCTTAGGATCTTACACCATACTTTAAGTCTTTAACACACCGTTATTCTTCTGCTCCACATAGTCTGCATTTTGAATATACATGGTGCACTTAACATGTTGAAATCTGGATGGAGATAGTACTAGAAAACAAGTTAGTATATAGCCATGCTGAACCTCGCATTAATGTATATTGACCCTAAAACGTTGCCATAGTCTATTCGGTACAATCTCCATCCTTTTCTCCCTTTGCAGCAATCACAGTTTTGATCATAAACTGTAGTGTAATGGAGTGAAATTCCATATTCTGGGTGATAATTAAGATTACATATATTATAAAATGTCAACATTCATCATCTTAGATATAAGCATAATAACTTGTGTGTATAAAGTATAATCGAACTAACTAAAAAGAGAGGAGGAGCTAGGGCAAGTTAAATCACTGTTCCCTTAAAGTGTGGGGAACACAGTGTGCATTAGTGAGGTAAGACAAATAAGGAAAGTTAAAAGCCACTCCGGACAGTGCATTCTAGTGGACGGTTTCCTAAAAACGTAGAGGGATGCACAACCATAGAATCAACGATAAAAGCAAACAAGTGGGTTCAAGAAAGAACAAAAAGCCAACAAAAGCTCCTGTGAAGATCTTTTACATTTAGCTAGATGGTTAACTCTGATTGCAACAGAGAGGAAAAGCGAACATATCAAGTTGAATGTTTGATTTCTTAACGTGCAGTAGCAAGTTAGTGCGTGTGGTTGACTTAATACATAAACATAGTGCAGGATAGAAATCCAAGATTGAATGATCAATCTTTCGGTACATAAATCATGACATAGTATATTAATTAGCATTGCTAATCGATAGTAAAGGGTACTATTGTATCATCATGATTGTGCCATTACGAAAACTGTACAGTGTGTAACACAATAATCTATCACATTATTACAAATCTTACGTCAACACCACTAACAAACTAAGATAATTAGATGATTTGTAGAAGAACAGGAAAACTGTTTATGTGGAAAGTAAAGGTGTATATATAATGTATGTATGCATTATTGTGCAACCTAATTTGCAGATGAAATTTAGGTTTATTGGATGCCAGCAAACAAATCACATTGCATATATATGGGAATCATGTATTGAACCTTTTATACTATGTATTTTATCCACTTATTTTGATTTGGGTTCATGGGCCATTTTGATGTATTGGAAAAGGCCTAATCGCGCATTCTAAAACTAGCAAATTCCTTCGCTTTCATCGCAAGCTGACAGTCCAAACGCAATAATCATAATATTAGCAAGAAATGAATCAATAATCACACAACTACGTACACAAGGATTTAACTTGATAAAGTCTATACGGGATTATCAACATACGTCCACAGGCATAAATTGAAGGAGATCTTTTATCTACGAATACAATGAAGATACTACGAGTTATAACCGCTATAAGTGACACAGGACGCGCGGAATCGAATTTAGATAAACCATAATCCAAAGGTGATAAACAAGGCCACCTTGTGGGAATAAAATCCAAACAAGAAAATAACTCTGAAAACACATATTTATAGGGTGGTAAAACTTGTAGAACAAGATAGCCTAATTATTTTAGAACCAACAAAATAAAGAAATTAAAATAAAAATTAACGACACAAACAATACCCAGTAGGGTTACTTCAAAAGCCTCGACGCAAACAACCAGTAACCTCAGTATGTTTAGAAGTAGGTTACTTATGTTTAGTAGTAGGATTACTTGTAAGTAATGACACAAACACAAGTAACCTCGGTATGATTAGCAATACCCTTACTCCTCCTCATCATTCCCCCTCACTTTAGAAGAACTCGTCCCGAGTTCTTACGTGTACTTTTGCTCGTGGGAAAGACCTTGAACACTTGTTTAATTACTTTAATATTCACTCGTTTTTCACACTCCCACAAGTCAACATACGAACCCGATCTTCGATTAGTTAATCCCAAATAATCTACCTTCTTCAGAGTTCAGAAAAGAAATCATCTTCAAGTTCTTGGGGTAAATAGACTTGCTTGACGAATAATTATAAACTTTGAGATGCTTCAAGTACCTAACTTTATCCGTCTTCTATTCATTAAGATTCATACCAAAGTCTTGATTGACTTCACCAATCTTCAAACCTTCAACATGTTTTTCATCTTTAAAACCCAAGACTTTGTCTTCACAATTCTTCAAAACTACAACTTCTTTTGTTTCTACTAAAGTTGCAATCTTGTCTTCATGTTGCTTACAAACTTGAAGTTATTTGATGTCCTCAACATGTTCTTGAACAACCTCGGTCTTCAATAACTTTTTCTCATTCTTAACCTCAGTTATTGGTACATGTTCTTGTTCTTCGGATGGAATCATCGCAATTCTCTTTCCTTCCCATAAGAAAAAGTAGAGATCACGCTTCAAATCATAAAAACCTTGAACTTCTTGTCGCCATGATTTTCCCAACCGAATATGACAATCCTCTATATCATCCAACACAAAACACTTCACATTTATAAGATTTACCAATAAATATTGGAATCCAACAAACTTATATTTTTCCAGTCGGACAAAACTCAATTGGAAAATTAAAATAATTAACCAATTTTCTCGACACCAAATTCTTGGCTCCATTATTGTCAATTATTAAAGAAAATACATTATTATTGATCAAAACCTTTGAACGAAACAATTTGATTGTTGGTAGTGGAATCTCCATCTCCATCTTTTCTTCCCATTCATCAACCCTCCTATTGTTGAGTGGGGATTAGTTGCACCTACGGTTGTCAATAGATTTGACTACAATTGGACGAATTCTTGGACTTCCATAATTGCTACCCTCGTGATTCTTGTGGATTGATGCCCCACCTACGATCACGGAACGTAGTTCTTCTAGCATAGTGTAACAGTTCTCAAGTTCTTTCGTGAATTTAGTAAAACCATGATTCATGTACTCTCCAGACCATACCCCACCAACAGTATGAGTTTTTAAATCTTCTACACCATTCACCATCTAGAATGCTAACAAGCTCTAGACATTAACTGAAGTAGAACCTTATACACCAATTACCACCAGGATGCTAAGAAGCTCTAATGACAGCTGACGCAGGACACACGGAAGCGTATTTAGATAAACCCTAATCCAAAGGTGATAAACAAATAAAACCCAAACAAGAGAATAACTCTTAAAACACAAAGTTTATTAATAATCAATGATCAAAAGATATATTACAATGAAACCTAAGCCCTATATTTATAGGGTAGTAAAACTTGTAGAATAAAATAACCTAATTATTCTAGAACCAACAAATAAAGAAATTAAAATAAAAAGTAACACAAATAAAACCCAAAGTTTAGAAATAGCTTTACTTATATTTAGTAGTAGGATTACTTGGAAGTAATGACACAAACACAACCTCCTCATCAATAACACTACTGATCATATCAAACATTTGATCGGCCTCTACACATTGTAATTTTTCTTCCAATTTCCCATGTTGCATCCTAACACAATATATATTTAGTTATGCATGAAAAAAGGATTGAACGGTCAAGCAAAATTTATGTATAAGCCTCAATCGATCGATCGATGACAAGTTTACCCTTTTTTTGTTTAGTTTTGCATCAACAACTTTGCGTTGGAAAATGGAAATATAAATCGCTTCTTCTTCTTTTACTTTCTCGTTCTTCACTTTTGGAATGAGAACCAAATAGAAAATGCTACTAATAAACACGTAAGTTTGGGCTTAATTAATACATACAAGTTTTTTCTTTATCAGGTACAAAGATGGCAAACATAAATTTTGTAAAATAAATTTTATAAATTGCAAGGAGGATTATAAAGCCCAGAATCACTTGGGTCCTTTCAAAGGCCTTTTGGTTTGATAGTTATTTATCATGCTATGGTTTGTGTTTATAATGAAAATTAATCCTAAATATACATTTGAATTTAGAAAATATTTGTTATCACAAGTAAATATGAAACAATATGCCCGTGTGTGATGATATGTTGCTACTTGTTGGCATATACATTTTTTTTTTCTAGGGTTAGTGACATTGAGATAGACACTTTACGTTCAACTAAACATAGGGAAGGGTAGTGGATTAGGAGGTTCCGGTGGTGGGATTGCATTTGGAAAGGGTGGTTGATTCAGTGTTGGAGGAGGATTTGGCAAAGGTGGAGGAGGATACTGATTAAATAGTGAAAATTTGCGTACGAGTTATCACGATTATTGTTATTATTATTGTTCTACAATTGCCGTAACTAAATGGATACATATTATCAGGGGCGGAGCAAGGATTTTACGTTAAAGGGGCCGAACACTGTAGTTTGAAAATGTTAACAAAAAATATTGTATATGCATGAGACAAAAAAATGTTGTGTTTTAAATTATCATGCTACACATTTATATTTAACAATTAGTTTGATACATATAATTTAGAGATCTAGTGAGAAGAGAAAATCAAATGATAAGAGTGGGAAATATTTCTGGCCATACATTTCAAATAAAAAAAAGAAATTTAAAAGGAGATGCATCTACTTTTGTAGGTGCATCTGAAATGTTTGGTTGTGGTTTCTTCTCATCCTTCTCATTTTAGTTTTATTTCTCATTTGATCCTTACTCATCATGTGGAATATAAAACACAACAAACTGATAAAGAATGAGGTGTATATTAGAATTCTTCAAATAAATTAGGAGGGGCCCAACTTAACAATTTTAACACTACTAGAAAAAATGCCATTAGCAACAATTATTTTAACAACAATAGAGAAATCGTTGCTAAATTGTGCATTTAACATCTAATTTTAACAACAAAATTGTTAACAAGGTTGCAATTTTTTTAGCAACAAAAAAAATTAGTTGGTACTTCTTTAAAAGATCATAAATATTTGTTGCTAATTTAGCAACCACTAAGCAATTTTGTTGCATTCTCAAATTAGCATGGGCCGAATTAGCATCAATTGATGCTAGTTGCTAATTCAACCGGTGCTAATTTTAGATTGCAATGAAATTGCTTAGTCGTTGCTAAATTAGCAACAAATATTTATAGTCATTTGTTAAAAATACCAACTAATTTTTCTGTTGCTAAAAAAATAGCAACTTTGTTAACAATTTTGTTGCTAAAATTAGATGCTAAATGCATAATTTAGCAACGATTTCTCTATTGTTGTTAAAATAATTGTTGCTAATGGCATTTTTTCTAGTAGTATTAATGAACTGTCACTGTAATATGCCAACTTAATACACATGAACATGAGCTTATTGGTAATTTGGGAGTGGCCTAGCACCCCTAGTCCCCCCCCCCCCACCCCCTCCGCCCATGCATATATTATTATTATTATTACGCAAATTTTTTTACACTACAAAACATAATTGAGGAATTAAAAAAAGGTAATAATATTAAACAAATCATATTATATAAAGAAATTTGCTAATAGATACATTATGACTAAGGGGTGTTTGGAATTGCTTATTGAAAATAAATTATGCGTTTCGAAAATGGATAATTAGATAATCAACTTTTACAAAACGTGATTTTAAAATTTAGTGTTTGAATTTAATTATGTTGTATGAATTTTCTTTTTAAATGAATTTTCTTTTTGATAGAAGATATATTCGTTTACTGGGCCTTTCAATGAAAGCATATATACTATTCGATGTTGGGCTTGGAGAAAGAAAAACTTAAGATGTAAGGTTTATAAAATACTTTTCTAGAAAAATTTATCCATTTTCTATCTTTGCCTCAATGCTTACAATTCCTACTGCCTTTCCAGTGATTTTTATTATCTGTATATATCATATTATCATACGAGAGTCGAGCTTGAACTTGTGAAGATACAAGTAATGTTTAGATAACAACTGATAAGGGCATTTTCGTAATCTTAATCATCTGACAAAAGTTCGTTTCCCAGCAGGTTGGAGGTTGCTACTCCAAAACTGTGGATTAGAATGCTCAAAACTCAACCAAAAAAAAAAAAAAAAGTGTTTGTCAAGTCTTTTTTGCCAAACATATAAAATAGCTTATTTACGTTTTCAAAACTTGTTAATCAGATAATCAGTTGCAATCCCAAACACCTCTTAAAACAAGACAAGTAGTCGTAAGATGTTAGAAACTCTTAAATATAATTACTTTAACCTTGCTGGTATCAAAGAACATCTGCGGCGCATGAAACTCTTCTGAATTTCATACAATGCTACATCATCATCTATCATTTTTTTTAAAAGCCCTACAATACATAAACCTCTCCATAGTTAAATAAATTTCCACATCATCCTGTTTTATAGACTATTCATATACTGATTTACTACTAGTAATATTCAATTGAACCATGCATGCCACATGTGTTTTTTGTTTTTCATGAAACCCACGGCCCATGTATCCCTTGCAAATACGGAGTACATCCTTATTAGTTATCCTCTACATGTAAATTACTTCTTTGACAATAATCAAAATATTTTTTGAATTTCTTATTGTATATGGCAGACGAATCATCTCTTTCTGATACACGGTTCAATCATTTTCCTTCTCTTTGTCACAATCATATCTCGTTTTATCCATTTAAAAATATTTGTGGTTGATTTCATGAATAAGCTTTGATAAGGGGATAGTCAAAGGCCCACCTATCATTATGGGTTTTTTAAAGTGAAAGAAAATGATTGTTTTGTCAACCCTTATGCATGATGGTCAACACTTCAAATTAGATAGTCTTCTTAAAACATGAGAATTGATACCTACACTAAGGGTGTGTTTGGTAGAGAGAAAAGAAATTAGAGAAATGAAAATTGGACTTATTTTCATTGTTTGGTACAGAGAATTGAAAAAGCGGAGAATTTGGTAGAGAAATGAAGAGAAATGGAGAGAATTGGTTGTGTAATTTGGCTAGCTCCATTTCCCTTATTTTGGTTGAGAAATTGGAGAAATGGATTATTATTATTATTTTTTTTTTGTTTTACAACTATAATTTTGTTTTAAAAAAAAATGTATATGTAAACAAATTAGGACGTGCAACATTAGATGCTTAAAATCGTTTTTTAAAAAAATAAATATATTTTTAAAAAATAATTTAAAAAAATATATTTAAAAAAAATAAGGTTTTTTTAAATAAATACATTTTGAAAAACATTTTTAAAAAAAAACAAGTTTTTTTTTAAATAAATACATTTTAAAAAAATATTTTTTTAAAATAATTTTTTTAAAGAAAGTACATAAATTTTTAAAAAATAAATTAAAAAGATATATTTTTTTAAATAAATTTTTTTAATATTTTTTTTAAGTATTTTTTTTAAATATTTTTTAAGAATTGTTATTTAGAAAAAAAAAAAAATATATATTTTAAAAAAAAAAAATCAACAAACAAATATATGTGAGCCGACAAAATGTTATTTATTATTTATTTTTTTTTTCATTTCTCGGGTCAAGTCTCTGTTGTTAGCAAAGATTAGAATTGAACCAAATTCTCTACTGATTTCTATTCTCTGAGATTTTATTCTCTGCTTCATTTCATTTCTTTGAAATTCTCTCTACCAAACGTGCCCTAAATCTTTTGATGTATGAATCACAATTTGTGCATTACAGTTTGTACAGTAGAATAATGTAATGTATAAATTGTGATGCATGCATAAAAAGATATGCTGTAAGTATCACCCCCTTATTATATTTACTCAATGTTCACACTTCACTTCACATCATATTATTGCTTTGGTTGTCAACTTTGATGTCTATCTTGGTTTAGTATATATTGTAATCAAATTAAACCTTGATTAAGATGTTGTTGGTTCTAATGTATCATTTTATCTGACCCGTTGCATGGTCTTTAACTTATGCATTTCATTTTTATTTATCCTTCTTACATCCAGTCATATATAATTAAAGGAAGCAGAGGAGATATTCACAAGACAAGTACAAAGATCAATGCAGTCACTACAAGTCAAATGCCTCAACACATCTCTTGTGCCAAACACTAGCTTCTCCACAAAGCTAAAGTAGTGTGTAATCCAATGTAAATAAGCCATGTGTACATAAGTAGAAGTTAGTTAGATAGCTTAGCAATCTCAGTTGTAGCCATAAATAACATTGTACTCCTCTCATTTCAATAAGAATTCAAAATGGTGCATTAACCATTTTCCCGCCAAATCTGTTTATCTCTAAATTATGTTACATGTTCTATTATGTTACCACCATGATCCTCTATTGTCAACATGGTATCAGAGATCTCATCCATCATCATCTCACCATTAAACATCACAATATCTTAATCAATCAACACAATTTGATCCATCATTCACAATCAACAAGTTCTTGATCTCAAGACACTCAATTCTGTTACAATCACCATTAAAACGGTTACAATCAAGCATGAACATCATCATTTCACTCAAACCACAATCAAATCACTCAAATCATAATCAAATCACAATTTCTGAAAGTTTAAAAGATCAAGATGAGCACTAGTGAGAATTCTAATGGTGGATCTTCATCCACAAATGATCAAATCACATATGATCATCCATTGTTCCTCTTTCAGACATATCATCCTGGATTGGTACTAATCTCAAAGAAGTTAACTGGTTCAGAGAACTATAGCTCTTGGAAATAATCAATTGTAATTTCTCTCAATGCAAAGAACAAAATGAAGATCATCAATGGAGAATTTACTGAACCAAGTATAATTGCACCAATTAGAGCTCTTTGGGAAAGAAATTATGATATGTTGATTTCTTGGATCTTGAACATTGCCACTGAACAAATTGGTAACAGTTTGAATTTTATAAACTCTGTGAGAAAATTGTGGTTAGAATTGCAAGAACAATATGCACAAATTGATGGTCACAAAATCTTTCAAATCACAAATGACATTGTTCAGTTAAAGCAAATTGATTGTACAGTTGAGGTCTACTATCATAAATTGAAAGGTTTATGGGATGAATTTGATGCTCTTGAAGCCCCATATTTTTGTATATGTGTTTGTTCATGTAAAAATGGTAAAGAAAAGGTTAATTCAATTTTTAATGGTCCTTGATGATAGTTACTCCAATATTAGAGGTCAAATCCTTCTTATGCAGCCATTACCATCTGTTATGAAAGCTTATAACATGGTTAGGCAGGATGAGAAACAAAGAGAATGTTTGTTACCTAAACCTACAATGACTATTGGACTTTCTGCCTATTCTAACAACCAGAGGTCATACAATAGTCACACCAATCAGATCAATAGGTCAAACTACGGTCAAGGAGACCCATCTACATAAGCTGAGAGAAAGGCTTCATTAAGGAAATAGGTCATATGTGAGAATTGTGGTAAAGAGGGTCACACTAAAGAGCAGTGCTACAAGATTGTTGGTTACCCTATAGGGCATCCATTGCATGGTAAGGTTCCACTAAAGCCTTACAGGCCTCATACTCAAAACTACAAGGCAACTAGGACAATTAACATAGTAGTCAATCAAGAAGGTACGTCTGCAACATAGTCTGCTCAACCCAATAACTCACAATCTGCTCAACCAAACACCCCTTCGGACACTCACATGACTGCAAGGATTGACCAGCTTAAAATTCATCTCAACCAAGTCCTCATGATGATGCAGCACAACCAGAACGACTCATTCCATGGTATATCTTCTTCTTTAGGCCTTGGTATTCCTAAGTTTATTGCATCATTAACTTCCACACTTAAAAGTGTTTGGATAAAAGATAGTGGAGCAACATATCATATATGGACCAAAATCATGATCATGATTGACATTCACATTTTCACAACACCAATTTATGTCACATTACCAAATGGACGCACAACCAAAGACACAAATATGAATTTGTAGAGATTAACTCATACATTACACTCACCAATGTACTCTGCGTACCATCATTTTCATACAACCTCATATTAGTAAGCAAATTGTTCAAAGGGACAACCATTTCACTCATTCTCACTGGTTCACTCTGTGTATTTCAAGACCAGAACAAAAGGATTGCTCATGGCACCCTTTGTAATGGTCTTTGCTTACCACCACCACCTACTACCTCATCAACACCTCACCATATGCTCTATGCAACCACACAAGCTACTAGTGCATCTCTATGGCATTCCAGGATGGGACATGATAAGGATTTAAAAGGTACACTTTTGAGGGGTCATTTAAGCCCTTAATCGACCACTTTTGTATCTGTTACTGCTTAATTTCGTTCCTTTTCACTTTTTAGGTCTCTTGAAGGCAAAATGCTGGAATGATGCTTATTTGGACGAAAAGGCGTGAATATGTGAAGAAAATGGCTAAAGTTGTAACTATATATATAGAAATTGAATTTTCAGACTTTTAGAGGGGTAGAATTGTGGAGTAAAACCCTAAAATGATTTTTGGTTGTCTTGGGCAGTATCTTAGGGTTCTCATGCCCTATTGTACATCAAGATAAGTAATCTACTTAATTGATTTCATTATGTCTTCGATTGTATGTGTGTATGCTTGCATGTTTACCATGTCCGACTAATTTACTTGTGTGTTTGCTTAGATCTATGAAACCTAGTTATTGAATATTGATTGGTTGTATCTTATCTTAATTGTAACTGGCTTAGGATTGCAATAGGCCATCGTTGTGTTTTTAATGCTTGAGTAATCTTTTTGAACATTAGTTTATAATCGCCTAGAGTTATTGTAGGCTAAAAATCCAAAGATAACCTTAGAGTTAGTTTATAAATCCTAGAGATTTTGTAGGCAATAACTTTAAGGTATCCTCAAAGAGTTAGGGAAAAAAGCATACCCTGCGACCTTAGAAGACACAACGCGTTAAGAATAAGGACGTGACAATTCAACCATCAATAAAAGATAACTAGGGAGTAATATCATCTAGGTAAATACATTTTTAATCATCATACGAGCACACATCAATTAGACATAAGTACCCCTTAGCTTAGATTAGAATAGATAATTGTAGAGTAATCAGTAGAAATACCACCCCCCAAATTCAATACCCCGAGATTCATACCTTTCAATTTTCTAAAAAATATAAAAAAGATAAAAAATAATATTCCTCAACCCCAACCTTAGCGTAGTAATTTCTCACTAGCATTCCTATTCCCCTAGAGAACGATATCAATCCCCGAGGCTTACCCTAATACTACACTACAACGATTAGGTTCACTGCCTAGGTGGTTAAAAAACTTGCTCGAAGAAAAGGAAGTTTCCTTTGACCCCGAACGCGCGTTGTACGCGTATCAGGACACTTCTCTATTCCTGTTCTCAAACAAATAGACAGTCTTTTACCTTTCATGAAATGTACTTCAACTTTCAAATGTGATGTTTGTATGTTAGCAAAACAACAAGCTTTATCATTTCATAACAGTACTTCATATGCAAAATTTCTATTTGAACTTGTGCATATTGATATTTGGAGACCATACAAACACACCACAATAAGAAACTTGTTTTGTCAGTGCATATGCATGCTGGTCAACACTTCAAATTAGATAGTCTACTCAAAGTATTTATCTCGTTGTTTAGGGGTGAGCATCAGGACGAATCCCGACCCGTCCCGACTAATCCTGATACTGACAATGGGGAAAAACCCAAACCGACTCCCGACCCGATAATGGTCCCGACTCGTTTCGAATCCCGATAATGGTCCCGAATCGTCCTTTTTGGCTGCGTTTTCTTGGGACCGTCCCGACTCCCGACCCGTCCCAAATTTCGATTACCAGGAAAACGCAAACCGACTACCGACCCGATTACAGTTGGATCGGTATCGGGAAGGGAGTCGGGTGTCAGGATCGGGACGGGAGTCGGGTGTCGGTCGGGATTGCTCACCCATATCGTTGTTCACACTTCACTTCACATCACATTTGTTGCACCCCTATCCCGGAATACCAATAGGTCCCACCGCGGTGGAATATGGTCTAAGGACTTTACGAGATTGACTAGTCAACCCGATAGTCAAACTAATAATTAACACATATTGTGTTATAGTTATAGAAAGTAGGGGGACCTAAATTGCTATATTATAAACTAGTTATAGAAGTGTAATGTGGCTAAATTATAAATAATGGGACTTGAGGGATCATTTATGTCATTTGGGAAAAGTTGCCATCTACATATTTCTGGATAATTCTATTATCTTCAGTATATTTCCAGAAAATATAGAGTGTATGTGTGTGTGTGTGTGTCGAGATAAAAATGAAGGGAAAATAATAATGAAGTTGATGATCAAATTGGGATGAGATTAGTATTCTCAATCAAGTAGTAAGCTAGTATCTATGATCCTTGTGCAAGTAAGTATCCCTAATTGTGTTTAATTGTAAATTTATGAATTAGGGTTCTTGCACCAATTTGGGAGTTTTGGGTAATTGTGCTTTTATATTAAAACTAAGATGTTATAGTGTAATTGGGTGAACCCCCTTGATTAAATTGAAGTAAATGGGTAAATTGGATATAATCATGTTATGATCATAAAGTTTGATTAAAAAGAGTTATAGTAATCTTGGGGGAATCTTATTATGGGTACAAGTTGGATAATTTATGGGTAGATCATCATATAATCAATATATGATTATATGATGATTTAAAGTTATTATGGTAGGCCAAATGGTTGTGTAAACCATGGTCATAGTTATTTGATGTTGATTTGAGTGTACTTGGATTATTGTGTTAAGGATGTTAACTATGGATGATGATGAAGATGATGATGGTGATATATGTCTAGCTTAGCTTGGATGCTAAGGTAAGTAATTTGGTTACTATTTGACTATGTGGAAATTGTTATATAATGTGATCATGCATGTTATAGTTATGTTTGTTATAGAATAGTAAGGCCTAGATGAACCAAGGATGTGAGTACTTGAATGATATAGGACTAGTTGCCTTATGGATGATTTAAGGTATGCGTGGAATGATATTTGTGTTATAGTTTGGATTGACTTATGCTATTTGATGAAATTGATGCATTTGCAATAATGGAATCATTGTTATGTATTAACCTAATTACTTACTAAGCGTTTTCGCTTATGTTATAGTTGATTACATTTTGTAAGTTCTTGCACAAGGAAGTGTTATTGCTTGGATTGGAATAATGATTAGCTATTTGGAAGTTGGAATTGGTAGTATGACTAGGAGCTAAGCAGAAACTGAGCTCCATATGACGATTTGTGCCCCCGTTTATGTCAAAATGGTTTTATAAAAGAGTCGTAGTATGACAAGTGTGAGTTCTAGTGGTTATAGAAGTTATAACCTTAAATTGAGAAGATTGATTTTATTTAAGCACTAAATAGTAAAATTGTATGTCTTAGAAAGATTTAAAAGGGTGTTTGCATTAATGTGTAATCTTACCTATTTTGGGTTAAATGGGTCAAGAATTGGTCAATTGTGTAAAGGGTTGTTTGTTATAGTCTATGTGAAGTGTTGTTAAAGTTATACATGTACAAATAATCTTTTGAGTTGAAATGGGTGGAAATGGTATTTGCAGTTTGCTGTCAAAAGGTGCAGGTCATGAGCCTGACGGCGTCATAGTTTTGTGAGTGACGACATCTGGCTCAGTGGCGACGACGTCAGGCCCAGTTCCTCTGACTCGTCGCTTGTTAAAAATTGAATTGTTTTGAATTTCCATTAAAGGGTGACGGCGTCAGGTTTAAAACTCTCTGAACCGTTGCGTGTAATTTTGTAAATGTGTTCTGGGTCTCAGTTAAGTAGCGACGGCATCGCAGCTTCATAGCTGATGACGTCAGACCAACAAACTGGTTTAAAACATAGTTTGCTATAGTTCGATGTGTATGCTTTTGAATAATAAACAAATATATGTTATAGTTAAGTTGTCAATGGTCAAAATCTTATAGTTTTGTCGTGTAATGAAGTAATTGATGAAATATAAGTTATAGTCAAACATTTTCGTGTCAAAGTTTTCAAAATTGAGTAAATTCCGGTCAAACCGGGAACGGGGCGTAACAACATTATTGCTTTGGTTGTCAACTTTGATGTCTATCCTGGTTCAGAGCACTAGCATGCAGGTACTAGTGTGGTAAATCTGAACCCGACATTGGTCTGACGTGGCCTTTGCGTTGAAGGTGCTACCACACTGGGGAGGGAGGAAAATCAATGGCGTTGGTTTAGGTGATAACCATCGACGAGCGTTTCTAGAAGATAAAAAAAATACTAATAATCCAACGGCTATTTTCAATTTTTTAAAACTGAACACTACCACTTTACACACTTTTATATACCCTTTTACACACTCAATTTTTATACACAAACATTTTACTTCCATTAACACTTTTATATTTTCACACACAAACTACTAAACCAAAAATGTCTCAATATCCTAATAATGATCCATTTTTCAATAACCTCCTCAACATGTCGCAACCCAACTCGTCATCTTCGTCAAACCCTCTAACACCTTCATCCGCACAATCAATATCATTACATTCTCACTTTCCGAGATTCGGTAGCCAATATTCTATGTCGGCTTACATACCTGAACAACTTCATCATCAACAACAACAAATGCTTAACCACAATTCCAAAATTTACAACAAAATCCACCACCACACACGACACAACCACAAACATCATAATCACAACGACTAATCGAAATCGAAACCCAAAAGACAAAAAAAAAAAAAGGAAAATGAGCCACAAAACGAGCAAAAGTTCTGAAACCCACAACCAAAAACGATCCCGAAATAAAAAAACTAAACTGTTTATTTCGTTGGATACCTTCGTAGAAAACGTTATTGGCCTTGTATTACGCTGCCGTTTTCGAGGATAACAAAGTCAAATCCGACCAAAACAACGATTCGTTTTGGTACAAGGTTCCCCACGAGTTCAACAAATCAAATTTCCAAAAGTGTAACAAGGACATGTTGACGAGTAAGTGGCATACGTTGAACCATAATTGCCAAAAGTTCAACAAATTTACAAACGTTTTAAACGGTTGGGTGGTTTTAGTGGCAAAAACGAGCTTGATTTTATGAACCATGTTAGAAACGCATATCGTGAAGAAGTAAAAGAAGGAAGACCGTTTTCTCAAGAAGACGCACGACAAATCTTGAAAAAACACTCCATATAGGACACATCCGACGCCGTTAATATGGATGATCTCATCGGACATGACAAGCTATATTTTGGAGATGATCCAAGACCATGTCCCCTGGCAAACCACGTGCCTCCATAGAAACTAAATCTGAAACCTCGTTGAGCACCGCATAAAGTAACATGTTTGAATTTGGGGAACTTTTGAAAAATGAGTTTCGACTTAAACGGGAAGCCGCTCAATTGGCGTACGAGACGACGAGGGAGAAAGACCTGTCAATACAAAAAGTAGAAGAACTGAAGTTTCTCATGACTAATACCGACGGTTTGCAGGAAGTCCAAACCTTCGCCATCAACATGTAAAAACAAAAAATAATTAACTAATATCAACGACAAAATCAACAAAATTAGTTGTTGTATAGATATTTTTTAAGTTTCGTATTGTTTTTAACTTTTTTTCGTATGTTTTTTTCGAATGTTATTTCGTATGTTTTTTTTTAATGAAATGAAATCTAGTTTGTTTGAAAAATGGAAAAGTAAATAAAAATGGTGAGTCCCAAAAAGGTTGTGTAATGATGTTATGAGTGAGTACATATTTTTGTGTATTGCTATTGTAAGTGAGGATGATGATGCGGTGCCGAGGTGGCAAAACTTTTAGTGTTATGAGTGTTATAATTAAATTAAATCAACGTGTGAAGTGATGAAATAACATAATATAGAAGTAAGAATATAATACCTAATTTGAGATATGGTTCTTGGATTATTGGATTCTTGTCAATTTGTTGTAGCTTTTGCTACCAAGTCCAAATATCAAGCTTAAATCCTCTCGTATATATAGAAAGTCCACATGAATATATACCAATCTAGCTTTTGTCAACTTCACGCCTCGCATATATTCTTTTATCTTAATCTTTTGCCTCACAAAAAAATTGAGTTGAAAAAAGTCGGCCAATGGCACCTTAAGGGACGACATTGTCGTCCTTAAATTTCGGCCGGCACTAAAGGTCCCAATTCTCGCAGTGTGCAGTGGTTTGACTCCCATGCCAAACCAACGTGTCACCTTTTTGCCTTGAGCCAAAGCCATGTCACGATAATCCGAAGTGAAAGGAGAAAATGCTAAGATGTCATAACGTGACACCCTTTTTGTGTTTCGGCTTGGGTAGGGATTACTAGACCCCTTGCTCTAATGTGAAGGTACTCCGTAGCTAGCTAGCTAGCGTGGGCATGAGTTGAATAATAAACAACTAATACGCGAGTAGAAGCTAAAAGATGATTCGTATGGATAGTTGGATATAAGTAAATCGAGTTCGAGTTGAGATAGAACATTTATTATCATATTACATACTGATACCCCTCCCCAGCTGGAGAGCCTCCAGGACAAGGAGGCGGCGATCAACCATCCACTCTCGAAGAGTGATGGATTATCCGGAAGACAATCCACTTTATTTATAGTAAGTACTACTACACACCATTCAAAGTAAGTAATTCAAAGGAGGCATGAAAACAACTTCATTCCAGAGGAAACATAACATCAGTAGTAGCAGTACCACATGTTGAACAAGGAACATTATTATCCTGCATCTTGAAATCTTTGGTAAACCTGAACCGAATCTCTTGAATTTGCTTCTCCTCTTTCATGGTTTTTCTTTTATTACATATAACTGTACAAGAGAAGCCACCATTAATCTTCTTCAGTGCAGCTTCTATGGCTTGTAGTTTGTAGGTCTTATAGGGAGTTGGTGCTATCTTTTCAGCAGCAAGTTTTCCCTTAAGTCCTTGGCCAACAGCTTTAAACAACTCTAAAGTCTTCTCAAAGTATTCACGCACTCCCAAGCCAGAATATTTTCCATGCTTCACCCACTCATTCTTCCAAAAATCTAGATTATAGCTTACGCTCTTCTGTGCACTCGCTAAATTTGGCCAGTTCTTGCTCAATTCCGAAGTTAAGGTAGCTATCTGCATTAAGAATAATTTCATAATTAAATTGGAAGGAATCATCATATATAGTATACAAGTTAGAAAAATATACAAGTCTGTAGTATATACCATATTAGGATGAAAAGTTTCAGTTGATGGTGCACCATTAGGTTGTGGCCACAAACCGTGAATTTTAAATTCAGTTGGCACTGGTTTGTAATTACAAGTGACACCTGAATCTCCGGTGTCAACCCCAGGTGGCCATTGCACAGCTAGTTGGTAAGCCGTCACTTGAGAACTTGGTGGTGGTGGTGCAACTGGTGGAGCTCGAGCTTTTCGTTTTGGAATAGCCATTTGGGATCTTTTATTATTGAGAATGTGAATGCCGTGGAAGACTTTAAAAGTCTCATCTCTTTCAATGGCCCAACGAATCTTATCATTTTGCGCCTTTTCCAAAGAATCAACAGAATTAATGCCATTATGCTCTTTCAATAAAGTAGACCTAGTGTTAAGAATTTTTCATTACTCCCTCCTTGATCGAGGACCTTGTCTATATCAGAGAGTTTAACTTGAATGGTAACTTTAGCTTTAAATGAACTGCTGTTAGCATTTCTACAAATCCATAGTGGCCAAACGTACTGTAGTCAGAAACTGTGGATTTGGCAAATGTGGCGATATCGGATCTAGCAAAGGTGGAGGCACTAGAGGTGGGTTTAGTGGTGGTGGAGGAAGACGTTGATTAAATACTGAAAATTTGTGTACGAGTTATTACAGTTATTGCTATGCAATTGCCGCAACTAAATGGATTCTTGTTATGGCTTCTACTATTATTATCATTACGCTTATTTTTTACACTGCAAAACATGATTGAGGAATTAAAAATAACAAATCATATTATATAAAGAAATTCTATAATAAACACTCACATCATGACTAAGAGGTGTTAGGGATTACTATTTGGAAATAGATTGTGCATTTTGATAAGGCGATAGTCAAAGGCCCACCTATCATTATGGGTTTTCGAAAGAAAACGATTGTTTTGTCAACCCTTATGCATGATGGTCAACACTACAAATTAGATAGTCTCCTCAAAATATTTATCTCAATGTTCACACTTCACTTCACATCACATTTGTCAACTTTGATCTCTATCTTGGTTTAGTATATATTGTAATCAAATAAAACCTTGGTTAAGATGTTGTTTGTGCTAATGTATCATTTTATCTGAACCCGTTGCATGGTCTTTAACTTAAGGATGAGAATCCTCTCATGTTTATTTGAACATGAGAGGTAAAGTTATGTAGGATATTGTTGCACATTTAAATTAAAATAAAATAAACGTTTGACAATAATGACAATGTACGATAAAAAATGCACAACTTTACCTCTCATATTTAAATGAACATGAGAGGATCCTTTTCCTTAATTTAAGCATTTCATTTTTATTTAACCTTCTTACATCCAGTCATATATAATGAAAGGAAACAGATTAGATATGCATAGGACAAGTACAAAGATCAGTGCAGTCACTACAAGTCAAATGGCTCAACACATCTCTTGTGCCAAACACTAGCTTCTCCACAAAGCTAAAATAGTGTATAATCCAATGCAAATAAGCCACGTGTACATAACTAGAAGTTAGTTAGATAGCTTAGCAATCTCAATTGTAGCTATAAATAGCATTGTACTCCTCTCATTTCGATAAGAATTCATAATGATGCTTTAACCGTTTTTCCAGCCAAATCTGTTTCTCTCTAAATTATGTTACATAGTCATTATAAGAAGTATATATTATTTGGTGATTCATGCATTTTTGGTGGATTAACAAACAATCTACGCCACCTTATGAAGCATTAAAAAAAACAAACAACTTGATTCATTCTAATTGAATGTTTATATATACTCAAAATATCAATCTCATGTTAGTATATCTATAACTAAAACTTTTAACTTATTAACAAGTTAAATTTACACATTTTCTTATTTTTGGCTGAATGCATGTGATTGTGGTCAAAGAAATTGGTGTCTATGTTATCTTTGTAAGTAAGTTGTTAAATTTTTATATATTTCTGATGATCTATATATAATTAAATTAAATCAACTTGTGAAGTGATGAAATAACATAATACTGTATAAAAGTAAGAATCTAATACCTAATTTGAGATACGATTCTTGGAGGGAAATCAATTAATTGTAGCTTTTGCTACCAAGTCCAAATATCAAGCTTAAATTCCTCTCGTATATATAGAAAGTCCTCATGAATATATACCAATCTAGCTTTTGTCAACTTCACGCCTCGCATGCATATATTCTTTTATCTTAATCTTTTGCCTCACAAAAAAATCGAGTTGAAAAAAGTCGGCCAATGGCACCTTTAGGGACGACATTGTCGTCCTTAAATTCCAGGCGACACTAAAGGTCCCAATTATCGCAGTGTGTAGTGGTTTGACTCCCATGCCAAACCAACGTGTCACCTTTTGCCTTGAGCCAAAGCCATGCCACTATAATCCGAAGTGAAAGGAGAAAATGTAAGCTGTCATAACGTGACACCCTTTTTGTGTTTTGGCTTCGGTAGGGATTACTAGACCCCTTGCTCTAATGTGAAGGTACTCCGTAGCTAGCTAGCTAGCGTGGACATGAGTTGAATAATAAACAACTAACACGCGAGTAGAAGCTAAAAGATGATGGACCCCTGTCATGTGGAAGTGAACAAGTAAGTACGCACGTTAACTGTATATAAACAAGATCGAGCAACAAAGTTAAAAGAGTTATGATGTTAAATAATACTAATTCACCGAAGAAGAAGAAGAGGAAAGAGTTATTGAATTTGGTGAAAGAAGGGTGAGAGTGAAAACATCAAGAGGTTCTATGCAAAGAAAACCACCGATGAGGACATGTTCTTTGGTTCTTCCTCTTCCAACCGGTACCATCGTAATAATCGCTCTTTATCTTGTGTTGCACGCTTTACACTAGCAGTGGTGTTAAATTTTAACATGATCTTTTAATTGGTATATAAGTTAATTGTCATTTTGGTAAGATCAGAAACTCATTTTGTTTAATTTTAATATATAGTTTTTGATTCGTATGGATAGTTGGATATAACTAAATCGAGTTCGAGTAGAGATAGAAGTTTTATTATCATATTACACACTGATAGATTACATACTGATACTATACCCCTCCCCGGCCGGAGAGCCTCCAGGACAAGGAGGCGGCGATCAACTTAACCATCCACTCTCGAAGAGTGATAGATTACCCAGAAGACAATCCGCTTTATTTATAGTATATACTACTACACACCATTCAAAGTAAGTAAATCAAAGGAGGCATGAGAACAACTTCATTCCATTAGAGGATACATAACATCAGTATCAGCAGTACCACATCTTGAACAAGGAGCATAATTATTCTGCATCTTGAAATCTTTGGTATACCTGAACCGAATGTCTTGAATTTGCTTCTCCTTTTTCCTGGTTTTCCTTTCATTACATATAACTGTACAAGTGAAACCACCATTAATCTTCTTCAGTGCAGCTTGTATGTCTTGTAGTTTGTAGGTCTTATAGATAGTTGGTGTTATCTTTTCAGCAGCAAGTTTTCCCTTAAGCTGTAGGCCAGAAGCTTTAAACAACTCTAAACTCTTCTCAAAGTATTCACGCACTCCCAAGCCAGAATATTTTCCATGCTGAGTCCACTCATGTTCCCAAAATTTTAAATTTATGCTTACGCTCTGCTGTTCACTCTCTAAATTTGGCCAGTACTTGTTCAGTTCCGAAGTTAAGGTAGCTATCTGCATTAAGAATAATTTCATAATTAAATTGGAAGGAATCAACATATATAGTATACAAGTTAGAAAAATATACAAGTCTAGTATGTACCTTATTAGCATCGAAAGTTTCAGTTGATGGGTCACCATTAGGTTCTGGCCACAAACCGTGAATTTTAAATTCAGTTGGCACTGGTTTGATCTTAACAGTGACACCTGAATCTCCAGTGGCAACCCCAGGTGGCCATTGCACAGCTAGTTGGTAAGACTTCACTGGAAGACCTAGTGGTGGTGGTGGTGCTGGTGGAGCTTGAGCTTTTGGTTTTGGATTAGCCATTTGGGATCTTTTATTATTGAGAACGCGAATGCCGTGGAAGTATTTAAAGTTCTCATCTCCTTCAATGGCCCAACGAATCTTATCGTTTTGCGCCTTTTCCAAAGAATCAACAGAATTAATGCCATTATGCTCTTTCATTAAAGTAGACCAGGTGTTAAGAATTTTATCGTTACTCCCTCCTTGATCGAGGACCTTGTCTATATCAGAGAGTTTAATTTGAATGGTAACTTTAGCTTTAAATGAACTGCTGTTAGCATTTCTAGACCAATGCTTGAAGTTTTCTCTTGAATTTCATTATCCCATTCGGCTCTTCAATATTACTATTCAGCCAAGTATCTTCAACTAATTCGTCCAAGCCCTCTTTATCGAACCTGTAATATTCGAAGCGGAGTGGGGCCATAATCAATATTCATTTCTCGCATAAGAATTGGACGGTGATCGAAGAGATGTCTATCGAGACACAAAGCTGATAAAGATGGGAATAAAGACATTAAACCTTTCGAAATTAGAAATCTATCCAGCTTACTCATTTTCTTAGCTTGTTTTGTGAGCCCATGTGAAAGCATAACCATCAAGCGGGAGATCAATCAAACTTGCCATAGAAATGAAATTATTGAAAGCATTCGCACCTTGAACATTGAACAAAGAGCCAAATATTTTATGCTCCGAACGAACTTCATTGAAATCACCCATTGTCACATATTCGCCTTCACATTTCTCAATTAGAAGACGAAGATAATCCCATAACTCCCTCTTCTCTGTTAAATCTTGAGGAGCGTAAACAGTAATTATAAGGAGTTTAGTTGACGACGGAGTCCAAGTACCCAAAACAGCTAGATGATAATCCCATAGGTTTTGTGAATATTATTGATACCGGATGCATACATATATAGTGAAACCTTATCAATTATGAGTCGGGCCTGAGCCCATACAAAACGTACGACTAACAGTTATATCATGATTCATCAGTATATCCCTTTCGTATTTATAAAATTAGGACATTGGTTAAGTGTGTATTTTAAGCAAGCTCACTTAAGTTTGTTAAGATCACACATGCTTGTTAGTGCATCCGGTATGTCTAGATTAATTTAATTAGTAATAACCAAGAAGTTTACCCGTCATATATGTAGGTTGCCTGTTGATTTACACGGTTATCACCATTCGTCGTGAACTACAATCTTCTTAAAAAAACATATGTATGTATATTTTTAATTCATACGTGTGTGATATACGTCTATCTCCATTGCATAGAGTTGGCCGACTAGGATAGAAATTATTTAGTATGTCGAAAGAAAAAAGAGAGCCAAGATAACATGTATGACATGATTACACATTTACGTACTTTCATCTTGAGCTTGTCAAGTATATGAAGTATTCCTATACGGTATGGTGTTGTATGCATAGGGCTTCATTATATTTCTTATTAACCAAGATACATGATATCATGAGATGCATATATGTATAATCGTAATTTCATAATTCTTCATAAACAAATCCATAGTGGCCAAACGTACTGTAGTCAGAAACTCTGGATTTGGCAAATGTGGCGGTATCAGGGGAGGATCTGGCAATATTGGAGGCACTAGAGGTGGATTTAGTGATGGTGGAAAAAGACGTTGATTAAATAGTGAAAATTTGTGTACGAGTTATCACAATTATTGTTATGCGGTTGCTGTAACTAAATGGATACATGTTATGGCTAGTTACGGCTTCTACTATTATTATCAATACGCTTATTTTTTACACTACAAAACATGATTGAGGAATTAAAAAAGGCAATAATATTAAACAAATCCTATTATATAAAGAAATCTTCTAATAGATACTCACATCATGACTAAAGGGTGTTTGGGATTGCTTATTGAAAATAGATTGTGCATTTTGAAAATGGGTAATTATATAAATCATTTGTTCAAAACGTGATTCTTAAATTTAGTGTTTGGATTTAATTATGTGATGTATGAATTTTCTTTTTAAATGAACTTTCTTTTTCATATAAGATATATTCGTTTATTGGGCCTTTGAGTGAAAGCATATATACAATTCGATGTTGGGCTTTGAAAAAAGAAAAACTAAGATGTAAGGTTTATAAACTAATTTTCTGAGAGAAATTGTTCAATTTTTATCTTTGCTCAACACCTACGTTTCCTCCTGCCTCTCTAGTGATTTTTATTATCTATATATATCTTATTATCATACGAGAGTTGAACTTGAAATTGTGATGATACAACAAGTAATGAATGATTTTAGATAACAACTGATAAGGGCATTTTCATAAGCTCAATCATCATCAGGCAATAGTGTGTTTCCCTGCAGTAGGCTGGAGGTTGCTTATGTCCCAGCGGGGTTTTAATCACACGAAGCAAATAAGTAAACGAAACAATAAACAACAATATGATCCAAACGATTTTATTGAATCAAAGTAATGGTTTTTAATGTATTTGTACAATATCTGGTTATATTAAACTGAGATCAAACGAATCCTATTTATACTATGTGAAGCGACATCCTTGTGCCTGCAGAATATCTTGAACCTTTGTGATGTTCCAAATTGTGTCGCTTCCCATCAATATAACCGTTCTTTGCAGTTATCAAGTTTGATATAAACTTGTTTGGCCCTTGTGTCTTTCTACATGTACACGCAACCCCTCCTTCTTTTAATTAAACTATAATGAGCGCCTAAACATGAGCCATGACTCAAGATTAGTCCAACAATCACCCCCTAATCTTGATCATGCTTTAGTAGCTCCTTCATACTTCATGATTCGTCTTTCGTAGAAAGTCCTTGTCTTTATACTTTGGATTTTTGCTCATTCTTTGCTTGACCTCTTTGTCTTGAATGTCTTCACTTCTTTTGTATTCTTCAATCATTTCAAGTCGTCTCTCTTTCGTTGATTTCCACTTCTTTGCTGGTCGTTCTCTCGCTGCACTTATTCCATCACTGGCTTCTATGCCTTTTACATAACCTCTCCTTAGCCCTGCAGTAACTTCCATCCCTTCTGGTGAGATCCTAGTCTTCATAGCTTCCTTGCTATCTTCTTCCACTGCCTTGGCTTTCACTAGCATTGCTTGCTTAGGTTCATGTCTTGGAATCTTCTTTGCAGTCTTACAATAACTATCCAGCACTTCATAAAATTCTCTAGTCTCTATGTCAATCTTACTTGGAAATCTTAAACTATTGACAGCCTCTCGAATCTCCTTTAGACATTCTACACTTGTCATCTCATTCTTCATCTTGTTTTCAAATGAACTTTCTCATTCATGCATCTTCTTCTCGAACTTTAGCTCTCTCATTCTGAACTTGTCCTTGAGTTCTTGTTTCTTTTATTCAAAGTCATGAAGTATTTCATACTTCCATAATTCCAGTTTACTTTTTAAGTCAGTCTCAATTTCTGACCTTAATTTTTCTAAGCTTTCATTTGGGATTTCATTATTAATGATAATTCCCTTCCGCCTTGGTTCTTCTTCTGAAGATGCCTTTTCTAGTTCATCCTTATCAGTCATAGTTGCCATCAACAATGTAGGTTCGTTGTCTTCTTCTACAATGTTTGTCTCTTCTTCTTTATTCTTCTCTGGACAATTTCTAGCAATATGTCCAAATTCATGGCAATTATAAAATTCTACACCTCGTTTTCCTTTCTTGAAGCGGTTTTGATCTCTAGAGTTTTTCTTTCTCCAATCACGATCTCCATCCTTGCTTCTAACATTTGTTGCCTTTTCGTCACACCAATTGTCTTGAGACGAATTAGCTCTTCATTGTTCACTGTTCTTAAAACCTTTCCCATGACTCGACTCGTTGCCATGTTTTGTGAACAATAACCTATCCTGATCGTCACTAGGGCTTCCGTTAAAGAGGTTTACTCTTTCCTCAAAGGCTTTTAGCCTTCCAATTGTCTCATCTAGGGTTGTGTTTTCTAGATCAGAAAATTGTTCTATGGCTGCTACACTCTGTATAAATCTCTTCGGTACGGAACTTAGAAGTTTTCGTACTAGAGTTGGTTGATCAAATGTTGATCCTAAGCCACTTGCCCTTGTAAAAATACTATTGAGCTTTCCCGAGAAAGCATCAATACTGTCATCTTCTTTCATCTTTAACATCTCAAATTCCGTTTTGAGAGTTTGTAGCCGTGCTTTTTGCACTCTATCTACACCTATGTGCCTAGTTTGTAGTGCTTCCCAAATTTCTTTTGCACTCTTACAACTAGCCACTTGAAAATCATATCCTCTGGTAATGCCTGGTAAAGATATGCAGTTGTAGCCATATCTTTCTTTATATCCAGTTCATCATTACCCTTAGGTTCTATTATTTCCCAAAGCCCGTTTGCCCTTAGTATGATTTTTATACGCAGAGCCCATATCGTGTAGTTTGTAGGTTTTAAAACAGGACATTGAAATTGGGTAAATGATGTAACCTCCTTGTGAATTACGATTTCCTTGTTTTTGTCTCCTGACATTGTGCCTAAAAACTATTCCTAATTCTAGTAGGAATCTAGGAAATCTTATAACTTCAACTAGGAATCAAAAATAAAATTTCTAATCTTATCTATGTATAATAAGACTAAAAATTATAAAAATTCATATTTTAGTTTAGAATATTAAACCTGAATTCTGCGATTCCTCCACGATACGATTTTCTATCCTTGTTGCTTTTCGGAGCCCGAAAGAACACCGAAATGTGTTCTTTTCCTTCCTGGTGCAGCCAACCAAACGCACCCCTTGGTGTCTTCTTCTTTTTATTTCGTTCAAACCTGAAAGTAAAGAAAAATATTTCCTTTGTTTTTCTTTTCCGAAGCAATAACCACAATTTTTCCTCTTCCTCCTCTTTCCTTTTCGAACCACTAAAAAACACCAAACCAATGTTTTGTTTCTTTCTGCCCTTCTTTGAAACAGCCCAAAACAAAACTCCGAACAACTTCCAATTTGTTGTCCTTTTCCGAAATCAGTAAACACAAAAGTGTTCTTCTTGTTTTTCTTTTCGAACCAGCAAGCACCAACAAAGGGTTCTACCCTTTCTCTCCTTGAACCAGTAAACACCAACAAAGGGTTCTACCCTTTTGTGTTTTTTTTTCTCCAACAAAAACAAACACGCCTTTGGTGTTCCTCTTCTTCCTTGTACAATCAACCAAACACTCCCCTTGGTGTTTCTTCCTTTCTTTTTTGCCCTTTTTTTTCGAACCAGAAAAATCAGCAAAAACCTTTCCCTTTGGTTTTTTTCAGCAGTAAAACACAAAATATGTTTCCTTTCTTCTTTCTTTTTCGAACCAGCAAAACAACACCAAACCTAATGTTTCTTTGTTTCTTCTGTCTTCGTACCAACACAGAAACAAAAAACACCAGCACCCTTTATCTTTCGCCCTTAATTTCTTCGCCAAAGAACCTGCGTTCCTTCCTTGTTTTCTGCCTGAACCAAACAGCAGGCTGCTGTGGTTTTGATTCAGCGTCTACAGAAAAACAACGACCCCGACTCTTGATCTTGTATCACAAAAACGAACAAGCTCTGATGCCAATTTATGTCCCAGCGGGGTTTTAATCACACGAAACAAATAAGTAAACGAAACAATAAACAACAATATGATCCAAACGATTTTATTGAATCAAAGTAATGGTTTTTAATGTATTTGTACAATATCTGGTTATATTAAACTAAGATCAAACGAATCCTATTTATACTATGTGAAGCGACATCCTTGTGCTTGCAGAATATCTTGAACCGTTGTGATGTTCCAAATTGTGTCGCTTCACATCAATATAACCGTTCTTTGCAGTTATCAAGTTTGATATAAACTTGTTTGGCCCTTGTGTCTTTCTACATGTATACACAGCCCCTCCTTCTTTTATTTAAACTATAATGAGCGCCTAAACATGAGCCATGACTCAAGATTAGTCCAACAGTTGCTGCTCCAAAACTGCGCTTTAGAAGGCTCAAAACACACAAAAAAAAAAAGGAGAGAGAACAAAATAAAGTGATTGTCAAGTCTTTTTTGCCCAACACAAAAAATAGCTTATTTACGTTTTCGAAACGTGTTAATCAGATAATCAGTTGCAATCCCAAACACCTATTAAAAAAAGCCAAGTTGTCGTAAGGTGTTAGAAACTCTATGTAGTGCAAAATATCTCATCATAAAGTAAATATAATTACTTTAACTTTGCTGGTATCAAAAAAAATCGTCGGCGGATGAAACTCCTCTGAACTTCATACAATGCTACATCATCATCTATCATTTTTTTAAAACCCTACAATGCATAAACCTCTCCATAGTTAAATATTCAATTATTACAAGAGTACTAGTAGAGTGGGCTGACTATGAAATGTAGAGCCTCACAAAGTCACAATGGATATATTGAACCATGCATGCAACATGTGTTTTTTGAATTTCATGAAACCCACGGCCCATGCATCCCTTGCAAATACGGAGTACATCCTTATCAGTTAAGTATTACGTACTATATATTATACTCTACATTTCTTTGAAAAATAATCAAAATATTTTTTGAATTTCTTATTGTATACGGCAAACGAATCATCTTTCTGATACACGACTCAAACATTTTCCATCTCTTTGTCACAATCATATCTTTATTTATCCAAATTTAAAAATATTTGTGGTTGATTTCATGAGTAAGCTTTCGATAAGGGGATAGTCAAAGGCCCACCTATCATTGTGAGTTTTCGAAAGTTAAATACGAGTTGTTTGTCAATGCATACGCGTGCTGGTCAACACTTCAAATTAGTTAGTCTCCTCAAAATATTTATCTCATTGTTCACACTTCACTTCACATCACATTATTGGTTTGGTTGTCAACTTTGATGTCTGTCTTGGTTCAGAGCACTAGCATGCAGGTACTAGTGTGGTAAAGCTGAACCCGGCGTTGGTCTGGCGTGGCCTTTGCGTTGAAGGTGTTACCACACCGGGGAGGGAGGAAAATCAACGGCGTTGGTTTAGGTGATAACCCATCAACATGTGTTTGTCTTAAGTAGGATTTGAACCCAAAACCATTTGATTAAAGAGCATTTTAATACATAAGGTATCATTGGGATACAAGCCTTTTGGTATTGTAATTAAACCTTGATTAAGATGTTGGTGGTAGTTCTAGGTAATATATCATTTTATTTGATCCTGATTAAAATAACTACGTGTTATTTATGCATGTATTCATCTTTATTTTATGAAATGTATTCCAAAAGTCATAGTCATTATAAGAAGTATATATTATTTGGTGATTCATGCATTATTGGTGGGTTAACAAACAATTATGCTACCTTACGAAGTATTAAAAAAACAAACAACTTGATTCATGCTAATTGAATGTTAGTATTAACTAAAACTTCTAACTTATTAACAAATTAAATTTACACATTTTCCTATTTTTTGGCTGAATGCATGTGATTGTGGTCAAAGAAATTGGTTCTATTTTATCTTTCTAAGTAAGTTGTCATATTTTAATTTCTGATTATCTATATATAATTAAATTAAATCAACTTGTGAAGTGATGAAATATAACATAATATAAAAGTAAGAATATAATACCTAATTTGAGATATGATTCTTGTATTCTTGTAGGGAAATAAATTAGTTGTAGCTTTTGCTACCAAGTCCAAATATCAAGCTTAAATTCCTGTCGTATATATATAGAAAGTCCACATGAATATATACCAATCTAGCTTTTGTCAACTTCACGCCTCGCATGCATATATTCTTTTATCTTAATCGTTTGCCGGACAAAAAAATTGAGTTGAAAAAAGTCGGTCAATGGCACCTTAAGGGACGACATTGTCGTCCTTAAATTTCGGGCAACACTAAAGGTCCCAATTCTCGCAGTGTGTAGTGGTTTGAGACACTTGCTCTAATGTGAAGGTACTCTGTAGCTAGCTAGCTAGCGTGGGCATGAGTTGAATAATAAACAACTAACACGCGAGTAGAAGTTAAATTAAAGATGATGGATCGACCCCTGTCATGTGGAAGTGAGCAAGTAGTATGCACGTTAACTGTATATAAACAAGATCGAGCAACAAAGTTAGACATAAGAGAACAATAAAAAGAGTCATCATGTTAAGTAATACTAATAATGATGATGAAGGAAGAACAAGAAGAAGAAGAAGAGGAAAGAGTTATTGAATTTGGTGAAAGAAGGGTGAGAGCAGAGGCGGACCTAAGGTATTGGAAGGTGGTGCCCAGGAACCACCTTAGGAATCGAGACCATGTAGAAGTTATGTAGTGGTTTGTTTTTGGGAACTACCTTACAAAGTAAGTAGGAACCACCTTGGGATGAGATCGAGTTGAAAGGATTGAAGGAGATGAATTAAATGATGAATCTAGCATAAACAATGATAGATAAGAAAACGTGAAAGAAAAATGGAAAAAGTAAATGAAGATGAAGATGAGAGAACAAAGAGAGAAATATTTTTTAAATAATCTCTGAATTTGCGTTTTGTCTTTTGGCATGTGATATAACTGTTACTTTATTTCTTTTTTCTTCTTTTGTCAGATAAAGTCTCAATGAGTTTAGTTTTTAATTAATTGAGTTATAATTTTAAAAGGCTATTCTTCAATTCGCAAATTGTATTTTAAAAAGAGAGAGCAAGTTAGATATGAGATTTTATATATGCTATGATTTTTTTGGCATAAATAACTTTGATTATGATAGTAATTAATCTAGTTTTCGAACTAGTTAATATGGTGATGCCACTCCGATAGATGTTTGCATGTCTGTTCGTACAAATAGCCTTAAAACCTTACTGCGTACAACTGTAAAATTATTGCTTAAAGTTTAAAGTATGTTATGAAAGTCTATCCAAAAAGAAAACTAAGCTATAAATTAATCTTCGTTACATATTAATTATACACTCATGTAAACCGTACCTGACCCACTTAACCGACCCGATCATTTGAATCCTTAGCTTTCTCTTCTCAACATAACCATGTAAAGGAACCACCTTAGTTTTACTAGCTCATAGGTCCGCCACTGGGTGAGAGTGAAAACATCAAGACGTTCTATGCAAAGAAAACCATCGTAACAATCGTAATAGTTGCTCTTTATCTTGCGTTGCACGCTTTACACTTGCAGTGGTGTTAAATTTTAACATGATCTTTTAATTCGTATATAAGTTAATTGATATTTGGGTAAGATCAGAAACTCATTTTTTTTAAATTTTAATATATAGTTTGTTGGATATTTTAGTGTAATTGGATTAACTTGTTTTGACCAATTTCATCATAATAATACATCATTTAGGTTTGGAGGTGCGGAGTGCACACCTACTTGAATTTATTATGATCTTAGGGCGAAGCCCCTAAGGGACGGGGGTCCGGGGGCAGCGCCCCTGGTAGCAGGGTCCAAGGGGCGGCAGCCCCTGGCAGGGTCCAAGGGGCAGAGCCCCTGGCTGGGGTCGAGCTACAATGGATTCTGCTGAAGTAAAAATGGATTCTGGGGTCGAGCCACTATGTTGCTATGTAAAAATTGCTGCTGAAGTTGTGTTTCTGCCGAATTACAATGGATTCTGCTGAAGTTGTATTTCTGCTGAAATATAATGGATTCTGCTGAAGTCATTGATTCTGCTGAAGTGTTGTTCCTCAGAAATTAAGTTTCGGAAAATTGAGGGACACAATTTGACAACTTGAAAACCCTAAAACTGCGTTGGTAGTTATCCCGTATTATAGTTATATATACGGTCTATTTGGTCATATATTTTCTACTGGTTCATTATATCTCAGACACACACATACAGAAAATTCTCATTCTCTGAATTGTATCCGATTGAATAATTTGGTAGAACCGCCAAATTGATTCGATCTGAAAGTGTTCACACGCCTTTCAGAGATTAAGCATATCCGTTGGTGTTCGTTATTACTACATATCCCCTACAAAGATCGAATCAATTTAAGATGACGAACCCTGATTCTGTGAAAGATCTGAACAAGACGTTTGCAAAGTTGGAGAAGTTTTCTGGGCAGGACTTTCGTAGATGGCAAAAGAAGATGCATTTTTATCTCACGAATCTGAAAGTGGTGTATGTTCTGAGTACCCCATGCCTTGAGGCTGTTGAGAATGAAACGCTGGAACAGACTCGTAATCGTTCAAAGTGGGAAAACGCAGACTACATATGTCGTGGTCATATTCTTAACGGTATGTCTGATTCCTTGTTTGATATTTATCAAAATGTAGAGTCTGCAAAAGAATTATGGGATACCCTAGAAGCCAAATATATGGCAGAAGATGCGTCTAGTAAGAAATTTCTTGTTGGTAATTTCAATAACTATAAAATGGTAGACACTAGGCCTGTCATGGAACAGTACCACGAATTGCAAAGGATATTAGGACAGTTTGCGCAATATGATATGAAAATGGATGAATCAATTTCTGTCTCTAGTATCATAGATAAACTGCCCCCCTCTTGGAAGGATTTTAAAAACAATCTGAAACATAAGAAAGAGGAATTGAATCTGGTTGAACTTGGAAGTCATTTCCAAATTGAACAGTCCATACGTGATATGGAAAAGGGTTCTGTTGGTGGTACTAAAACCATGGCTGGTTCTTCTGTGAACATGGTGGAGGAGGGTGAATCCTCTAAGGCTGGTAAAGGGAAACGAAAGTGGCAAAGCAATAACAACAAAGGTTCTGATAAGAAACCAAAAGTGACCTGTTGGAAGTGTGGGAAACCCGGACACTTTAAGAAAGATTGCAGGTCTAAGGGTGGAGGTAAAGGAAAAAAGGAGGCTGGTGCTAGTGGATCCAAGGATCCTGGAAAGCAATCAGGTTTGTTTTTGGTACCTACTGATCATTCTGTTGAAAATTATTATGTATCAATAATTTCTGAAACATTCTATGTACAGGATGATGATTTATCATGGTGGGTGGATTCAGGAGCAACATGTCATGTATGCAAAAATCTTCAATGGTTCAAGGACGTTAAGCCAATTGAAGATGGATCTTTATTAAAGATGGGCAATGTTGCAACTGAACCAATTAAAGGACTAGGATCTGTTAATCTAGTCTTTACTTCTGGAAACTCTTTACTTTTAAACAATGTTGTGTATGTACCTGGTATTCGTAAGAACTTAGTATCTGGTATTGTGTTAAATAATTGTGGCTACAAGCAAGTCTTGGAAAGCGACAAGTACATATTGTCTAGACATGGAACCTTTATTGGCTTTGGATATTTGAATGGCATGTTTAAATTAAATTTGGATGTTTCGTTTCTTAATAATTCTGTTTGCATGGCTTCTACTAGTTCTAGCAATAATTGTGGTAAATCTGAATTATGGCATGCTAGACTAGGACACGTACATTACAAGAGAATGAAAGACATGTCAAAAATGAGTCTAATACCTGCTTTTGAATTGAATGGTGAAAAGTGTAAAACTTGTATGTTGACTAATATAACTAGACAACCTTTCGCCAAAAATGTCATTAGAGATACTAAGGTATTAGAACTTGTACACAGTGATTTGTGTGATTTTCATTCAACTCCATCACTTGGTAATAAAAAGTATGTAGTTACTTTTATTGATGATGCTACTAGATATTGCTATGTTTACTTGTGTCATACAAAAGATGAAGCTCTTGATAAGTTTAAAATTTATAAAGAGGAAGTAGAGCTTTATCATGGTGTGAAGATTAAAACACTTCGCACTGATAGGGGAGGTGAGTATTATGATCCAGTATATTTTCAATCTACTGGTATAATACATCAGACCACTGCTCCATATACACCACAACAAAATGGTATATCTGAAAGAAAGAATAGGACATTAAAAGAAATGGTTAATTCCATGATATGCTATTCTGGCCTAAGTGATGGATTTTGGGGTGAGGCTATGTTGACAGCCTGTTATTTATTAAATAGAGTTTCTAATAAAAGGAACAAGATAACCCCTTATGAACTTTGGTATAAAAAGGCACCAAAACTGAGTTATCTCAGAGTTTGGGGCTGTAGAGCTGTGGTAAGATTGACTGATCCTAAAATAAATAATATAGGTCAAAGAGGTATAGATTGTGTATTCACTGGCTATCCTAAGAATTCTAAGTGCTATAGATTCTATGTCATAGAACCTAATGATTATGTATCCGTGCACTCTGTTATTGAGTCACGAGATGCTGATTTTGGCAATGAGGATAGGTTTACATCTTTACCTAAACCTGCAAACATGATTGCAAGTTCTAGTAACTTTGATGCATCTAACCAAGTGATTGTTTCTCCTCCTGAGCCTTCTGAGCCTAGAAGGAGTGTAAGAGCAAGGAAAACCAAATCTTTTGGTGGCGATTTCCAACTATATTTGGTCGAAGGATCAAGGAATGAAATTCAATTTCAATATCAATATTGTTTCAATGTTGATGAAGATCCTAGGACCTACACTGAAGCTATGGCTTCAAGGGATGCTGCATTTTGGAAAGAGGCCATCCAAGATGAGATTGACTCTATTATGCACAATAATACTTGGAAACCATCTGATTTACCACCTGGTTTTAAACCATTGAATAGTAAATGGATCTTCAAAAGGAAGATGAAGGTGGATGGAAGCATAGACAAGTATAAAGCCAGATTGGTTATCCAAGGCTTTAGAAAAAAGGAAGGTATTGATTTCTTTGATACTTATGCTCCTGTTGCTAGGATTACCACCATTAGATTATTGTTAGCACTTGCGGCTATACATAATCTTGTAATTCACCAAATGGATGTTAAAACAGCCTTTCTGAATGGTGAATTGGATGAAGAGATTTACATAAGACAACCTGAAGGTTTTGTCATGCCTGGTAACGAAAACAAGGTTTGTAAATTGGTTAAGTCTCTTTATGGCTTGAAGCAAGCTCCCAAGCAGTGGCATCAGAAATTTGATGATGTTATCTTGTCTAATGGTTTTGCATTAAACCAAGCAGACAAGTGTGTATACAGCAAGTTTGATGCTTCTGGTAAAGGAGTAATCATTTGCTTGTATGTTGATGACATGTTGATCTTTGGTACTGACCAAGATCAAGTTGATACAACTAAGGAGTTCTTGTCCTCTAAATTTGAGATGAAGGACATGGGGGAGGCTGATGTGATTCTTGGCATTAAGATCATACGTGGAGAACATGGCATTACTATCTCTCAATCACATTATATTGAGAAGATGTTGGATAAATTTAATCTGAAAGATTGTTCTCCTATAGGTACTCCTATGGATCCCACAACAAAACTTGTGCCTAATAAAGGTGTTGCTGTGAATCAACTTGAATATTCAAGGGCTATTGGATCTTTAATGTATGCCATGATTAGTACTAGACCTGATATAGCCTTTGCTGTTGGAAAGTTGAGTAGATATACTCACAATCCAGGTTTAATCCATTGGCGAGCAATTAATCGAGTATTTATGTACTTGAAAGGAACAATGGATTATGGTTTGACTTATATTGGATTCCCTTCTGTTCTTGAAGGTTATTCAGATGCAAGTTGGATTTCCAATCAGGAAGATCATTCTTCCACAACTGGTTGGGTATACCTACTTGGAGGTGGTGCCATTTGTTGGGCATCTAAAAAGCAAACTTGCATAACTGATTCAACAATAGAATCTGAGTTTATGGCATTAGCGGCAGCTGGTAAAGAATCTGAATGGCTAAGGAACTTAATTTATGAAATTCCATTGTGGCCTAAACCGATATCATCCATTTCTATCAGATGTGATAGTCAAGCTACTTTGGCTAAGGCATACAGTCAAGTATATAATGGGAAGTCTAGACACATAGGTGTTAGACATAGCATATTACGTGATCTTATCACGAATGGTGTGATATCTGTGGTGTTTGTGAAAACACAACACAATTTAGCCGATCATTTAACCAAAGGGTTGAATAGAGATCTCGTGAAAAATTCGGCTATAGGGATGGGATTAAAGTCCATCAGAAATCTCTGATATCAAGATACCCAATTCCTATCTAGTATGACGCTAGGTGCTGAATTCAATGTGGAAGGCTTAATATTTAGAGATTGGAACACATTAGAAAAATCATCCCAAGGTATGTGTTCAGACCTACAAGTTAGGGAGGTTGAATGAATATATTATTAATAGCTCTTTTGACAAATTGCGTTGTAGGTGCAAGACTAAAAGAGCTACCTATATGAGCATGAAGTTTAGTCGCTTCAAGAAGCTGGGACTTGGCTTTGACATGCTTATGAAGGATAAGGACATAGGCTAGTAAAACATGTGTCAAGATAGAACTACTATGTATGTAAACTTTTGTGTACATTATCTTCGTGTATTCATATTGAATTCCCAGGGTTCAATCCTTAGCGACACCCTGGTATTCGAATATTTGGAATGTGTAATGTACTAATGTGAAATTCAATCGTCACGACATTTCATTTATGCAAAAGTTTGATTGTTTGAGATTACTTGTTTTAGTTAATCAAGGATTGCACTAAAATAGGGGAGGAATGTTGGATATTTTAGTGTAATTGGATTAACTTGTTTTGACCAATTTCATCATAATAATACATCATTTAGGTTTGGAGGTGCGGAGTGCACACCTACTTGAATTTATTATGATCTTAGGGCGAAGCCCCTAAGGGACGGGGGTCCGGCGGCAGCGCCCCTGGTAGCAGGGTCCAAGGGGCGGCAGCCCCTGGCAGGGTCCAAGGGGCAGAGCCCCTGGCTAGGGTCGAGCTACAATGGATTCTGCTGAAGTAAAAATGGATTCTGGGGTCGAGCCACTATGTTGCTATGTAAAAATTGCTACTGAAGTTGTGTTTCTGCAGAATTACAATGGATTCTGCTGAAGTTGTATTTCTGCTGAAATATAATGGATTCTGCTGAAGTCATTGATTCTGCTGAAGTGTTGTTCCTCAGAAATTAAGTTTCGGAAAATTGAGGGACACAATTTGACAACTTGAAAACCCTAAAACTGCTTTGGCAGTTATCCCGTATTATAGTTATATATACGGTCTATTTGGTCATATATTTTCTACTGGTTCATTATATCTCAGACACACACATACAGAAAATTCTCATTCTCTGAATTGTATCCAATTGAATAATTTGGTTGAACCGCCAAATTGATTCGATCTGAAAGTGTTCACACGCCTTTCAGAGATTAAGCATATCCGTTGGTGTTCGTTATTACTACATATCCCCTACATAGTTTTTGATTCATATGGATAGTTGGATATAACTAAATGGAGTTCGAGTAGAGACAGAAGTTTTATTATCAGATTACACACCGATAGATTACATACTGATACCCTCCCCGGCCGGAGAGCCTCAAGGACAAGGAGGCGGCGATCAACCATCCACTCTCGAAGAGTGATGGAATATCCAGAAGACAATCCATTTTATTTATAGTAAATACTACTACACACCATTCAAAGTAAGTAAATCAAAGGAGGCATGAAAACAACTTCATTCGTTTTCCATTAGAGGAAACATAACATCAGTAGTAGCAGTACCACATGTTGAACAAGGAACACTATTATTCTGCATCTTGAAATCTTTGGTAAACCTGAACCGAATCTCTTTAATTTGCTTATCCTTTTTCCAGGTTTTTCTTGTATTACATATAACTGTACAAGAGAAGCCACCATTAATCTTCTTCAGTGCAGCTTCTATGGCATGTAGTTTGTAGGTCTTATAGATAGTTGGTGTTATCTTTTCAGCAGCAAGTTTTCCCTTAAGCTGTAGGCCAACAGCTTTAAACAACTCTAAACTCTTCTCAAAGTATTCACGCACTCCCAAGCCAGAATATTTTCCATGATTCATCCACTCATGTTCCCAAAATTTTAGATGTATGCCGCTCTGATCTGCACTCGCTAAATTTGGCCAGTTCTTGCTCAATTCTGAACTTAAGGTAGCTATCTGCATTAAGAATAATTTCGTAATTAAATTGGAAGGAATCAACATATATAGTATACAAGTTAGAAAAATATACAAGTCTGTAGTATATACCTTATTAGGATGAAAAGCTTCAGTTGATGGTGCACCAGGAGGTTGTGGCCACAAACCGTGAATTTTAAATTCAGTTGGCACTAGTTTGATCTGACAATAGACACCTGGATCTCCAGTGTGAACCCCAGGTGGCCATTGCACAGCTAGTTGGTAAGCCGTTACTTGAGGACTTGATGGTGGTGGTGGTGCTGCTGGTGGAGCTCGAGCTTTTCATTTTGGAATAACCATTTGGGATCTTTTATTATTGAGAATGCGAATGCCGTGGAAGTATTTAAAATTCTCATCTCCTTCAATGGCCCAACGAATCTTATCGTTTTGTGCCATTATGCTCTTTCAATAAAGTAGACCTAGTGTTAAGAATTTTTTAATTACGCCCTCCTTGATCGAGGACCTTGGCTATATCGTCAGAGAGTGTAATTTGAATGTTAACTTTAGCTTTAAATGAACTGATGTTAGCATTTCTAGACTAATGCTTGATGGTATATTTAAGAGCTTGAAGTTTTCTCTTGAATTTTATTATCCCATTCGGCTCTTCAATATTACTGTTCAACCAAGTATCTTCCACAAATTTGTTGAAGCCCTCTTTATCGAACCATGAATGTAATATTCGAAACAGAGTGGGGCCATAATCAAGATTAATTTAAATAGTAATAACCAAGAAGTTTACCCGTCATATATGTAGGTTGTGTGTTCATTTACACGGTTATCACCATTCGTCGTGAACCACAATCTTCTTAAAAAAACATATGTATGTATATTTTTAATTCAAATGTGTGAGATATATGTTTATCTCCATTGCGTATAGTTGGCCGACTAGGATAGAAATCATTTAGTGTGTGAGATATATGTTTATCTCCATTGCGTATAGATGACATGATTATACATTTACGCACTTTCATCTTGAGCTTGTCAAGTATATGATGTATTCCTATACGGTATGGTGTTGTATGCATAGTGCTTCATTAGATTTCTTATTAACCAAGATACATGATATCATGAGATGCATATATGTATAATCATAATTTCATAATTCTTCACAAACAAATCCATAGTGGTCAAACGCACTATAGTCAGAAACTGTGGATTTGGCAAATGTGGTGGTATCGGGGGAGGATCTGGCAAAGGTGGAGGCACTAGAGGTGGATTTAGTGGTGGTGGAGGAAGACGTTGATTAAATAGTGAAAATTTTTGTACGAGTTATCACAATTATTGTTATGCAATTGCCGTAACTAAATGGATTCTTGTTATGGCTTCTACTATTATTTTCATTACGCTTATTTTTTACATTGCAAAACATGATTGAGGAATTAAAAAAGGGTTTTGTTAAAAACAACCCTATGGGTTGTATATAAGCCTCCTAAAAATATATAATTAATATTTAATAAACATTTAATGAACTCTAAATATTCCATAGTTAACATCATTTACCTTGTTTATAATTATTAAAAGTATATAAGAAATTTTATAATAGATACTCACATCATGACTAAGGGGTGTTTGGGATTGTTTATTGAAAATAGACTGTGCATTTTAAAAATGTGTAATTAGATAATTAGCTATTACAAAACATGATTCTAAAATTTAGTGTTTGCATTTAATTATGATGTATGAATTTTCTTTTTCATAGAAGATATACACGTTTATTGGAGCTTTGAGTGAAATATTATATACTATTCGATGTTGGGCTTAGGAAATAGAAAAACTAAGATGTAAGCTAGGTTTATAAACTAATTTTCTGAAAGAATTTATCCAATTTCTATCTTTGCCTCAATGCCTACATTTCCTGCTGCCTCTCCAGTGATTTTTGTTTTATCTATATATATATCTTATTATCATACGAGATTCGAACTTGAAGTTGTGAAGATACATCAAGCAATGAATGATTTTAGATAACAACTGATTAGGGCATTTTTGTAATCTCAGTCATCAGGCAACAGCGTGTTTTCCGGCAGTAGGTTGGAGGTTGCTGCTCCAAAACTGCGTTTTGAAAGGCTCAAAGCGCAATAAAGAAAGTGATTCATAAGTCACTTTTGCCAAACACCTAAAGTAGCTTATTTGCATTTTAAAACGTGCTAATCAGATAATCAGTTGCAATCCCAAACACCCCTTAAAACATCACAAGTTGTTGTAAACCACTTATCTTCTGTAAAACCCAAAACTAGTACCTAGTTGGTCGAATTTATTCATGGGAGATTTGAGTCCGTGATCCAACTTCAGAATATCCATGTATCCGTTGCAACTTGCAAATACATCCTTATTAGTTAAGTATTGAGTACTATTATACTCAATATGTAAATTTCTTTGTTGAAAAAATAATCAAATTTTGTTTGTATTTTCATATTTTATACGGCAAATGAATCATCTCTTTCTGATACACGCCTCAAACATTTTCCATCTCTTTGTCACAATCATTTCTTTGTTTATCCAAATTTAAAAATATTTGTGGTTGATTTCATGAGTAAGCTTCGATAAAGGGATAGTCAAAGACCCACTTATCATTATAGGTTGATGGTCAACACTTCAAATTAGATAGTCTCCTCAAAATATTTATCTCAATGTTCACACTTCACTTCACATCACATTATTGCTTGGTTGTCAACTTTGATCGCTATCTTGGTTTAGTATATATATTTATCTCAATGTTCACACCTCATTTTTATTTATCCTTCTTACATCCAGTCATATATAATTAAAGGAAGCAGAGGAGATATGCAGAAGACAAGTACAAAGATCAATGCAGTCACTACAAGTCACATGCCTCAACACATCTCTTGTGCCAAACACTAGCTTCTCCACAAAGCTAAAATAGTGTATAATCCAATGTAAATAAGCCACGTATACATAACTAGAAGTTAGTTAGATAGCTTAGCAATCTCAGTTGTAGCTATAAATTGCATTGTACTCCTCTCATTTCGATAAGAATTCATAATGATGCTTTAACCGTTTTTCCCGCATGATCTGTTTCTCTCTAAATTATGTTACATGTTTTGTTATGTTACCACCATGATCCTCCATTGTTAACATGGTATCAGAGATCTGATCCATCATCAGCTCACCATTAACATCACAATATCATAATCTATTAACACAATTTGATCCACCATTCACAATAAACAAGTTCTTGATCTCAAAACACTTAATTTTGTTACAATCACCATCAAAACGGTTACAATCACTTAAAATCAAGCAAGAACATCATCATTTCACTTAAACCACCATTTCTGAAAGTTCAAAATATCAAGATGAGTACTAGTGAGAATTCTAATGGTGGATATTCATCCACAAATGATCAAATCACATCTGATCATCCATTGTTCCTCCTTCAGAAAGATCATTCTGGATTGATACTACTCTCAGAAAAGTTAACTGGTTTAGAAAATTATAGTTCTTGGAAATGATAAATGGCAATTGCTCTCAATGCAAAGTACAAAATGAAGATCATCAATAGAGAATTTAATGGAACCAGGTATCAATTCACCAATTAGATCTCTTTGGGAAAGAAATAATGATATGTTGATTTCTTGGATCTTGAACATTGTCACTAAACAAATTGGGAACAATTTGAATTTTATTAACACTGTGAGCAAACTGATGGTCACGGAATCTTTCAAATTACAAGTGACATTGCTTAGTTAAAGCAAATTGATTGTACTGTTGAGGTTTACTATCATAAATTGAAAGGTTTGTGGGATGAATTTGATGTTCTTGAAGCCCTATATATGTGTATCTGTGTTTGTTCATGTGAAAATGGTAAATGGTCGTTGATGATAGTTACTCCAATATTAGAGGTCAAATCCTTCTTATGCAGCCATTACCATATGTTCTGAAAGCTTATAACATGGTTAGGCAAGATGAGAAACAAAGAGAAGGTTTGTTACCAAAACATATAATGACTAATGCATTTTCTTCCTATTCCAACAACCAGAGGTCATACAACAGTCACACCAATTAGAGGTCATTCAATAGGTAAAATTACAGTCAAGGAGAGTCATATGTACAAGCTGAGAGAAGGGCTTCATTCAGGAAATGGGTCATATGTGGGAATTGTGGTAAAGAGGGTCACACTAAAGGCAGTGCTATAAGATTGTTGGTTATCCTATTGGGCATCCATTGCATGGTAAGGTTCCACCAAAGCCTTACAGGCCTCATACTCAGCACTACAAGGCGACTAGGACAGTTAACATGGTAGTCAATCAAGAAGGTACATATGCAACACAGTCTGCTCAACCCAACAACTTACAATCTACTCAACCAAATACCCCTTCTGACACCAAGGATTGACCAGCTTCAAAATCAGCTCAACCAAAACTCATGATAATGCAGCACAACCAGAAGGACTCATTCCAGGGTATATTTTCTTCTTTAAGCCTTGGTATTCCTAAGTTTATTGCATCATTAACATCCACACTTAAAGGTCTTTGAATAATAGATAGTGGAGCAACAGATCACATAAGTACCAAAATCATGTTTATGATTGATATACACATTTTCACATCACTAGTTTATGTCACATTACCAAATGGACACACAACCAAAGACACAAAATATGAATCTGTAGAGATTAACTCATACATTACACTTACCAATGTACTCTACATACCATCATTTTCGTACAACCTCATATTAGTAAGCAAATTGTTAAAAGGGACAACCGTTTCACTCATTCTCACTGATTCACTATGTGTATTTCAGGACCAGAACATGAGGATTGCTCATGGCACCCTTTGTAATGGTCTTTACTTACTACCACCACCTAATACGTCATCAACACTTCACCATCTGCTCTATGCAACCACCCAAGCTACTATTGCATCTCTATGGCATTCCAAGATGGGACACTTCTGTATTCCCGTTCTCAAACAAATAGACAATCTTTTAGCTTTCATGAAACGTACTTCAACTTTCAAATGTGATGTTTGTATGTTAGCAAAATAGCAAGCTTTAAACACACCACAATAAGACAGTTGTTTTGTCAATGCATATGCATGCTGGTCAACACTTAAAATTGGATAGTCTACTCAAAGTATTTATCTCGTTGTTGACACTTCGCTTCACATCACATTATTGCTTTGGTTTTCAACTTTGATGTCTATCTTGGTTTAGAGCACTAGCATGCAGGTACAAGTGTGGTAAAGCGGAACCCGGCGTTGGTCTGACGTGGCCTTTGCGTTGAAGGTGTTACCACACTGGGAAAGGAGAAAAATCGACGGCTTTGGTTTAGGTGATAACCCTCAACATGCATTTGTAGAAGATAAAAAAATATTATTAATAATCCAATGGTTGTTTTCAAATTTTTTTAAGCTAAACACCACCACTTTACACACTTATATAAACCATTTTACACACTCATTTTTTATACACAAACATTTTACTTCCATTCACACTTTTATATTTTCACACACAAACTACTAAACCAAAAATGTTTCAATATCCTAATAACGATCCGTTTTTCAAAAACCTCCTCAACATGTCGCAATCTAACTTGTCATCTTTGTCAAACCCTCTAACACCTTCATTCGCACAATCAATATCATTTCATTCTCACTTTCCCAGATTCGGTAGCCAATATTCTATGCCAGCTTACATACCTGAACAACTTTATCATCAACCACAATATTTTCAACAACAACAAATGCTTAACCAAAATATACAACAAAATCCACCACCACACATGGTACAACCACAAATATCATAATCACAACCACCAATTGAAATCGAAACCCAAAAGACCAAAAAAGAAAGGAAAACGAGCCACAAAACGAGTAAAAGTCCCAAAACCCACAATCGAAAACGAACCCAAAATCAAAAAATTAAATTCTTTATTTCGTTGGTTACCATCATAGAAAACGTTATTATCCTTGTGTTATGTTGCTACCAAGACCAAGTATTAAGCTTAAATTCCTCTCGTATATATAGAAAGTCCACATGAATATATACCAATCTAGCTTTTGTCAACTTCACGCCTCGCATATATTCTTTTATCTTAATCTTTTGCCTCACAAAAAAATCGAGTTGAAAAAAGTCGGCCAATGGCACCTTTAGTGACGACATTGTCGTCCTTAAATTTCGGGCGACACTAAAGGTCCCAATTCTCGCAGTGTGTAGTGGTTTGACTCCCATGCCAAACCAACGTGTCACCTTTTTGCCTTGAGCTAAAGCCATGCCACTATAATCCGAAGTGAAATGTGAAAATGCTAAGTTGTCATAACATGACACCCTTTTTGTTTTTCGGCTTGGGTAGGGATCACTAGACCCCTTGCTCTAATGTGAAGGTACTCCGTAGCTAGCTAGCTAGCGTGGGCATGAGTTGAATAATAAACAACTAACACGCGAGTAGAAGCTAAAAGATGATGGACCCCTGTCATGTGGAAGTGAACAAGTAGTACGCACGTTAACTGTATATAAACAAGATCGACCAACAAAGTTAGAGCACATATACTTGCTAAATAATACTAATTCATCGAAGAAGACGAGGAAAGAGTTAATGAATTTGGTGAAGAAGGGTGAGAGTGAAAACATCAAGAGGTTCTATGCAAAGAAAACCACCGATGTGGACATGTTCTTTGGTTCTTACTCTTCCAACCAGTCCCATCGTAACAATCGTAATAATTGCTCTGTATCTTGTGTTGCATGCTTTACACTTGCAGTGGTGTTAAATTTTAACATGATCTTTTAATTGGGATATAAGTTAATTGTCATTTTGGTAAGATCAGAAACTCATTTTGTTTAATTTTAATAGTTTTTTATTAGTAATTTAGTATGGATAGTTGGATATAACTAAATGGAGTTCGAGTAGAGATAGAACTTTTATTATCAGATTACACACCGATAGATTACATACTGATCGATACCCCTCCCCGGCCTCCAGGACAAGGAGGCGGCGATCAACCATCCACTCTCGAAGAGTGATGGATTATCCAGAAGACAATCCATTTTATTTATAGTAAATACTACTACACACCATTCAAAGTAAGTAATTCAAAGGAGGCATGAGAACAACTTCATTCCATTAGAGGAAACATAACATCAGTAGTAGCAGTACCACATGTTGAACAAGGAGCATTATTATTCTGCATCTCGAAATCTTTGGTATACCTGAACCGAATCTCTTGAATTTGCTTCACTTTTGTCAAGGTTCTTTCATTACATATAACTGTACAAGAGAAGCCACCATTAATCTTCTTCAGTGCAGCTTCTATGTCTTGTAGTTTGTAGGTCTTATAGATAGTTGGTGTTATCTATTCAGCAGCAAGTTTTCCTTTAAGTCCTTGGCCAACAGCTTTAAACAACTCTAAAGTCTTCTCAAAGTATTCACGAATTTCCAAGCCAGAATATTTTCCATGCTTCCTCCACTCATGTTCCCAAAATTCTATATTATAGCATACCCTCTGCTCTGCCCTCGCTAAATTTGGCCAGTTGTTGTTCAGTTCCGAAGATAAGGTACTTACTTCATTAAGAATAATTTCATAATTAAATTGGAAGGTATCAAGATATATAGTATATACTAGTTAGAAAAATATATACCTTTTCCAAGAAGTAAGATTCAGTTGATGGTTCACCATTAAGTTCTGGCCACAAACCGTGAATTTTAAATTCAGTTGGCACTGGGTTGATCTTACAAGTGACACCTGAATCTCCCGTGGCAACCCCAGGTGGCCATTGCACAGCTAGTTGGTAAGCCATCACTTGAGGACTTGGTGCTTTGGAATAGCCATTTGGGATCTTTTATAATTGAAAATGCCGTGGAAGTACTTAAAATTCTCATCTCCTTCAATGGCCCAACGAAGCTTATCGTTTTGCGCCTTTTCCAAAGAATCAACAGAATTAATGCCATTATGCTCTTTCAATAAAGTAGACCAGGTGTTAAGAATTTTTTTCATTACTCCCTCCTTGATCGAGTACCTTGTCTATATCAGAGAGTTTAATTTGAATTGTAACTTTCGCTTTATATGAACTGCTGTTAGCATTTCTAGACTAATGCTTGATGGTATATTTAAGAGCTTGAAGTTTTCTCTTGAATTTTATTATCCCATTCGGCTCTTCAATATTACTGTTCAACTAATTTTTCAAAGCCCTCTTTATCGAACCAAGAATGTAATATTCAAAACGGAGTGGGGCCATAATCAATATTCATTTCTCGCATAAGAATTGGACGGTGATCGGAGAGATGTCTATCGAGACATAACGCTGATAAAGATGGGAATAAAGACATTAAACCTTTCGAAATTAGAAACTATCCAGTTTACTCATTTTCTTAGCTTGTTTTGTGAGCCCATGTGAAAGCATAACCATCAAGCGGGAGATCAATCAAACTTGCCATAGAAATGAAATTATTGAAAGCATTCGCACCTTGAACATTGAACAAAGAGCCAAATCTTTCATGCAACGAACTTCATTATTGAAATCACCCATTATCACATATTCGCCTTCTCATTTATCAATTAGAAGACGAAGATAATCCCATAACTCTCTCTTCTCTGTTAAATCTTGAGGAGCATAAACAGTAATGATAAGGAGTTTAGTAGACGACGGAGTCCAACTACCCAAAACAGCTAGATGATAATCCCATAGGTTTCATGAATATTATTGATACCGGATGCCTACATATATAGTGAAACCCTATCAAATAAAACCCAAACAAGAGAATAACTCTTAAAACACAAAGTTTATTAATAATCAATGATCAAAATATATATTACAATGAAACCTAAGCCCTATATTTATAGGGTAGTAAAACTTGTAGAATAAAATAACTTAATTATTCTAGAACCAACAAATAAAGAAATTAAACTACTGTAAAAAGTAACGACACAAATAAAACCCAGTATAGTTTAGAAGTAGCATTACTTATGTTTAGTAGTAGGATTACTTGGAAGTAATGACACAAACACAACCTCCTCATCAATAACACTACTGAGCATATCAAACATTTGATCGGCCCCTACACATTGTAATTTTTCTTCCAATTCCCATGTTCCATCCTAACACAATATTTAGTTATGCATGAAAAAAGAAAGTGCTACTAATAAACACGTAAGTTTGGGCTAATTAATACATACAAGTTTTTTCTTTATCGGGTACAAAGATGGCAAACATAAATTTTTTAATTTGCAAGGAGGATTATAAAGCCCAGAATCACTTGGGTCCTTTCAAAGGCCTTTTAGGTTGATAGTTTTGTTTTTGCTTTTCAAACACTTGTTTTGTTGCCATTCAAAAAACCAAGCAGACATTGATTTATCATGCTATGGTTTGTGTTTATAATGAAAATTAATCCTAAATAGGATTTAATTAGATAATCAACTGTTATAAAACGTGATTCTAAAATTTAGTGTTTGGATTTACTTAAGTTGTATGAATTTTCTTTTTGATAGAAGATATGTTTGTTTACTGGGCCTTTCAGTGAAAGCATATAAACTATTCGATGTTGGGCTTGGAAAAAGAAAAACTAAGATGTAAGGTTTATAAAATACTTTTCTAGAAAAATCTATCCATTTTCTATCTCTGCCTCGATGCTTAAGTTTCCTACTGCCTTTCCAGTGATTTTTATTATCGGTATATATCATATTATCATACGAGAGTTGAACTTGAACTTGTGAAGATACAAGTAATGAATGATTTTAGATAACAACTGATCAGGGCACTTTCGTAATCTTAACCATCTGGCAAAAGTGCTTTTCCCAGCAGTAGTTTGTAGGTTGCTGCTCCAAAACTGAGCTTTAGAAGGCTCAAAACGCAACCAAAAACAAAGAAAAAAAGAAAGAAAAAAAAGTGATTGTCAAGTCTTTTTTGCCAAACATATAAAATAGCTAATTTGCGTTTTCAAAACGTGTTAATCAGATAATCCGTTGCAATCCCAAACACCTCTTAAAACAAGACAAGTTGTAAGGTGTTAGAAACTCTATGTAGTGCAAAATATCTCATCATAAAGTAAATATAATTACTCTAACCTTGCTGGTATCAAAGAACATCTGCAGCGCATGAAACTCTTCTGAATTTCATACACTGCTACATCATCATCTTTCATTTTTTTTTTAAAAACCCTACAATGCATAAACCTCTCCATAGTTAAATAAATTTCCATATCATCCTATTTTATAAACTATTCATATATTGATTTATTAATATTCAATTGAACCATGCATGCCACATGTGTTTTTTGTTTTTCATGAAACCCACGGCCCGGCCATGCATCCCTTGCAAACATGGAGTACATCCTTATTAGTTAAGTATTACGTACTATATACAATATATGCAAGGTTATAAATAGCGTAAGACGTGACGTGGCGGCATGACCAAGCCTCACGTCTTTGCGGCTAAGGCGAAGCTTTTGCATTTATAAGGCGGCACAAAGTATGAAAATATTTATTTATATATTTATATATCATAATTCATATATATCGAGATTACAAAAACATGCGCCATAAGCCGGCGTGGCGGCATGACCAAACCTCACGTTTTTGCGAGGCTTTTGCGAGCCTTTTAGAACAATGACTATATATTATCCTCTACATGTAAATTACTTCTTTGACAATAATCAAAATATTTTTAGAATTTCTTATTGTATATGGTAGACGAATCATCTCTTTCTGATACGCGGTTCAATCATTTTCCTTCTCTTTGTCACAATCATATCTTTTTTTATCCATTTAAAAATATTTGTGGTTGATTTCATGAGTAAGCTTTGATAAAGGGATAGTCAAAGGCCCACCTATCATTATGGGTTTTTTAAAGTTAGAGAAAACGATTGTTTTGTCAACTCTTATGCATGATGGACAACATTTTAAATTAGATAGTCTTCTTAGAATATGAGAATTGATACCTACATTACATTAAAGGTATGTTTGGCGCAAGGGGTCGGGGCTGAAGCTGGGACTATGGCTTTTATTATAAACCGAAGTTGAAATTTGTATTTTTTAAACTTGTTTGGCAAATGGGTTGGGGCTTATTATTGCAAAATTACTAAAAATGATATAATTAAATGAGTTTTATGGTATATGTTAGATATTTTTGTGGGTAAATATGTAATTTATGGTTTATAAGCCCCGGGCTAAAGTTTTTAGCCTATTTTATTGGGCTAAAGTTTTAAGCCCCTTTTAGGGGCTTATGATTTCATAAGCCCGCATGACAAACGAGACTTATTTTAGAAGCCCAAGCCCCATAAGCCCCTCCCCAAACACACCCTAAATCTTTTGATGCATGCATTACAATTTGTGCATTACAGTTTGTACCGTACAATACTGTAATGTATAAATTAGGATGCATGCATCAAAAGATGTGTTGTAACTATCACCCTCTTAAAATATTTATCTCAAATTCTCAATGTTCACACTTCACTGCACATCACATTATTGCTTTGGTTGTCAACTTTGATGTCTATCTTGGTTTAGTATATATTGTAATCAAATTAAACCTTGATTAAGATGTTGTTGGTTCTAATGTATCATTTTATCTGAACCCGTTGCATGGTCTTTAACTTATTCTTTTCATTTTTATTTATCCTTCTTACATTCAGTCATATATAATTAAAGGAAGCAGAGGAGATATGCAGAGGACAAGTACAAAGATCAATGCAGACACTACAAGTCAAATGCCTCAACACATCCCTTGTGCCAAACACTAGCTTCTCCACAAAGCTAAAGTAGTGTGTAATCCAATGTAAATAAGCCACGTGTACATACGTAGAAGTTAGTTAGATAGCTTAGCAATCTCAGTTGTAGCTATAAATAGCATTGTACTCCTCTCATTTCAATAAGAATTCAAAATGGTGCATTAACCATTTTTCCCGCCAAATCTTTTTCTCTCTAAATTATATTACATGTTCTATTATGTTACCACCATGATCCTCCATTGTTAACATGGTATCAGATATCTGATCCATCATCTGCTCACCATTAAACATCACAATATCATAATTAATCAACACAATTTGATCCATCATTCACAACAAACAAGTTCTTGATCTCAGAACACCTAATTATGTTACAATCACCATTAAAACGGTTACAATCAGTTACAATCAAGCAAGAACATCATCATTTCACTTAAACCACCATCAAATTACTCAAATCATAATCAAATCACCATTTCTGAAAGTTTAAAATACCAAGATGAGTATTAGTGAGAATTCTAATGGTGGATATTCATCCACAAATGATCATATCACATTTGATCATCCATTGTTCCTCCTTCAGAAAGATCATTCTGGATTGGTACTACTCTCAGAAAAGTTAACTGGTTTAGTGAATTATAGCTCTTGGAAAAGATCAATGGTAATTGCTCTCAATGCAAAGTACAAAATGAAGATCATCAATGGAGAATTTACTGAACTAGGTATCAATTCACCAATTAGATCTCTTTGGGAAAGAAATAATGATATGCTGATTTCTTGGATCTTGAACATTGTCACCGAACAAATTGGGAACAATTTGAATTTTATTAACTCTGTGAGCAAATTGATGGTCACAGAATATTTCAAATTACAAATGACATGGTTTAGTTAAAGCAAATTGAATGTATTGTTGAGGTCTACTATCATAAATTGAAAGGTTTGTGTGATGAATTTGATGCTCTTGAAGCCCTATATCTATGTATCTGTGTTTGTTCATGTGAAAATGGTAAATAAAATGGTGAAAGAGATTAAAGGAAAAGGTTAATTTAATTTCTAATAGTCCTTGATGATATTTACTCTAATATTAGAGGTCAAATCTTTCTTATGCAGCCATTACCAAATGTTTTGAAAGCTTATAACATGGTTAGGCAGGATGAGAAACAAAGAAAAGGTTTGTTACCAAAACCTACAATTACTAATGCGTTTTCTTCCTATTCCAACAACCAGAGCTCATACAACAGTCACACCAATCAGAGGTCATTCAATAGGTCAAACTACAGTCAAGGAGAGTCATATGTACAAGATGAGAGAAGGGGTTCATTCAGGAAATGGGTCATATGTGGGAATTGTGGTAAAGAGGGTCACATTAAGGGCAGTGCTACAAGATTTTTTGTTATCCTATAGGGCATCCATTGCATGGTAAGGTTCCACCAAAGCCTTACATGCCTCATACTCAGGACTACAAGGCAACTAGGAAAGTTAACATGGTAGTCAATCAAGAAGGTGCATCTGCAACACAATCTGCTCAACCCAACAACTCACAATCTGCTCAACCAAACACCCCTTCTGACACTCACATGACTGCAAGGATTGACCAGCTTCAAAATCAGCTCAACCAAGTCCTTATGATAATGCAGCACAACCAGAAGGACTCATTCCATGGTATATTTTCTTCTTTAAGCCTTGGTATTCCTAAGTTTAGTGCATCATTAACATCTACACTTAAAGGTCTTTGGATAATAGATAATGGAGCAACATATCACATATTCCACCAAAATCATGTTCATGATTGACATACACATTTTCACATCACTAGTTTATGTCACATTACCTAATGGACACACAACCAAAGACACAAAATATGAATTTGTAGAGATTAACTTATACATTACACTCACCAATGTACTCTACATACTATCATTTTCATGCAACCTCATATTAGTAAGCAAATTGTTAAAAGGGACAACCGTTTCACTCATTCTCACTGATTCACTATGTGTATTTCAGGACCAGAACAAGAGGATTGCTCATTGCCCCCTTTGTAATGGTCAGTACTTACTACCACCACCTACTACCTCATCAACACCTCACCATCTGCTCTCTGCAACCACACAAGCTACTAGTGCATCTCTATGGCATGGATGGGACACTGCTCTATTCCTGTTCTCAAACAAATAGACAATCTTTTAGCTTTCATGAAACTTACTTCAACTTTCAAATGTGATGTTTGTATGTTAGCAAAACAGCAAGCTTTAGCTTTTCATAACAGTACTTTACATGCAAAATCTCTATTTGAACTTGTGTACATTGATATTTGGGGACCATACAAACACACCACAATAAGACAGTTGTTTTGTCAATGCATATGCATGCTGGTCAACACTTCAAATTGGATAGTCTACTCAAAGTATTTATCTCGTTGTTCACACTTCGCTTCACATCACATTATTGCTTTGGCTGTCAACTTTGATGTCTATCTTGGTTCTGAGCACTAGCATGCAGGTACTAGTGAGGTAAAGCATAACCCGGCGTTGGTCTGACGTGGCCTTTGCATTGAAGGTGTTACCACACTGGGGAAAGAGGAAAATCGACGGCTTTGGTTTAGGTGATAACCATCAACGTGCGTTTGTAGAAGATAAAAAAAATACTAATAGTCCAACGGCCGTTTTCAAATTTTTTTAAGCTAAACACTAGCACTTTACACACTTATATAAACTATTTTACACACTCATATTTTATACACAAACATTTTACTTCCATTCACACTTTTATATTTTCACACACAAACTACTAAACCAAAAATGTCTCAATATCCTAATAACGATCTGTTTTTCAATAACCTCCTCAACATGTCGCAACCCAACTCGTAATCTTCGTCAAACCTTCCAACACCTTCATCCGCACAATAAATATCATTGCATTCTCACTTTCCCAAGTTCGGTAGCCAATATTCTATGCTGGCTTACATACCTGAACAATTTTATCATCAAACACAATATTTTCAACAACAACAAATGCTTAACCAAAAATTCCAAAATTTACAACAAAATCCCCCACCACACACGGTACAACCACAAATATCATAATCACAACCACCAATCGAAATCGAAACCCAAAAGACCAAAAAAGAAAGGAAAACGAGCCACAAAATGAGTAAAAGTCCGGAAACCCACAACCGAAAACGAACCCCAAATCAAAAAGTTAAATTGTTTAATTCGTTGGTTACCGTCATAGAAAACGTTATTAGCCTTGTGTTATGTTGCCGTTTCAGAGGATAACAAAGTCAAATCCGACCAAAACAACGATTCGTTATGGTAAAAGATTCTTCACGAGTTCAACAAATCTAATTTCCAAAAGTGTAACAAGGACATGTTGACGAGATTGGCATACGTTGAACTATAATTGCCAAAAGTTAAGCAAAATCTACAAACGTTTTAAACGTTTGGGTGGTTTTAGTGGGGAAAACGAGCTTGATTTTATGAACCGTGTTAGGAACGCATATTGTGAAGTGGTAAAAGGAGGAAGACCGTTTTCTCAAGAAGATGAGTGACAAATCTTGAAAAAACACTCCTATAAGACGCGACAGATGCCGTTAATCTGGTTGATCTCACCGGACATGACGAGCTATATTTTGGAGATGATCCGAGACCACGTCCCCCGGAAAACCACGTGCCTCTATAAAAACTAAATCTGAAACCTCGTCGAGCACCGCGTGAAGTAACTTGTTTGAATTTGGGGAACTTATGCAAAATGAGTTTCGACTCAAACAGAAGCCGATCAATCGGCGTACGAGACGGAAAGGGAGAAAGACCTGTCAATACAAAAAGTAGAAGAATTGAAGTTTCTCACGACTAATACCGACGGGTTGCCGGACGTCCAAGCCTTCGCCATCAACATGCAAAAAAAAGAAATAATGAACAAATATCGACGACAAAATCAACAAAATTAAATATTGTATTTTTATAAGTTTTGTATTGTTTATATGTTTTTGTATGTTTTTTCACATGTTTTTTTGTATTTTTTTTTAATTAAATGAAATTTAGTTTATTTGAAAAATAGAAAAGTAAATAAAAATGGTGAGTCAAAAAGGTGGTGTAATAATGTTATGAGTGAGTAGGTATTTTTGTATATTGGTATTGTGAGTGAGCATAGTTGTCAGGATCCCGATCCTGATCTTAGGATCTTACGATTTTACGATTCTACGAAGCAAAAACGATCCGGATCCTACGTAGGATCTTAGAATGCTTAAGATCTTACAGGATCCCGATCTTGACCGTAGGATCTTAAGATCTAATCCGATCCGATCTTACGTTTCTCGAACCGCAAACTAAAAAACTACAAAGTTATGGATTATCTTTTAATAGAATTAAGAAAACAACGTGTGATTTTTGCTAAACATTCAATTATTCATAATTTAGGACAAAATTTTCATAAAACATTCATATAATTTTGATTAATTATATATAATCATTTGTAGATTTGAATAATATTACAAAGACTATTAAAAAAATGACGTTGTAGTAGGATCTTAGGATCTCGATCCGATCTTACGATCACGATCTTGCAAAGACGAAAACGATCCTAGGTAGGATCCCGATCTTAACAACCTTGTGAGTGAGGATGGTGATGTGATTCCAGAGTGTCATACTATTACTAGTGCTCTTAGCAAGAAATTGTAATCAAACCTTTTTATTTTTATTTTTTTTGAAAAGTCGACAAACTATCAACCTTAAATTCCTCTCGTATATATATAGAAAGTCCACATGAATATATACCAATCTAGCTTTTGTCAACTTCATGCCTCGCATGCATATATTCTTTTATCTTAATCTTTTGCCTGACAAAAAATTGAGTTGAAAAAAGTCGGCCAATGGCACCTTAAGGACAACATTGTCGTCCTTAAATTTTGGGCGACACTAAAGGTCCCACTTCTTGTAGTGTGTAGTGGTTTGACTCCCATGCCAAACCAACGTGTCACCTTTTTGCCTTGAGCCAAAACCATGCCACTATAATCCCAAGTGAAAGGAGAAAATGCTAAGCTGTCATAACGTGACACCCTTTTTGTGTTTCGGCTTGGGTAGGGATTACTAGACCCCTTGCTCTTCTAATGTGAAGGTACCCCGTAGCTAGCTAGCTAGCGTGGGCATGAGTTGAATAATAAACAACTAACACGCAAGTAGAAGCTAAAAGATGATGGACCCCTGTCATGTGGAAGTGAACAAGTGGTACGCACGTTAACTGTATATAAACAAGATCGAGCAACAAAGTTAGAGCACATATACTTGCTAGCTGGATATAACATAACAAACCAATAATTAAAAGAGTCATGATGTTAAATAATACTAATTCATCGAAGAAGACGAGGAAAGAGTTAATGAATTTGGTGAAGAAGGGTGAGAGTGAAAACATCAAGAGGTTCTATGCAAAGAAAACCACCGATGAGGACATGTTCTTTGGTTCTTACTCTTCCAACCAGTCCCATCGTAACAATCGTAATAATTGCTCTGTATCTTGTGTTGCACGCTTTACACTTGCAGTGGTGTTAAATTTTAACATGATCTTTTAATTGGTATATAAGTTAATTGTCATTTTGGTAAGATCAGAAACTCATTTTGTTTAATTTTAATAGTTTGATTAGTAATTTAGTATGGATAGTTGGATATAACTAAATGGAGTTCGAGTAGAGATAGAACTTTTATTATCAGATTACACACCGATAGATTACATACTGATACCCCTCCCCGGCCGGAGAGCCTCCAGGACAAGGAGGCGGCGATCAACCATCCACTCTCGAAGAGTGATGGATTATCCAGAAGACAATCCATTTTATTTATAGTAAATACTACTACACACCATTCAAAGTAAGTAATTCAAAGGAGGCATGAGAACAACTTCATTCCATTAGAGGAAACATAACATCAGTAGTAGCAGTACCACATGTTGAACAAGGAGCATTATTATTCTGCATCTCGAAATCTTTGGTATACCTGAACCGAATCTCTTGAATTTGCTTCTCTTTTGTCAAGGTTCTTTTACTATTACATATAACTGTACAAGAGAAGCCACCATTAATCTTCTTCAGTGCAGCTTCTATGTCTTGTAGTTTGTAGGTCTTATAGACAGATGGTGTTATCTTTTCAGCAGCAAGTTTTCCCTTAAGTCCTTTGCCAACAGCTTTAAACAACTCTAAAGTCTTCTCAAAGTATTCACGCACTCCCAAGCCAGAATATTTTCCATGCTGAGTCCACTCATGTTCCCAAAATTCTAGATTATGCTTTGCCCTCTGGCTCTGCTCTGCCGTCGCTAAATTTGGCCAGTTCATGATCAGTTCCCCAGTTAAGGTAGCTATCTGCATTAAGAATAATTTCATAATTAAATTGGAAGGTATCAAGATATATAGTATATACAAGTTAGAAAAATATATACCTTATCAAAATTGTAAGATTCAGTTGATGGTTCACCATTAAGTTCTGGCCACAAACCGTGAATTTTAAATTCAGTTGGCACTGGTTTGATCGTACAACTGACACCTGAATCTCCAGTGGCAACCCCAGGTGGCCATTGCACAGCTAGTTGGTAAGCCATCACTTGAGGACTTGGTGCTTTGGAATAGCCATTTGGGATCTTTTATAATTGAAAATGCCGTGGAAGTACTTAAAATTCTCATCTCCTTCAATGGCCCAACGAATCTTATCGTTTTGCGCCTTTTCCAAAGAATCAACAGAATTAATGCCATTATGCTCTTTCAATAAAGTAGACCTGGTGTTAAGAATTTTTTCATTACTCCCTCCTTGGTCGAGGACCTTGTCTATATCAGATAGTTTAATTTGAAAGGTAACTTTAGCTTAATATGAACCAATTTGATGGTATATTTAAGAGCTTGAAGTTTTCTCTTGAATTTCATTATCCCATTCGGCTCTTCAATATTACTGTTCAGCCAAGTATCTTCAACCAATTTGTCGAAGCCTTCTTTATCGAACCATGAATGTAATATTGGAAATGGAGTGGGGCCATAATCAATATTCATTTCTCGCATAAGAATTGGACGATGATCGGAGAGATGTCTATCAAGACATAAAGCTGATAAAGATGGGAATAAAGACATTAAACCTTTCGAAATTAGAAATCTGTCCAGCTTACTCATATTCTTAGCTGTTTTGTGAGCCCATGTGAAAGCATAACCATCAAGCGGGAGATCAATCAAACTTGCCATAGAAATGAAATTATTGAAAGCATTCGCACCTTGAACATTGAACAAAGAGCCAAATCTTTCATGCAACGAACCTCATTGAAATCACCCATTATCACATATTCGCCTTCTCATTTATCAATTAGAAGACGAAGATAATCCCATAACTCCCTCTTCTCTGTTAAATCTTGAGGAGCATAAACAGTAATCATAAGGAGTTTAGTAGACGACGGAGTCCAAGTACCCAAAACAGCTAGATGATAATCCCATAGGTTTCGTGAATATTATTGATACCGGATGCCTACATATATAGTGAAACCCTATCAAATAAAATCCAAACAAGAGAATAACTCTTAAAACACAAAGTTTATTAATAATCAATGATCAAAAGATATATTACAATGAAACCTAAGCCCTATATTTATATTTATAGGGTAGTAAAACTTGTAGAATAAAATAACTTAATTATTCTAGAACCAACAAATAAAGAAATTAAAATAAAAAGTAACGACACAAATAAAACCCAAAGTTTAGAAATAGCTTTACTTATGTTTAGTGTAGGATTACTTGGAAGTAATGACACAAACACAACCTCCTCATCAATAACACTACTGACTGATCATATCAAACATTTGATCGGCCCCTACACATTGTAATTTTTCTTCCAATTCCCATGTTTCATCATAACACAATATTTAGTTATGCATGAAAAAAGGATTGAACGGTCAAGCAAAATTTATGTATAAGCCTCAATCAATGATAATCGATCGATGACAAGTTTACCCCTTTTTTTATTTGGTTTTGCATCAACAACTTTGCGTTGGAAAATGGAAATATAAATCGCTTCTTCTTCTTTTTCTTTCGCGTTCTTCACTTTTGGAATGAGAACCAAAAAGAAAATACTACTAATAATTAAACACGTAAGTTTGGGCTTAATACATACAAGTTTTTTCTTTATTGGGTACAAATGATGGCAAACATAAATTTTATAAAACAATTCCTTTATTTGCAAGGCAGATTATAAAGCCCAGAATCACTTGTAGGTTCTTTCAAAGGCCTTTTGGGTTGACAGTTTAGACTTCTTTATCATTCGGTTGATACTTTTGTTTTGTTGCCATTCAAAAAACCAAGCAGACATTGCATGCTATGGTTTGTGTTTATAATGAAAATTAATCCTAAATATACACTGTAGAAAACTAGAAGGGGGGTTGAATAGTTTACCGATTAAAATCTTTGTTTTGAAACTTATTGAAAGATCAATTGATATTGATCTTAAGTGTGTTAATGAAATATGCAAGCAATATGTAATAAGTAAATAAGGAAAGAAATGATCAAACCACAACAAGTTGTTTATAGTGGTTCGGCCTACAAGGACTCTTTTTCCTTGCCCTACTCCACTCCCCGAGTCTCACACTCGAGAGTTTAACTTCACTAGTCAACAAGCTCCTTTCACCGGCGGAGAAAACCTTTACACTTCGCTTACACTATTTCCGACACTAAGCTAGATGTCGAGTTCTTTCCAAGGGTACAACTACTCCCACACACAATGTATTTTGAGGACTAAAATACTAACCACTCACACTCACAAGATTATGATGGTTTGATACAACAATGAAGTATGGATCAACACTTAGATCATACAACACTAAACAAACAAGACTTTCAACTTCTCGTTGAAGCTTGAATATGACTTGATCTTCTTTGCTACAAAAGAGATCACTAATATGATATGAAACTGAATTAGAAAGGTTAGAGAGAAGATATGTATGAGAGTATGTTAGAAAGGGATGAGAAACTACTTGGCTTGGCATTGCTATTTATAGCCAAATTGGACAGGAGCGTCCACGGACCGCGGACCCCTTAAAAGGGTTCCGCCCGTGTACCAAATTGGTACCGCCAGTCTGACAGTCAAGATATCAAATCTTGCCTAAAGTCAACTCTATCTAAGTAAGATTGTGCAAGATATGAAGAGTACAAATCTTCACAAAATATCTAATGGAATCTTCCAATGATCTCCATGATGTAATACATGATGTCAAATGTTGTATTACTATTAATAGAAATATGCAAATGCATAAGTAGTGTTTGGTTTTAAGAACCTAACACATTCTACAAACTACTATCATACATAATGATTAGAGTCATATCAAGATGTTACTAATCATAAATGTAAATGCTTGAATGATGAATATATTGTTTGAGAAAGCTTGTTTTAATATCTAATAAACTTGACAAGCTTTAAGCTTTTATAAATTAAATTTACTTTTGTCGTTAACAAAACTTAGGCAAAGATCAAAAATATAAATAACGTTTAATGACGATATTTGTATTAACAATCTCCTCCTTTTTGTTGAGGACAAAATATAAATTTTATTTTTATAAAAGAAACAAGTTTGTACAAGAGTTATAAAAATATTAGTTTTAGAACTTGAAAAGGAAATGATAATGTAAGTGTATGAGTTTTGACTTTTTATGAAGGTCAAAGAATTCACTAGTTGATGCATGATGTTTGACTTTTTCAGAAAGTCAAAGTATGCAGTTTGACTTTTTTAAGAAAAGTCAAGTATTATCAATGAGAGTTCCTGTTTGACTTTTAGAAAGTCAAGTGTATGCAGTTTGACTTTTTCAGAAAAGTCAACTATAAGTAATTTCAAAGTTCTATATTTTCTCCCCCTTTTTGTCTCAACAAAAAGAAGAAGCTATGCGAAATGTAATGAGCCCGAGCTATTATCTCCCCCTTGTTCAAAGCTCCCCCTAAATTGGGTGCTTTAATGGGAATGGATTGTGAAAATAAAGCTACAAAAAAAAATTGTTAGTAATAATGATCATTCACAAGCATTTCCAAACACTATGTAATGACACCAACAACATAATAAACAACATTCATTAGTTAAAATTTTTCATGAGTAAAGATCATGAAAAGAGAACACAATGATGTGTTTCTAGTACAAGAAAATAAAAATTATCCTAAAAACAAAACAAATAAAAGACTATTCTAAAAACCATCCTAAAGTGATGGTGGATGGGAAAGAGCGTTGAGACGCTCAAGAATGTGGTTGAGGATGAACCTCATTTCTTCGTGGAAGTCATGGACCATAATCCGGGTCCGTTCCACGGTTTGACCCGTTTGCTCACAAGTTGAGCAACCATGCCTTGGAGGGTAGAAAGTTTGCGGAGGTTGTGGTGGTGGAATGGTGGATGTGTTGGTGGTGTTGGGAATGTTTGGAGTGGTCATGATGGATGCAAGCAAAGCACTTTGCATTTGCATTGTCTCACTTAAGTGAGAATCCACCATGCCTTTGAATTGGTGGAGGTTGTGGAGTTCGGCTTGAATCTCCTCTCTAGTGGGATTGTCATCCCACATGCTCTCCGGAATGTCCTCAATATGAGGGGACATTGATGATGGAAGTGGATGATCCCCGTATAAAGGACCATGAATGTCCTTGTGAATGGGGTGGAAAAGGAGAGGTCTTGGCCCTAATGGGGCGTTTGGGTCAATGGATGACCGAGGTGATTCATGAGCGATTCGCTCAATGGTGCCAAAGGATGGCAATGGTGGTGGATGACTTGGCCTAGGAGGCAAGTCTTCCAAGTCCTCTAGGAAAGGATTTGGTGATGTTGGTGGAGTTGAAAATAACTCCATGGGAGTGAGAGTGGGAGACCTTGGTGAAGGTGGTGAGGGTGTTTTGGATGTTTGGATGGGTGCCGGTGGAGGTGAAGTAGGTGCTTTTGATGGTGGTGGAGTGGTGATCACAATGTGTGATGAAGTGGGTGTAGCTAAGGTAAGGTGTGTATCATCTCTAATGGGAGATGAGATGGTGAGTGGTGAAGATTCGGATGATGAGCTAAGATGAACAAAACAACAAGGCCTTACGCTCATTCTAGCGGTTTTCTTGCAAGGTTTTGGTGATGATTTTGTCATTTTTAACTTGGGTTTTGATTTGCTAGATAGTAGTGAGAATGAAGAAGGTGTGAGGATGATCATGGTAAAGTCTTTCAATTTATAGAGGTAAGAAATTGTTGAGAAATGGTTTGATTTGATGTTGAACCATTGAAGAGATGAGGTTCCTAATGATTTGGAAGTGGGTTGAATGCTAGTCATATCACCCAAGTCAATCCATACAAAGAAGATGGAGTGAAGAAGAAAAGATATGCAATAAATGTGTTCTAGTGAGTGGAATTTCCTAATATTCAGATTACCCACGGATTTGAAGGTACCAAAAATTTGGTTCCTTCCTTTATGCCAAAGGGCTCCTTGGGTGGATTTTTCAAATTTTTGAATTTTGGTGGGAAATGGATTTCTTACATCCCTTAGTGAATAATACTAGTTCTAATAACAGTATAACCTAGTTAAGATTGATTTATAAGTGATGGAAGATAATTTGGAATCACGAAAGAGTCGAAATTCAGAAAATTACCTGGAGGATTCACGACACCAAAATCATACACGGACGGTACCCAAAAAAAGGTGCCGTCTGGTCCGCCTGTACAGGTATGGCGGTACCAAATTACATAAAGGACGGTACCAAAATAATGGTGCCGTCTGATCCGTGGAGTGCTGAAATATGGACAGAGTTCGTTTTTAGGTGTCGGGGAAATTTCCGAAACCTGAAATTTTTCTCAAAACCTGTTATACTAAACATTTCTAGTTAGGAAAAGTAAATAACACATATGTAAACATAGTGGAGCATAGATTTTGAGCAAGGCTTATTGATTTTCACAATATAGTGAAAATGGGTAAAATTTGATAGCATACTTGTGCTATCCCCCTGCATGAGATTGTTAGCATACACCATTGTTTCAAGTTATATTATCATCCTACATAATAAAAGTAACTAAATAGTATCAAACATTAACGATAAGGCATTGTCCCAAACACTCCTTAAAGTACCCTTATTTGTCCAACTTCTTGTAAATCTTGTTCATCATCCTACCAAGGCACTTGAACATTCCCTTAGTTTGCTTGAATTCTGCTGATTCATTCTCAATCTCGGGAAGAGATGTGTAATACTCTTGAGGTGGAAGACGAGAGCTTGGAAGACCATCCTCGGAGCTATTTGATGATGATGATGAAGGAGTTGGAGGTTTAGCTCTCTTGCCTTTAGTCTTAGCAACTCGAGCATCAATCAAAGGCACAAAGATGTGAGGAATGAGATCATAGTGAAGGTGCATCCCTTTTGGGGTTGGTGGAATTGGAGCAAAGTTTCTATAGAGACGGGTGAGAAGCATCCCGTATGGAAGAGCAACGGATCCTTGAGTTGGAATATCAATCATTCTCCTAGCTATGTAGTAGGCTAAGTTGAATGGTTGTCGGGTGGATAAGTTGTAAAGCATGTGGCAAAGACAAGCGTTTATGTGATCCCTATTCCCTATGGTGCTAATGACGTTTGCTCTAAGTAACTCCTCCCATTTCTTAAATTCGTGCTTAAGTTCATTGAGCTCCATTCCATATGGATCTCGGTCTACCTCTTTTCCCTTTCGGGTTACTCGGGTTGTATCCGTTTTTGGGTTAAAAAGGTGTTCACGGATGACATCCTTATCGGCTAAACGGGTTATGTAGGGAAGAGAGCGGTCATTGATTGCATCAAGGGCGGTGAGTGACCACTTATCCGTGTAGACACAAGTTCCTCGGTTGGGAATTCCTAGTACTCTAGCAAATTCACTTAGGGTGATGGTGTAGTCATTTTGGTTGATTCTAAAGCTAAGACAAAATTCATCATCATCTTCATCACTAAAACCGGTCACACTAGCATAGAATTCTAACACGAACCTAGGACAAATTGGTTCATCAATGTCAAGAAGACAATCGAATTGAATGGCGGCTAGTTCTTCATGAAGATTGGTATGCTCAAGGAAGGATGGGTGAATGGTTCTACCCTCGTGGAAATACCTAGATTCTAGACCCCTAAATATTTCTACTTGTTCCTTGGTGAGTCCTTTGGTTTTGTGGTGTTTGGGAATGTAGTTAAGAGTGTCTTTGTGATCATAGAATCTTGCGGCTACCATGGTTATTCCTAAGGACAAGAATTAACATGTTAAAAAAATAAGATAAATTTTAACGTTTTTGATTCTAGTGTGTGCCTATATGAAAACAATTTGGAGTTGCGGTTATCTCGACTCATTTTATGCACAAAATGGTTTTAGTGGAGTGTTTGGCAAATACCATGAGATAACCCAAATGCTCCTAATTCAATGTGGCTACATTTGAATATACCCGGGAGTGCATATTAGTTATGCAATACCTTTAGTATTCAAGAGCATGCAAGTGATGAAAATTCTAACGTTTCTATTTGTATTAGCAATGAAAAATGTTTTCCTACAAGTGAGAAGCTTTTCAAAACTTTTGACATGGGGTTTTTGGTTGTTTGAATAAGGCCTTATATTTATTATCTATCAATTAGTGGGAAACATGATTTGTTTATGCAATATGATAATGTAGTACCTAATTTCAATGACTAGTTATGCAATTTGCCAATTGAATTCATATTTGGTTTAAAAGCATACATAAAACCCCATGTAATGATTTGTGATAGTTTTGTGCATAAATAAGAATCCTAGACTCAGAATTAAGAGATGAAATGTAGTTAGGATACTTACAATGATGTTATCTTCAGTGATTAGTGAGTGGGAAGATGACAATAATGAGCTTGGTTTAAGTTTTACACGTTTTGGTAAAGTGGGTTGTGAGGAAGAAGATGTTATGTATAAAGCTGTTTTGCTTCTGTAGACACCACGGACCATACGGCACCAAATTTTTGGTTCCGTCCGTGTTGTCGTTTGGTGCCGTGGCTACAGTAGCAGATACAAGACAAAATTGTTTTGGTTTGACTATTCTAATGTTTTAGGCTATGTTTATCCTACATGTTTGGTTCCATTAACCCTAAACCAAGTCTAAGAAGATTAAAAGGTTCTCGTTTAAGAGGTTTAGTAAAGATGTCGGCAATGTTGTCTTCAGAGGATACTTTCTCGATTGAAATGTTTCCTTTTTGAACATTGTCGCGAAGAAAGTGATGACGGATTTCAATGTGCTTTGTACGAGCATGTTGAACGGGATTCTTGCTGAGATCGATGGCTCCTTTGTTGTCGCAAAGTATCACAATGTCGTTGAGATGAATTCTGTAGTCTACGAGAGCTTGCTTCATCCAAAGAGCTTGTTGACATGCTTTTCCAGCTGAGACGTATTCGGCTTCAGTAGTAGAGATGGCTAAAGCCGTTTGCTTCTTTGCAAACCATGAGGTGAGACAATGTCCAACAAAAGTGCAAATACCACTTGTACTTTTTCTATCGACATAATCACCGACATGATCCGAGTCGGCATACACTATGGTTTCTATACCCGTTCCTTTGGGATACCATAATCCTAAACACGTTGTTCCCTTAATATATCTAAAAATCCTTTTTAATGCTTCTAAGTGTGATGCCTTTGGGTTTTCTTGAAAGCGAGCACATAGACAAACACTAAACATAATGTCGGGTCTACTAGCCGTAAGATAGAGTAGGCTACCAATCATTCCTCTATATTTAGTGTTATCTACGGATTCACCTTCTTCGTCCTTGGTGAGTTTAGTGTCTGAGGACATGGGTGTTTTAGTTGGTTTGGAATCTTCAAGACCAAATTTCTTAAGCATGTCTTTAATATATTTAGATTGGTTAAAGAAAATACCATCATCTAGTTGTTTGATTTGAAGTCCTAGAAAGAAGTTTAACTCACCCATCATACTCATTTCAAACTCGTCATGCATGATTTTAGAGAAATCATCACATAGCTCTTGACAAGTTGATCCGAATATAATGTCATCAACGTATATTTGAACAATAATAATTTGCGATTCCTTTTTCTTAGTAAAAAGAGTATTATCTACTAATCCCATAGTATATTTGTTATCAATAAGAAAAGTCTTAAGACGGTCGTACCAAGCTTTAGGTGCTTGTTTAAGGCCGTATAATGCTTTCTTGAGTTTGAAGACATAATGTGGTTTCTCAAAGTCGGTAAAACCGGGAGGTTGAGCAACATACACTTCTTCGTTAATAAACCCATTAAGGAAAGCACTTTTAACATCCATTTGAAATAATTTAAAATCATAAGCACATGCATAAGCAAGTAATATTCTAATAGATTCAAGTCTAGCTACCGGTGCATAAGTTTCATCATAGTCAATTCCTTCTTGTTGATTATAACCTTGTGCAACAAGCCTAGCTTTGTTTCTAGATACTACACCATTTTCGTCCATTTTGTTTTGAAAGACCCATTTTGTTCCAATTATAGTTTGATCTTTGGGTTTTGGAACTAGTTTCCAAACATCATTTCTAACGAATTGGTTAATTCTTCTTGCATGGCAATTACCCATGATTCATCTTTTATTGCTTCATTTATGGTTTTTGTTTCAATGGTGGATACAAAACAAAAATGATTACTTTGATTTTGAGCTTGTGATCTTAAGGTTCTTTGATTAAGTTTTCCTATGACCTTTTCTAATGGATGACTTTTAGATTCTTTTATGTTGATAATTTCCTTATTTAATGGTTCATCTTCCTTGTTGTTATTAATTTGACTTTCAATTATTTGACTTTCAACTAAGTCATCATCTACCAAAGGTGATGTCTTAGAGGGAGGTGGACTTTCGTCAAATGTTATGTTCAACGATTCCTCGACTATCATTGTTTCTTTATTTAGGACAATGTAAGCTTTACTAGTTTGAGAGTAACCAAGAAATACACCTTCATAAGACTTTGGGTCAAACTTGGTGAGATAATCCTTAGTATTAAGAATAAAACATTTACAACCAAAGACTTTAAAATATCCTAATGTTGGCTTTTTACCTTTATAAAGTTCATATGGTGTTTTGTTTAGGAAAGGACGTATTAGGACTCTATTTAAAATATATGTAGAAGTGTCAACGGCGTTACACCAAAACTTTTGAGGAATGTTTTGTTCATTAAGCATTGTTCTACTCATTTCTTGAATTGTTCTATTTTTACGTTCTACTACTCCATTTGATTGAGGTGTTCGTGGAGCGGAAAAGTTATGTGTTATACCATTTGTATCACAAAAGTTTCCAAATTGAGTTTCGTTGTCAAATTCACGACCATGATCCGTTCGGATCGACACAATTTTGACTCCTAGAAGATTTTGAATTTTCTTGCTAAGTATTTCAAATTTATCAAAAGCTTCATTTTTGGTTTTCAAAAATAACGTCCAAGTAAACCTTGAGTAATCATCTACTATGACCAAAGTGTATAAGTTGCCTCCATAGCTTCTTATAGCGGATGGTCCAAACAAATCCATATGTAATAATTCTAGACACTTAGATGTGGACGCCATATTTTTAGATTTGTGACTACTATGTGTTTGTTTACCAATTTTGCAAGCGTCGCAAAAGTGTTGGTCATATTTTAGTTTTGGTAAATTCCTAACCAACTCTTTTGAAGATAGGTTTTGTATAAGTCTCATATTAGCGTGACCTAAGCGTCTATGCCAAAGAGATGAGCTATCGTCTAAAGTTGTTAAGCAAAGTTTGTCATTATATGTTTTATCTATTTTCATGACGTATATGTTATTTTTCCTAACTCCTTTAGCTATGGTGATACCATCTTTTAGTATTTTACTACCATTTTCATCAAATAGTACTTTATACTTTTTATCACATAGTTGGCTAATACTAAGTAGATTAAATCCTAACCTATCCACATGAGCAACATTTTCAATAGTTAGAGAGTTATGAGCAATCGTACCTTTGCCAATGATTTTGCTTTTGAGATTGCTACCGAAAGTGACATTACCTCCGTCATACTCTTGGTATGATGAGAAGAGACTTTTGTTGCCCGTCATGTGTCGTGAGCATCCACTATCTTTTATCCATTCATCAGGTTCCAATCCAACTTTCAAGCATACCTAAGAAGCAAATAACTCAAACATTTGGTCCCCAATATCTCATGGGTCCGTTTGGGTTAAACATACCATTTATTTGATTCATGTATGGAAATGATGGGTAAGGGTTCCATGACATGTAATCTGGAGTTTGATATGGTCTAGGAAAGTTTTGATTCCAACCGTTGTGTTGGTGGTTAGGTTGAACGTTGTGGTTGCTCTTAGGAAATGGGTGTTTGGCAAAAGAAGTTTTATATCGTTGATGAGTAGTTTTTGATCTAAATTCATTTTTAACAAGTCCTACTCCTGATATAATGGCTGGTTTTAGTTTAACATTATCATTGGTTTTCTTTGTTACTTTAACAAATTCAGTACGGTCCGTATTGCGAACATTCTGTTCTGCTGAAGTACCCGCGGTACCATTTTGCACAACGGACGGAACCCTTATTTTGGTTCCGTCTGGTCCGTGCTGTACTGCAGCAGTTTTGACAGAATGTTCGTCTTTTTCGGCCGTTTTGTTTTGACTCTTTGGAATTAATACTTCATTGAAACCTAGCCCATTCATGTCTCCTGGTGTTTTATGGATTTTAACTATTTCATCGGCAAGAGCGATGTTTTTGTTAAACCTTTTAAACTTAGAGTTATTTTCTATTAAAACTTCTTGTGTGAGCTTTAGTTTTTCTATTTCAAGATTAAGCTCTTGACATGATTTACAATCATCGTCATTTGCTTTTCCTTTTTCAAGACGTTTTGCTTTTTCTTTTAACTCATATACCTCATTTTCCAAAAACTCCTTTTTGGTTTTTAAAAATTTATTTTTAGTTATGATTTTTAGACTTAGATCACACAATTGATTATATTGTTTTTGCAAGGTGTCATCATCTATAGAAGAATAAGAAGAGTCGGAAAGTACCTCATTTGACTCATGTGCCATTAGAGCGATCTCTTCCTTGCTTGATTCTTCATCGTCTTCACTATCACTCCAAGCACCACTTACAAAAGCTCGTTGAGTTTTGCTTTTAGGTGGCTTGGGACATTCTCCTATAAGATGACTTGCATCACCACATCTAAAACACTTTCTTTCACCTTTAATCTTCTTATCATCCCGATATTTTCGGAATGGCTTCTTTTCTTCTCGAGGTTGTCTTACAAACTTTCCTCTTCTTCTAAAGAACTTCTTGAAATCTCTAACGGCCATGGCATACTCCTCATCTTCACTATCGGAACAAGATTCACCATCATCGCTTGATTCCGCCTTTGCTTTAAGAGCAACGGATTTGATCTTCTCCTTTCTTCCTTTGATGATCTCCGAATCTTTCTCCATTATCATTTCGTGAACTTTGAGGTTGCCAATTAGCTCGTCTAGTGACATTATTGAGAGATCTTTTGATTCTTCAATAGCGGTCACTTTAGCTCTCCATTTGGGATGGAGTGCTCTAAGAAATTTCCTGACAAAGTTCTTACTACGAAAAGATTCATCAAGTGCTTTAAGTGATGTAATGATAGTGTTAAAACGAGCAAAGCCACAATCAATGGTTTCATCTTCAGGGATAACAAATTGTTCATATTGTTGAACAAGAAGATCAATTTTGTTATCCTTGACTTGTGAATTACCTTGATGTGTAACAATTAAAGATTCCCAAATATCTTTGGCGGTTTCACACATAAAAATTCTTTCATATTCTTTTCTAGGTAAAGCATTATAAAGCATCATTTTAGCTTCATTATTTTTTAGCAACTAATTTCTTTTGTTCATCAACGGAAATATCCTTTGTTGTAGAACTAAAATCTCCTTTAACAATAATAAACCAAAGATCTATATCTTTTGATTTTACATATGTTTCAAAACGGTTTTTCCAATAGATAAATCCATTGGTTTCAAAAAGTGGTGGTCTTTGCATAGATTGCCCTTCTTTAAAGTTTTCAGAATCCATGGATCGTTTCAAGTTTATAAAATACAAGTTATTTTAGAAATTCTTGAGCAACGAGGCTCTGGTACCAATTGTAGAAAACTAGAAGGGGGGTTGAATAGTTTACCGATTAAAATCTTTGTTTTGAAACTTATTGAAAGATCAATTGATATTGATCTTAAGTGTGTTAATGAAATATGCAAGCAATATGTAATAAGTAAATAAGGAAAGAAATGATCAAACCACAACAAGTTGTTTATAGTGGTTCGGCCTACAAGGACTCTTTTTCCTTGCCCTACTCCACTCCCCGAGTCTCACACTCGAGAGTTTAACTTCACTAGTCAACAAGCTCCTTTCACCGGCGGAGAAAACCTTTACACTTCGCTTACACTATTTCCAACACTAAGCTAGATGTCGAGTTCTTTCCAAGGGTACAACTACTCCCACACACAATGTATTTTGAGGACTAAAATACTAACCACTCACACTCACAAGATTATGATGGTTTGATACAACAATGAAGTATGGATCAACACTTAGATCATACAACACTAAACAAACAAGACTTCCAACTTCTCGTTGAAGCTTGAATATGACTTGATCTTCTTTGCTACAAAAGAGATCACTAATATGATATGAAACTGAATTAGAAAGGTTAGAGAGAAGATATGTATGAGAGTATGTTAGAAAGGGATGAGAAACTACTTGGCTTGGCATTGCTATTTATAGCCAAATTGGACAGGAGCGTCCACGGACCGCGGACCCCTTAAAAGGGTTCCGCCCGTGTACCAAATTGGTACCGCCAGTCTGACAGTCAAGATATCAAATCTTGCCTAAAGTCAACTCTATCTAAGTAAGATTGTGCAAGATATGAAGAGTACAAATCTTCACAAAATATCTAATGGAATCTTCCAATGATCTCCATGATGTAATACATGATGTCAAATGTTGTATTACTATTAATAGAAATATGCAAATGCTTAGGTAGTGTTTGGTTTTAAGAACCTAACACATTCTACAAACTACTATCATACATAATGATTAGAGTCTTATCAAGATGTTACTAATCATAAATGTAAATGCTTGAATGATGAATATATTGTTTGAGAAAGCTTGTTTTAATATCTAATAAACTTGACAAGCTTTAAGCTATTATAAATTAAATTTACTTTTGTCGTTAACAAAACTTAGGCAAAGATCAAAAATATAAATAACGTTTAATGACGATATTTGTATTAACATACACATTTGAATTTAGAAAATATTTGTTATCACAAGTAAATATGAAACAATATGCCCGTGTGTAATATGTTGCTACTTGTTGGCATATGCATTTTTTTTCCTAGGTTTAGTGACGATGAGATAGACACTTTACGTTCAACTAAACATTGGGAAGGGTAGTGGATTAGGAGGTTCCGGTGGTGGGATTGGATTTGGAAAAGGGTGGTTGATTCAGTGTTGGAGGAAGATTTGGCAAAGGCAACATCGGGGGAGGATTTGGCAAAGGTGGAGGCATTGGAGGTGGATTTTGTGGAGATGGAGGAGGACACTGATTAAATAGTGAAAATTTGCGCACGAGTTATCACAGTTATACTTATTATTATTGTTAGGCAATTGCCGTAACTAAATGGATACATATTACGGCCTATAACATTATTATCATTACGCTAAATTTTTTACACTACGAAACATGATTGAGGAATTAAAAAAAGGCAATAATATTAAACAAATCATATTATATAAAGAAAATTGCTAACAGATACATTATGACTAAGGGGTGTTTGAAATTGCTTATTGAAAATATATTATGCGTTTCGAAAATGGATAAATAGATAATCGACTGTTACAAAACGTGATTCTAAAATTTAATGTTTGGATTTAATTATGTTGTATGAATTTTCTTTTTAAATGAATTTTCTTTTTGATAGAAGATATATTTGTTTACTGGGCCTTTCAGTGAAAGCATATATGAGAAAAGTTCAATGCAGAACAATAAATATCTAAAAAACAAAACACTCTATCTCAACCATCCATTTATTTTTGATCTGACGGAGTAGATTAAAACTTATTAAAAAACGGATTGACACTTTTGTAAATATACAACCCCACCTAACACACTAACACACTCACACTTTTCTGTAACTCTCTCTCTCTCTCTCTCTCTCTCTCAACACTCAACCGATTCGAGTTGTTTTCTATCGGTTTATGGTCCACCTTGCAAACGACAACGAATCAGTGATTCGTATTTTTTCTTCCTTGAAGAGGAAAAGAAACCATCAATCGAAACCCTTCTAGATGAATGTCCATATGAGATCTTTAGACGTTTACCTGGTGGTCAAGCCAGGAGTGCTGCGGCTTGTGTCTCAAACCGTTGGCTCACGGTTTTGAGTGATGTTAGAAACTCTGAAATCATTCAAGAATCATCTAGTGACGTTGAGATGACATCACAAGAAAACGATGGGTTTCTTACAAGATCTGTAGAAGGAAAGAAAGCAACCGATAATAGACTTGCAGCTATTGCAGTAGGGACGTCTGCTCGTGGTGGTTTGGGCAAGCTTTTGGTCAGGGGAAGTAACAAAGTTACCAAACTAGGATTTACAACGATTGCACGTGGCTGCCCTTCGTTAAAGGTTCTGTCTTTATGGAATGTTCCTTCAATCGGCGATGAAGCTTTGATCGAGATCTCAAAAGAATGCCATTTGTTAGAAAAGCTTGATCTTTCTCATTGCCCTTCGGTTTCCAACAAGGGTATTGCAGCGATCGCTGAAAAATGCCAAAATTTGTCTTATTTGACCCTTGAGTCTTGCAAAAATATTGGTAATTGACCAAAGTTGACTTTTTACGTCAAAACTTCAAACGACCATAACTTTTGAAGCGTAACTCCGTTTTCAGCGAAATACCTGTCAAAAAGACCAGAACAGCCTAAACTAGTAGGAACCAGTTCGAACTAGAAAAGAACCGGATAATCCGGCCAGGAACCCATAAGAACCAGTTAGAACCAGTTAAGAACTAGCTATTTCAGCCAATAAATAGTTAGATCCAAATAGGAACCAGCTATTCCGGCCAAGAACCAGTAAAAACCAGTTAGAACCAGATAAGAACTAGCTATTTCGGCCAATAACCAGTAAGAACCACTTAAGAACATGCAATTTTGGCCAAGAACCAGTTAGATCTAACTAAGAACTGCTTATTCCTGTTAGGATTTAGAAAATCCATAGTGAAGTGTTGGTTACCCCAACTATTGTCTAGCATATGTTAGCTCGTAGACATTACGTCATATATTAGTTAGTTAGTTAGAGTAACACCGTGGAGGACGGACGGGTCTTTACCCACTGTATGCCTGATCCACAGCCTGACAGAGGGCGTATTATGTAAAACTATAAATACCCTCTACCTCCCAAGGTAGAGGGTTGGACCTTTCATTTCTTAATCTAACCTTCTCTTTGTTTTTCTCCCACTTTCTCTCTCTAGAAAGGATCTCATCTCCCACTTTCTCTCTCTAAGTTTCTTGCTAAGATTCGAACCATATAATTGATTATTTGTATGTAACAATAACCAATATCCAACAATTGGTATCAAAAGCCATGGTTAGATCATAAAGATTGGTTATTTGTGTGTTTTGTTGGTTCGAATTCTATACCCTAAAAGTGTTAAAGTTTGAATTTTGATACTACATTTGTGTTTAGAATCATCATAAGTGCTTAGGTTTTGATCAAGGAAGCGATTTGTCAAGTTCTTAGATGCGGTTTGTCTAGATTCATTGTATCGGAAGCAGTTTGACTTAAGCGGTTTGACTTAAGCGGTTTGACATAAGCGGTTTGACTTAAGCGGTTTGACTAAAGCGATTTGACTTAAGCGGTTTGACTCAAGCGGTTTGTTTTTAGCAGTTTAACATAAGCGGTTTGACTTAAGCGGTTTCACTCAAGCGGTTTGTCTTCATCGGTTTGATCTAAGCGGTTTGATAAGAAGTGGTTTGAGTTAAGCGGTTTAAAAAGAAGCGGTTTGATTAAAAGCGGTTTGATTTAAGCGGTTTTTATTCCAGCAGTTTGACAATCCTGCGATTTGACCAATGCAATTTGACCACTATGATTTCATAAAAAAAAACTGACTTTTGACTTTTACGGTTTGACTACTTGCGGTTTGACCACTTGCGGCTTGACCAAAGTTTACTTTTTACGTCAAAACTTCAAACGGCCATAACTTTTGAACCGTAACTCCGTTTTCCGCAAAATACCTGTCAAAACGACCGGAACCGCCTGAACCAGTAGGAACTAGTTAGAACTAGTTAAGAACCGGATATTCCGGCCAAGAAAAAGTTAGAACCAGTTAAGAACTAGCTATTCCGGCCAATAAATAGTTAGATCCAAATAGGAACCAGCTATTCTGGCCAAGAACCAGTTAGATCTAGCTAAGAACTGCCTATTCCGGCCAAGAACCAGTAAAAACCAGTTAGAACCAGATAAGAACTAGCTATTCCGGCCTATAACCAGTAAGAACCAGTTAAGAACATGCTATTTTGGCCAAGAACCAGTTAGATCCAGCTAAGAACTGCCTATTCCTGTTAGGATTTAGAAAATCCATAGTGAAGTGTCGGTCACCCCAACTATTGTCTAGCATATGTTAGCTCGTAGACATTACATTATCTATTAGTCAGTTAGTTAGTTAGTTAGAGTAACACAGTGGAGGAAGGACGGGTCTTTACCCACTGTATGCCTGATCCACAGCCCGACAGAGGGCGTATTATATAAAACTATAAATACCCTCTACCTCCCAAGGTATAGGGTTGGACCTTTCATTTCTTAATCTAACATTCTCTTTGTTTTTCTCTCACTTTCTCTTTCTAGAAAGGATCCCATCTCCCACTTTCTTTCTCTATCTTTCTAGAAAGGATCCCATCTCCCACTTTCTTTCTCTAAGTTTCTTGATAAGATTCAAACCATATAATTGATTGTTTGTGTGTTACAATGACCAATATCCAACAATTGGTATCAAGAGCCATGGTTAGATCATAAAGATTGGTTATTTGTGTGTTTTGTTGGTTCAAATTCTATACCCTAAAAGTGTTAAAGTTTGAGTTTTGATAGTACTTTTGTGTTTAGAAACATCATAAGTTCTTAGGTTTTTGTTTGAAAGGCTTAATTCATCTTGGTTATAGTGTTTTGGATTGGAAAAGTTTAGTTTTTGAAGAGTTTCAAGGAAGCGGTTTGAGTCTCGTACTATTTTCTTGTATGCGGATTGATGTCATTTGGGTGTGATTTGATCTGATCAAGGAAGCGATTTGTCAAGTTCTTGGATGCGGTTTGTCCACATTCGTTGTATCGGAAGCGGTTTGACTTAAGCGTATTAACTTAAGCGGTTTGACGTAAGCGGTTTGACATAAGCGGTTTGACTTAAGCGGTTTGACTCAAGCAGTTTGTCTTTAGCGGTTTGATCTAAGCGGTTTGAGAAGAAGTGGTTTGAGTTAAGTGGTTTGATAAGAAGTTGTTTGATAAAAAGCGGTTTGATTTAAGCGGTTTGTATTCCAGCGGTTTGACAATCCTGCGATTTGACCGCTGCGATTTGATCAAAAAAACTGTGTTTTGACTTTTACGGTTTGACTACTTGCGGTTTGACAACTTGCGGCTTGACCAAAGTTAACTTTTTACGTCAAAACTTCAAACGGCCACAACTTTTGAACCGTAACTCAGTTTTTATAGAAATACCTGTCAAAACGACCGGAACAACCTGAACCAGTAGGAACCAGTTAGGACTAGTTAAGAACCGGATATTTTGGCCAAGAACCAGTTAGAACCAGTTAAGAACTAGCTATTCCGGCCAATAAATGGTTAGATCCAAATAGGAACCAGCTATTCCGGCCAAGAACTAGTTAGATCCAGCTAAAAACTGCCTATTCCGGCCAAGAACCAGTTAGAACCAGATAAGAACTAGCTATTCCGTCAAATAACCAGTAAGAACCAGTTAAGAACATGCTATTTTTGCAAAGAACCAGTTAGATCCAGCTAAGAACTGCCTATTCCTGTTAGGATTTATAAAATCCATAGTGAAGTGTCGGTCACCCCAACTATTGTCTAGCATATGTTAGCTCGTAGACATTATGTTATCTATTAGTTAGTTAGTTAGAGTAACACCGTGGAGGACGGACGGGTCTTTACCCACTGTATGCCTGGTCCACAGTCTGACAGAGGGTGTATTATGTAAAACTATCAATACCCTCGACCTCCCAAGGTAGAGGGTTGGACCTTTCATTTCTTAATCTAACCTTCTCTTTGTTTTTCTCTCACTTTCTCTCTCTAGAAAGGATCCCATCTCCCACTTTCTCTCTGTAAGTTTTGAACCATATAATTGATTCTTTGTATGTTACAATAACCAATATCCAATAATTGGTATCAAAAGCCATGGTTAGATCACAAAGATTGGTTATTTGTATGTTTTGTTGCTTCGAATTCTATACCCTAAAAGTGTTAAAGTTTGAATTTTGATACTACTTTTGTGTTTAGAATCAACATAAGTGCTTAGGTTTTCGTTTGGAAGGCTTAATTGATCTTGGTTATAGTGTTTTGGATTGGAAAAGTTTAGTTTTTGAAGAGTTTCAAGGAAGCGGTTTGAGTCTCGTACTATTTTCTTCTATGCGGTTTGATGTCATTTGGGTGCGATTTAATCTGATCAAGGAAGTGATTTGTCAAGTTCTTGGATGCGGTTTGTCGAGATTCATTGTATCGGAAGCGATTTGACTTAAGCGGTTTTAAATAAGCGGTTTGACTTAAGCGGTTTGACTCAAGTGGTTTGTATTTAGCGGTTTGACGTAAGCGGTTTGACTTAAGCGGTTTGACACAAGCGGTTTGTCTTCAGCGGTTTGATCTGAGCGGTTTGAGTTAAGTGGTTTGATAAGAAGCGGTTTGATTTAAGCGGTTTGTAATCCATCGGTTTGTATTCCAGCGGTTTGACAATCCTACGATTTGATCAAAAATACTGAGTTTTGACTTTTACGGTTTGACTACTTGCGGTTTAACCACTTGCGGCTTGACCACAGTTGACTTTTTACGTCAAAACTTCAAACAGCCATAACTTTTGAACCGTAACTCCGTTTTCAGCGAAATGCCTGTCAAAAAGACCAGAACAGCCTAAACTAGTAGGAACCAGTTAGAACTAGTTAAGAACCGGATATTCCGGCCAATAACCAATAAGAACCAGTTAAGAACTAGCTATTTTGCCCAATAAATAGTTAGATCCAAATATGAACCAGCTATTCCGGCCAAGAACCAGTTAGATCCAGCTAAGAACTACCTATTCCGGCCAAGAACCAGTAAAAACCAGTTAGAACCAGATAAGAACTAGCTATTCCGGCCAATAACCAGTAAGATTCACTTAAGAACATGCTATTTTGGCCAAGAACCAGTTAGATCTAACTAAGAACTGCCTATTCCTGTTAGGATTTAGAAAATCCATAGTGAAGTGTCGGTTACCCCAACTATTGTCTATCTATATGTTAGCTCGTAGACATTACGTTATATATTAGTTAGTTAGTTATTTAGTTAGTTAGAGTAACACCGTGGAGGACGGACGGGTCTTTACCCACTGTATGCCTGATCCACAGCCTGACAGAGGGCGTATTATGTAAAACTATAAATACCCTCTACCTCCCAAGGTAGAGGGTTGGACCTTTCATTTCTTAATCTAACCTTCTTTTTGTTTTTCTCTCATTTTCTCTCTCTAGAAAGGATCCCATCTCCCACTTTCTCTCTCTAAGTTTCTTGCTAAGATTCGAACCATATAATTGATTCTTTGTATGTTACAATAACCAATATCCAACAATAGGTATCAAAAGCCACGGTTAGATCACAAAGATTGGTTATTTGTATGTTTTGTTGGTTCGAATTCTATACCCTAAAAGTGTTAAAGTTTGAATTTTGATACTACCTTCGTGTTTAGAATCATCATAAGTGCTTAGGTTTTCGTTTGGAAGGCTTAATTCATCTTGGTTATAGTGTTTTGGATTGGAAAAGTTTTTTTTTTGAAGAGTTTCAAGGAAGCGGTTTGAGTCTCGTACTATTTTCTTGTATGCGGCTTAATGTCATTTGGGTGCGATTTGATCTGATCAAGGAAGCGATTTGTCAAGTTCTTGGATGCGGTTCGCCTAGATTCATTGTATCGGAAGCGATTTGACTTAAGCCGGTTGACTTAAGCGGTTTGAAATAAGCGGTTTCACTTAAGCGGTTTGACCCAAGCGGTTTGTATTTAGCGGTTTGACATAAGCGGTTTGACACAAGCGGTTTGTCTTCAGCGGTTTGATCTGAGCGGTTTGATAAGAAGCGGTTTGAGTTAAGTGGTTTGATAAGAAGAGGTTAGATAAAAAGCGGTTTGTTTTAAGCGGTTTATAATCCAGCGGTTTGTATTCCAGCGGTTTGACAATCCTACGATTTGATCAAAAAAACTGAGTTTTGACTTTTACGGTTTGACTACTTGCGGCTTGACCAAAGTTGACTTTTTACGTCAAAACTTCAAACGGTCATAACTTTTGAACCGTAACTCCGTTTTCAGCGAAATACCTGTCAAAAAGACCAGAACAGCCTAAACCAGTAGGAACCAGTTAGAACTAGTTAAGACCTGGATATTCCGGCCAATAACCAATAAGAACCAGTTAGAACCAGTTAAGAACTAGCTATTTTGGCAAATAAATAGTTAGATCCAAATAGGAACCAGCTATTCCGGCCAAGAACCAGTTAGATCCAGTTAAGAACTACCTATTCCGGCTAAGAACCAGTAAAAACTAGTTAGAACCAGATAAGAACTAGGTATTCCGGCCAATAACCAGTAAGAACCGCTTAAGAACATGCTATTTTGGCCAAGAACCATTTAGATCTAACTAAGAACTGCCTATTCCTGTTAGGATTTAGAAAATCCATAGTGAAGTGTCGGTTACCCCAACAATTGTCTAGCATATGTTAGCTCGTAGACATTACGTTATATATTAGTTAGTTAGTTAGTTAGTTAGTTAGAGTAACACCGTGGAGGACGGATGGGGCTTTACCCACTGTATGCCTGATCCACAGCCCGCCAGAGGGCGTATTATGTAAAACTATAAATACCCTCTACCTCCCAACGTAGAGGGTTGGACCTTTCATTTCTTAATCTAACATTCTTTTTGTTTTTCTCTCACTTTCTCTCTCTAGAAAGGATCCCATCTCCCACTTTCTCTTTCTAAGTTTCTTGCTAAGATTCGAACCATATAATTGATTATTTGTATGTTACAATAACTAATATCCAAAAATTGGTATCAAAAGCCATGGTTAGATCATAAAGATTGGTTATTTGTGTCTTTTGTTGGTTCGAATTCTATACCTTAAAAGTGTTAAAGTTTGAATTTTGATACTACTTTTATGTTTAGAATCATCATAAGTGCCTAGGTTTTCGTTTGGAAGGCTTGATTCATCTTGGTTATTGTGTTTTGGATTGGAAAAGTTTAGTTTTTGAAGAGTTTCAAGAAAGCGTTTTGAGTCTCGTACTATTTTCTTGTATGCGGTTTGATGTCATATGGGTGCGATTTGATCTGTTCATGGAAGCGATTTGTCAAGTTCTTGGATGCGGTTTGTCTAGATTCATTGTATCGGAAGTGATTTGACTTAAGCGGTTTGACTTAAGCGGTTTGAAATAAGCCGTTTGACTTAAGCGGTTTGACTCAAGCGGTTTGACATAAGGGGTTTGACTTAAGCGGTTTGACTCATGCGGTTTGTCTTTAGCGGTTTGATCTGAGTGATTTGATAGGAAGCGGTTTGATAAGAAGCGGTTTGATAAAAAGCGGTTTGATTTAAGCGGATTGTAATCCTGCGGTTTGTATTCCAGCGGTTTGACAATCCTATGATTTGATCAAAAAAACTGAGTTTTGAGTTTTACGGTTTGACTACTTGCGGTTTGACCACTTGCGGCTTGACCAAAGTTGACTTTTTACGTCAAAACTTCAAACGACCATAACTTTTGAAGCGTTACTCCGTTTTCAGAGAAATACCTGTCAAAAAGACCAGAACAGCATAAACCAGTAGGAACCAGTTAAAACTAGTTAAGAACCGGATAATCCGGCCAGGAACCAATAAGAACCAGTTAAGAACTAGCTATTTCGGCAAATAAATAGTTAGATCCAAATAGGAACCAGCTATTCCGGCCAAGAACCAGTTAGATCCAGCTAAGAACTACCTATTCCGGCCAAGAACCAATAAAAACTAGTTAGAACCAGATAAGAACTAGCTATTCCGGCCAATAACCAGTAAGAACCACTTAAGAACATGCTATTTTGGCCAGGAACCATTTAGATCTAACTAAGAACTGCCTATTCCTTTTAGGATTTAGAAAAAACATAGTGAAGTGTCTGTTACCCCAACTATTTTCTAGCATATGTTAGCTCGTAGACATTACGTTATATAATAGTTAGATAGTTAGTTAGTTAGAGTAACACCGTGGAGGACGGACGGCTCTTTACCCACTGTATGCCTGATCCACAACCCGCCAGAGGGCGTATTATGTGGGCGGTTTGACTTAAGCGGTTTGACACAAGCGGTTTGTCTTCAGCGGTTTGATCTGAGCGGTTTGAGTTAAGTGGTTTGATAAGAAGCGGTTTGATTTAAGCGGTTTGTAATCCAGCGTTTTGTATTCTAGCGGTTTGACAATCTAACGATTTGATCAAAAAAACTGAGTTTTGACTTTTACGGTTTGACTACTTGCGGTTTGACCACTTGCGGCTTGACTACAGTTGACTTTTTACGTCAAAATTTCAAACAGCCATAACTTTTGAACCGTAACTCCGTTTTCAGCGAAATGCCTATCAAAAAGACCAGAACAACCTAAACCAGTAGGAACCAGTTAGAACTAATTAAGAACCGGATATTCCGGCCAATAACCAATAAGAACCAGTTAGAACCAGTTAAGAACTAGCTATTTCGCCTAATAAATAGTTAGATCCAAATATGAACCAGCTATTCCGGCCAAGAACCAGTTAGATCCAGCTAAGAACTACTTATTCCGGCCAAGAACCAGTAAAAACCAGTTAGAACCAGATAAGAACTAGCTATTCCAGCCAATAACCAGTAAGATTCACTTAAGAACATGCTATTTTGGCCAAGAACCAGTTAGATCTAACTAAGAACTGCCTATTCCTGTTAGGATTTAGAAAATCCATAGTGAAGTGTCGGTTACCCCAACTATTGTCTATCTATATGTTAGCTCGTAGACATTACGTTATATATTAGTTAGTTAGTTATTTAGTTAGTTAGAGTAACACCGTGGAGGACGGACGGGTCTTTACCCACTGTATGCCTGATCCACAGCCTGACAGAGGGCGTATTATGTAAAACTATAAATACCCTCTACCTCCCAAGGTAGAGGGTTGGACCTTTCATTTCTTAATCTAACCTTCTTTTTGTTTTTCTCTCATTTTCTCTCTCTAGAAAGGATCCCATCTCCCACTTTCTCTCTCTAAGTTTCTTGCTAAGATTCGAACCATATAATTGATTCTTTGTATGTTACAATAACCAATATCCAACAATTGGTATCAAAAGCCATGGTTAGATCACAAAGATTGGTTATTTGTATGTTTTGTTGGTTCGAATTCTATACCCTAAAAGTGTTAAAGTTTGAATTTTGATACTACCTTTGTGTTTAGAATCATCATAAGTTCTTACGTTTTCGTTTGGAAGGCTTAATTCATCTTGGTTATAGTGTTTTGGATTGGAAAAGTTTTGTTTTTGAAGAGTTTAAACGAAGCGGTTTGAGTCTCGTACTATTTTCTTGTATGCGGTTTGATGTCATTTGGGTGCGATTTGATCTGATCAAGGAAGCGATTTGTCAAGTTCTTGGATGCGGTTTGCCTAGATTCATTGTATCGGAAGCGATTTGACTTAAGTCGGTTGACTTAAGCGGTTTGAAATAAGCGGTTTCACTTAAGCGGTTTGACCAAAGCGGTTTGTATTTAGCGGTTTAACATAAGCGGTTTGACACAAGCGGTTTGTCTTCAGCGGTTTGATCTGAGCGGTTTGATAAGAAGCGGTTTGAGTTAAGTGGTTTGATAAGAAGAGGTTAGATAAAAAGCGGTTTGTTTTAAGCGGTTTATAATCCAGCGGTTTGTATTCCAGCGGTTTGACAATCCTACGATTTGATCAAAAAAACTGAGTTTTGACTTTTATGGTTTGACTACTTGCGGTTTGACCACTTGCGGCTTGACCAAAGTTGACTTTTTACGTCAAAACTTCAAACGGCCATAACTTTTGAACCGTAACTCCGTTTTCAGCGAAATACATGTCAAAAAGACCAGAACAGCCTAAACCAGTAGGAACCAGTTAGAACTAGTTAAGAACCAGATATTCCGGCCAGGAACCAATAAGTACCAGTTAGAACCAGTTAAGAACTAGCTATTTTGGCAAATAAATAGTTAGATCCAAATAGGAACCAGCTATTCCGGCCAAGAACCAGTTAGATCCAGCTAAGAACTACCTATTTCGGCCAAGAACCAGTAAAAACTAGTTAGAACCAGATAAGAACTAGGTATTCCGGCCAATAACCAGTAAGAACCGCTTAAGAACATGCTATTTTGGCCAAGAACCATTTAGATCTAACTAAGAACTGCCTATTCCTGTTAGGATTTAGAAAATCCATAGTGAAGTGTCGGTTACCCCAACTATTGTCTAGCATATGTTAGCTCGTAGACATTACGTTATATATTAGTTAGTTAGTTAGTTAGTTAGAGTAACACCGTGGAGGACGGACGGGGCTTTACCCACTGTATGCCTGATCCACAGCCCGCCAGAGGGCGTATTATGTAAAACTATAAATCCCCTCTACCTCCCAACGTAGAGGGTTGGACCTTTCATTTCTTAATCTAACCTTCTCTTTGTTTTTCTCTCACTTTCTCTCTCTAGAAAGGATCCCATCTCCCACTTTCTCTCTCTAAGTTTCTTGCTAAGATTCGAACCATATAATTGATTATTTGTATGTTACAATAACTAATATCCAAAAATTGGTATCAAAAGCCATGGTTAGATCATAAAGATTGGTTATTTGTGTCTTTTGTTGGTTCGAATTCTATACCTTAAAAGTGTTAAAGTTTGAATTTTGATACTACTTTTATGTTTAGAATCATCATAAGTGCCTAGGTTTTCGTTTGGAAGGCTTGATTCATCTTGGTTATCGTGTTTTGGATTGGAAAAGTTTAGTTTTTGAAGAGTTTCAAGGAAGCGTTTTGAGTCTCGTACTATTTTCTTGTATACGGTTTGATGTCATATGGGTGCGATTTGATCTGTTCAAGGAAGCGATTTGTCAAGTTCTTGGATGCGGTTTATCTAGATTCATTGTATCGGAAGTGATTTGACTTAAGCGGTTTGAAATAAGCCGTTTGACTTAAGCGGTTTGACTCAAGCGGTTTGACATAAGCGGTTTGACTTAAGCGGTTTGACTCAAGAGGTTTGTCTTTAGCGGTTTGATCTGAGCGGTTTGATAGGAAGCGGTTTGATAAGAAGTGGTTTGATAAAAAGCGATTTGATTTAAGCGGGTTGTAATCCAGCGGTTTGTATTCCAGCGGTTTGACAATCCTATGATTTGATCAAAAAAACTGAGTTTTGAGTTTTACGGTTTGACTACTTGCGGTTTGACCACTTGCGGCTTGACCAAAGTTGACTTTTTACGTCAAAACTTCAAATGACCATAACTTTTGAAGCGTTACTCCGTTTTCAGAGAAATACCTGTCAAAAAGACCAGAACAGCCTAAACCAGTAGGAACCAGTTAAAACTAGTTAAGAACTGGATAATCCGGCCAGGAACCAATAAGAACCAGTTAAGAACTAGCTATTTCGGCAAATAAATAGTTAGATCCAAATAAGAACCAGCTATTCCGGCCAAGAACCAGTTAGATCTAGCTAAGAACTACCTATTCCGGCCAAGAACCAGTAAAAACGAGTTAGAACCAGATAAGAACTAGTATTCCGGCCAATAACCAGTAAGATTCACTTAAGAACATGCTATTTTGGCCAAGAACCAGTTAGATCTAACTAAGAACTGCCTATTCCTGTTAGGATTTAGAAAATCCATAGTGAAGTGTCGGTTACCCCAACTATTGTCTAGCATATGTTAGCTCGTAGACATTACGTTATATATTAGTTAGTTAGTTAGTTAGTTAGAGTAACACCGTGGAGGACGGACGGGGCTTTACCCACTGTATGCCTGATCCACAGCCCGCCAGAGGGCGTATTATGTAAAACTATAAATCCCCTCTACCTCCCAACGTAGAGGGTTGGACCTTTCATTTCTTAATCTAACCTTCTCTTTGTTTTTCTCTCACTTTCTCTCTCTAGAAAGGATCCCATCTCCCACTTTCTCTCTCTAAGTTTCTTGCTAAGATTCGAACCATATAATTGATTATTTGTATGTTACAATAACTAATATCCAAAAATTGGTATCAAAAGCCATGGTTAGATCATAAAGATTGGTTATTTGTGTCTTTTGTTGGTTCGAATTCTATACCTTAAAAGTGTTAAAGTTTGAATTTTGATACTACTTTTATGTTTAGAATCATCATAAGTGCCTAGGTTTTCGTTTGGAAGGCTTGATTCATCTTGGTTATCGTGTTTTGGATTGGAAAAGTTTAGTTTTTGAAGAGTTTCAAGGAAGCGTTTTGAGTCTCGTACTATTTTCTTGTATACGGTTTGATGTCATATGGGTGCGATTTGATCTGTTCAAGGAAGCGATTTGTCAAGTTCTTGGATGCGGTTTATCTAGATTCATTGTATCGGAAGTGATTTGACTTAAGCGGTTTGAAATAAGCCGTTTGACTTAAGCGGTTCGACTCAAGCGGTTTGACATAAGCGGTTTGACTTAAGCGGTTTGACTCAAGCGGTTTGTCTTTAGCGGTTTGATCTGAGCGGTTTGATAGGAAGCGGTTTGATAAGAAGCGGTTTGATAAAAAGCGATTTGATTTAAGCGGGTTGTAATCCAGCGGTTTGTATTCCAGCGGTTTGACAATCCTATGATTTGATCAAAAAAACTGAGTTTTGAGTTTTACGGTTTGACTACTTTCGGTTTGACCACTTGCGGCTTGACCAAAGTTGACTTTTTACGTCAAAACTTCAAATGACCATAACTTTTGAAGCGTTACTCCGTTTTCAGAGAAATACCTGTCAAAAAGACCAGAACAGCCTAAACCAGTAGGAACCAGTTAAAACTAGTTAAGAACTGGATAATCCGGCCAGGAACCAATAAGAACCAGTTAAGAACTAGCTATTTCGGAAAATAAATAGTTAGATCCAAATAAGAACCAGCTATTCCGGCCAAGAACCAGTTAGATCTAGCTAAGAACTACCTATTCCGGCCAAGAACCAGTAAAAACGAGTTAGAACCAGATAAGAACTAGTATTCCGGCCAATAACCAGTAAGATTCACTTAAGAACATGCTATTTTGGCCAAGAACCAGTTAGATCTAACTAAGAACTGCCTATTCCTGTTAGGATTTAGAAAATCCATAGTGAAGTGTCGGTTACCCCAACTATTGTCTATATATATGTTAGCTCGTAGACATTACGTTATATATTAGTTATTTAGTTATTTAGTTAGTTAGAGTAACACCGTGGAGGACGAACGGGTCTTTACCCACTGTATGCCTGATCCACAGCCTGACAGAGGGCGTATTATGTAAAACTATAAATACCCTCTACCTCCCAAGGTAGAGGGTTGGACCTTTCATTTCTTAATCTAACCTTCTCTTTGTTTTTCTCTCATTTTCTCTCTCTAGAAAGGATCCCATCTCCCACTTTGTCTCTCTAAGTTTCTTGCTAAGATTCGAACCATATAATTGATTCTTTGTATGTTACAATAACGAATATCCAACAATTGGTATCAAAAGCCATGGTTAGATCACAAAGATTGGTTATTTGTATGTTTTGTTGGTTCGAATTCTATACCCTAAAAGTGTTAAAGTTTGAATTTTGATACTACCTTCGTGTTTAGAATCATCATAAGTGCTTAGGTTTTCGTTTGGAAGGCTTAATTCATCTTGGTTATAGTGTTTTGGATTGGAAAAGTTTAGTTTTTGAAGAGTTTCAAGGAAGCGGTTTGAGTCTCGTACTATTTTCTTGTATGCGGTTTGATGTCATTTGGGTGCGATTTGATCTGATCAAGGAAGCGATTTGTCAAGTTCTTGGATGCGGTTTGCCTAGATTCATTGTATCGGAAGCGATTTGACTTAAGCCGGTTGACTTAAGCGGTTTGAAATAAGCGGTTTCACTTAAGCGGTTTGACCCAAGCGGTTTGTATTTAGCGGTTTGACATAAGCGGTTTGACACAAGCGGTTTGTCTTCAGCGGTTTGATCTGAGCGGTTTGATAAGAAGCGGTTTGAGTTAAGTGGTTTGATAAGAAGAGGTTAGATAAAAAGCGGTTTATAATCCAGCGGTTTGTATTCCAGCGGTTTGACAATCCTACGATTTGATCAAAAAAACTGAGTTTTGACTTTTATGGTTTGACTACTTGCGGTTTGACCACTTGCGGCTTGACCAAAGTTGACTTTTTACGTCAAAACTTCAAACGGCCATAACTTTTGAATCGTAACTCCGTTTTCAGCGAAATACCTATCAAAAAGACCAGAACAGCCTAAACCAGTTAGAACCAGTTAAGAACTAGCTATTTTGGCCAATAAATAGTTAGATCCAAATAGGAACCAGCTATTCCGGCCAAGAACCAGTTAGATCCAACTAAGAACTACCTATTCCGGCCAAGAACCAGTTAGAACCAGATAAGAACTAGCTATTCCGGCCAATAACCAGTAAGAACCACTTAAGAACATGCTATTTTGGCCAAGAACCAGTTAGATCTAACTAAGAACTGCCTATTCCTTTAGGATTTAGAAATTCCATAGTGAAGTGTCGGTTACCCCAACTATTGTCTAGCATATGTTAGCTCGTAGACATTACGTTATATTTTAGTTAGTTAGTTAGTTAGTTAGAGTAACACCGTGGAGGACGGACGGGTCTTTACCCACTGTATCCCTGATCCACAGCCCGACAGAGGGCGTATTATGTAAAACTATAAATACCCTCTACCTCCAAAGGTAGAGGGTTGGACCTTTCATTTCTTAATCTAACCTTCTCTTTTTTTTCTCTCACTTTCTCTCTCTAGAAAGGATCACATCTTCCACTTTCTCTCTCTAAGTTTCTTGCTAAGATTCGAACCATATAATTAATTATTTGTATGTTACAAATAACCAATATCCAACAATTGGTATCAAAAGCCATGGTTAGATCATAAAGATTGGTTATTTGTGTGTTTTGTTGGTTCGAATTCTATACCTTAAAAGTGTTAAAGTTTGAATTTTGATACTACTTTTGTGTTTAGAATCATCATAAGTGCTTAGGTTTTCATTTGGAAGGCTTAATTCATCTTGGTTATAGTGTTTTGGATTGGAAAAGTTTAGTTTTTCAAGAGTTTCAAGGAAGCGGTTTGAGTCTCGTACTATTTTCTTGTATGCGGTTTGATGTCATTTGGGTGCGATTTGATTTGATCAAGGAAGCGATTTGTCAAGTTCTTGGATGCGGTTTGTCTAGATTCATTGTATCGGAAGCGATTTGACTTAAGCGGTTTGAAATAAGCGGTTTGACTCAAGCGGTTTGTATTTTGTGGTTTGACATAAGCGGTTTAACTTAAGCGGTTTGACACAAGCGGTTTGTCTTCAACGGTTTGATCTGAGCGGTTTGATAATAAGCTGTTTGAGTTAAGCGGTTTGATAAGAAGCAGTTTGATAAAAAGCGGTTTGATTTAAGCGGTTTGTAATCCAGCGGTTTGTATTCCAGCGGTTTGACAATCCTACGATTTGATAAAAAAAATTGAGTTTTGACTTTTACGGTTTGACTACTTGCGGCTTGACCAAAGTTGACTTTTTACGTCAAAACTTCAAACGGCAATAACTTTTGAACCGTAACTCCGTTTTCAGTGAAATACCTGTCAAAAAGACCAGAACAGCCTAAACTAGTAGGAACCAGTTAGAACTAGGTAAGAACCGGATATTCCGGCCAGGAACCAATAAGAACCAGTTAAGAACTAGCTATTTCGGCCAATAAATAGTTAGATCCAAATAGGAATCAGCTATTCTGGCCAAGAACCAGTTAGATCCAGCAAAGAACTACCTATTCTGGCCAAGAACCAGTAAAAACCAGTTAGAACCAGATAAGAACTAGCTATTCCGGCCAATAACCAGTAAGAACCACTTAAGAACATGCTATTTTGGCCAAGAACCAGTTAGATCTAACTAAGAACTGCCTATTGCTGTTAGGATTTAGAAAATCCATAGTGAAGTGTCGGTTACCCCAACTATTGTCTAGCATATGTTAGCTCGTAGACATTACGTTATATATTAGTTTGTTAGTTAGTTAGAGTAACACCGTGGAGGACGGACGGGTCTTTACCCACTGTATGCCTGATCCACAGCCCGACAGAGGGCGTATTATGTAAAACTGTAAATACCCTCTACCTCCCAAGGTAGAGGGTTGGACCTTTCATTTCTTAATCTAACCTTCTCTTTGTTTTTCTCTCATTTTCTCTCTCTAGAAAGGATCCCATCTCCCACTTTCTTTCTCTAAGTTTCTTGCTAAGATTCAAATCGTATAATTGATTATTTGTATGTTACAATAACCAATATCCAACAATTGGTATCAAAAGCCATGGTTAGATCATACAGATTGGTTATTTGTATGTTTTGTTGGTTCAAATTCTATACCTTAAAAGTGTTAAAGTTTGAATTTTGATACTACTTTTGTATTTAGAATCATCATAAGTGCTTAGGTTTTGGTTTGGAAGGCTTAATTCATCTTGGTTATAGTGTTTTGGATTGGAAAAGTTTAGGTTTTGAAGAGTTTCAAGGAAGCGGTTTGAGTCTCGTACTATTTTTTTTGTATGCGGTTTGATGTCATTTGAGTGCGATTTGATCTGTTCAAGGAAGTGATTTGTCAAGTTCTTGGATGCGGGTTGTCTAGATTCATTGTATCGGAAGTGATTTGACTTAAGCGGTTTGAAATAAGCCGTTTGACTTAAGCGGTTTGACTCAAGCGGTTTGACATAAGCGGTTTGACTTAAGCGGTTTGACTCAAGCGGTTTGTTTTTAGGGGTTTGATCTGAGCGGTTTGATAGGAAGAGGTTTGAGTTAAGCGGTTTGATAAGAAGCGGTTTGATTTAAGCCATTTGTAATCCAGTGGTTTGTATTCTAGCGGTATGATAATCCTACGATTTGACAAAAAAAACTGTGTTTTGACTTTTACGGTTTGACCACTTGCGGCTTGACAAAAGTTGACTTTTTACGTCAAAACTTCAAACGGCCATAACTTTTGAATCGTAACTCCGTTTTCAGCGAAATACCTGTCAAAAAGACCTGAACAGCCTAAACCAATATAAAGCAGTTAGAACTAGTTAAGAACCGGATATTCTGGCCAGGAACCAGTTAAGAACTAGCTATTTCGGCCAATAAATAGTTAGATCCAAATAGGAACCAGCTATTCCGGCCAAGAACCAGTTAGATCCAGCTAAGAACTACCTATTCCGACCAAGAACCAGTAAAAACCAATTAGAACTAGCTATTCCGGCCAATAACCAGTAAGAACCACTTAAGAACATGCTATTTTGGCCAAGAACCAGTTAGATCTAACTAAGAACTGCCTATTCCTGTTAGGATTTAGAAAATCCATAGTGAAGTGTCGGTTACCCCAACTATTGTCTAGCATATGTTAGCTCGTAGACATTACGTTATATATTAGTTAGTTAGTTAGTTAGTTAGTTAGAGTAACACCGTGGAGGACGGACGAGTCTTTACCCACTATATGCCTGATCCACAGCCCGACAGAGGGCATATTATGTAAAACTAAAAATACCCTCTACCTCCCAAGGTAGAAGTTGGACCTTTCATTTCTTAATCTAACCTTCTCTTTGTTTTTCTCTCATTTTCTCTCTCTAGAAAGGATCCCATCTCCCACTTTCTTTCTCTAAGTTTCTTGCTAAGATTCAAATCGTATAATTGATTATTTGTATGTTACAATAACTAATATACAACAATTGGTATCAAAAGCCATGGTTAGATCATAAAGATTGGTTATTTGTGTGTTTTTTTGGTTCGAAATCTATACCGTAAAAGTGTTAAAGTTTTAATTTTGATACTACTTTTGTGTTTAGAATCATCATAAGTGCTTAGGTTTTGGTTTGAAAGGCTTAATTCATCTTGGTTATAGTGTTTTGGATTGTAAAAGTTTAGTTTTTGAAGAGTTACAAAGAAGTGGTTTGAGTCGCGTACTATTTTCTTGTATGTGGTTTGATGTCATGTGGGTTCGATTTGATCTGATCAAGGAAGCGATTTGTCAAGTTCTTGGATGTGGTTTGTCTAGATTCATTGTATCGGAAGCGATTTGACATTAGCGGTTTGAAATAAGCGGTTTGATTTAAGCGGTTTGACTCAAGCGGTTTGTATTTAGCGGTTTCACATAAGCGGTTTGACTTAAGAGGTTTGACTCAAACGGTTTGTCTTCAGCGGTTTGATCTGAGCGGTTTGATAAGAAGCGGTTTAAAAAGAAGCGGTTTGATTTAAGCGGTTTGTAATCCAGCGGTTTGTATTCTAGCGGTTTGACAATCCAACGATTTGATCAATTAAACTGAGTTTTGACTTTTACGGTTTGACTACTTGCGGTTTGACCACTTGCGGCTTGAACAAAGTTGACTTTTTACGTCAAAACTTCAAACGGCAATAACTTTTGAACCGTAACTCCATTTTCAGCGAGATACCTGTCAAAAAGACCAGAACAACCTAAACCAGTAGGTACCATTTAGAACTAGTTAAGAACCGGATATTCCGGCCAGGAAACAATAAGAACCAGTTAGAACCAGTTAAGAACTAGCTATTTCGGCCGATAAATAGTTAGATCCAAATAGGAACCAGCTATTCCGGCCAAGAACCAGTTAGATCCAGCTAAGAACTACCTATTCCGGCCAAGAACCAGTACAAACCAGTTAGAACCAGATAAGAACTAGCTATTCCGGCCAATAACAATTAAGAACCACTTAAGAACATACTATTTTGGCCAAGAACCAGTTTGATCTAACTAAGAACTGCCTATTCCTGTTACGATTTAGAAAATCCATAGTGAAGTGTCGGTTACCCCAACTATTGTCTAGCATATGTTAGCTCGTAGACATTACGTTATATATTAGTTAGTTAGTTAGTTAGAGTAACACCGTGGAGGACGGACGGGTTTTTACCCACTGTATGCCTGATCCACAGCCCGATAGAGGGCATGTTATATAAAACTATAAATACCCTCTACCTCCCAAGGTAGAGGGTTGGACCTTTCATTTCTTAATCTAACATTCTCTTTGTTTTTCTCTCACTTTCTCTCTCTAGAAAGGATCCCATCTACCACTTTCTCTCTCTAAGTTTCTTGCTAAGATTCGAACCATATAATTGATTCTTTGTATGTTACAATAACCAACATCCAACAATTGGTATCAAAAGCCATGGTTAGATCATAAATATTGTTTATTTGTGTGTTTTGTTGGTTCGAAATCTATACCGTAAAAGTGTTAAAGTTTGAATTTTGCTACTACTTTTGTGTTTAGAATCATCATAAGTGCTTAGGTTTTGGTTTGGAAGGCTTAATTCATCTTGGTTATAGTGTTTTGGATTGGAAAAGTTTAGTTTTTGAAGAGTTTCAAGGAAGCGGTTTGAGTCTCGTACTGTTTTCTTGTATGCGGTTTGATGTCATTTAGGTTCGATTTGATCTGATCAAGGAAGCGATTTGTCAAGTTCTTGGATGCGGTTTGTCTAGATTCATTGTATCGGAGGCGATTTGACTTAAGCGGTTTGACTTAAGTGGTTTGAAATAAGCGGTTTGACTTAAGCGGTTTGACTCAAGCGCTTTGTATTTAGCGGTTTGACATAAGCGGTTTGACTCTAGCGGTTTGTGTTTAGCGGTTTGATCTGAGCGGTTTGAGTTAAGCGGTTTGCTAAGAAGCGGTTTGATAAAAAGCGGTTTGATTTAAGTGGTTTGTAATCCAGCGGTTTGTATTCTAGCGGTTTGACAATCCTATGATTTGATCAAAAAAAATGAGTTTTGACTTTTACGGTTTGACTACTTGCGGTTTGACCACTTGCGGCTTGACCAAAGTTGACTTTTTACGTCAAAACATCAATCGGCCATAACTTTTGAACCGTAACTCCGTTTTCAGCGAAATACCTGTCAAACAGACCTGAACAGCCTAAACCAGTAGGAATTAGTTAGAACTAGTTAAGAACCGGATATTCCGACCAGGAACCAATAAGAATTAGTTAGAAAAGTTAAGAACTAGCTATTTCGGCCAATAAATAGTTAGATCCAAATAGGAACCAGCTATTTCGGCCAAGAACCAGTTAAATCCAGCTAAGAACTACCTATTCCGGCCAAGAACCAGTAAAACCCAGTGAGAACCAGGTAAGAACTAGCTATTCCGGCCAATAACCCAGTAAGAACCACTTAAGACATGCTATTTTGGCCAAGAACCAGTTATATCTAACTAAGAACTGCGTATTCCTGTTAGGATTTAGAAAATCCATAGTAAAGTGTCGGTTACCCCAACTATTGTCTAGCATATGTTAGCTCGTAGACATTACGTTATATGTTAGTTAGTTAGTTAGCTAGAGTAACACCGTGGAGGACGGACGGGTCTTTACCCACTGTATTTCTGATCCACAGCCCGACAGAGGGCGTGCTATATAAAACTATAAATACCCTCTTCCTCCCAAGGTAGAGGGTTGGACCTTTCATTTCTTAATCTAACCTTCTCTTTGTTTTTCTCTCACTTTCTCTCTCTAGAAAGGATCCCATCTTGCACTGTCTCTCTCTAAGTTCTTGCTAAGATTCGAACCATATAATTGATTCTTTGTATGTTACAATAACCAATATCCAACAATTGGTATCAAAATCCATGGTTAGATCATAAAGATTGGTTATTTGTGTGTTTGTTCGTTCGAATTCTATACCGTAAAAGTGTTAAAGTTTGAATTTTGACACTACTTTTGTGTTTAGAATCATCATAAGTGCTTAGGTTTTGGTTTGGAAGACTTAATTCATCTTGGTTATAGTGTTTTGGATTGGAAAAGTTTAGTTTTTGAAGAGTTTCAAGGAAGCGGTTTGAGTCTTGTACTATTTTCTTGTATGCGGTTTGATGTCATTTGGGTTCGATTTGATCTGATCAAGGAAGCGATTTGTCAAGTTCTTGGATGCGGTTTTTCTAGCTTCATTGTATAGGAAGCGATTTGACTTAAGCGGTTTCAAATAAGCGGTTTGACTTAAGCGGTTTGACTCAAGCGTTTTGTATTAAGCGGTTTGACATAAGCGGTTTGAATTAAGCAGTTTGACTCAAGCGGTTTGTCTTCAGCGGTTTGATCTGAGCGGTTTGATGTAGGATTGTAATATTTATTATGTTGATGATTCGGGTGGTCTTGGATGATTGAAATAGATGTTTGCCATAGTTTAGAGAGAGAAAGAATGAGAGGGCGTTCTACTTAGAGACTTGGTTTGTAAATTATCAAATGTTAGATTGAGAAGCACCACCCCTTCCATGGATGGAAGGGGTATTTATAGTTACAAATCATACGACCTCCTATCGGCCTGTAGATCAGGTATACAGTGGGTAAAGACCCGTCCTTCCTCCACGGTGTTACACTTCGCTAAACTAAACTAATAACTAACTAATAAACTGATAAATAACGATATGTCTATGAGCTAACATATGCTAGACTATAGATGGGGTGACCGACACTTGACTATGGAATTTCCAATTCCTAACAATCTCCCCCTAAGGGAGGTCACCCCATGTTTTAGATTTCGAATCCTAGCATTCTAATTTGTCTTCTGTTTAGAGCTCATAGACTTCAATTCTTCAATGTCCATATTCTTTGTGCTTTTGTAGTGACTCTTCATTGTCCGATTATTTTGTACTTTCAGTGGAGGTCTTTGAACTGATCCACATCTTTGATGATCTTCGAGCTTTCTTTGAGATCATCAGCCACAGTAAATCTCTGGATCACCCTTTATTGTGTTGCCATCATGTGATGTTGTGACTTTCGGACCGACATGCTCACACTTTTGAATCATGACATCTTTTCATCAGAGTAGCGAAAGCTTTACTGGTTCATGATATTTGCAGCAGCGTAGCAGAAGCATAGTATAAAAATATCAGAACCAGGTTATGTAGATATGCACCAGTCATGATTTCTTCAATTAAGTGTGGATGCTGTGAGCATGCGGCTTAGGATTGACTCCTCAATTCTGATCAGCTGCAACCGTCCAAATGTACCTGCAAACAACAGTTAGCAATAAAACACACGAAAGTGGCTTTGATCACTTGTTGAATTGAGGTACACGGCCCACGGTTCCCCGTTGATCAGTACAAGTACTGCCTGTGATCAGGTATAATTCCGAAGAATCTCCTTGACAGGGTTTCGCAGCTGCTCTAGCCGTTCTCAAACCGGAGCGTCTCAAAGAAGACAACATGGAGTGAGTGAACTAGCGAATTGAGATTCACTGATTGATGAAAAATTGATTTGAAAACAATCGCGTATTGCTTAGAAGAAAGAGTTTTGCAATACGACGAAGGTTTTATAAGAAAGATCAATTTTCAATCAAAAATACTTTTTGTATTTGAAAAGAGTACACATTCGATGTGCTAGAGAAAAGAAGAGATTTGCACATCGAACGGTTTTTCCAAAAGTATTTTTTCAATCAGAGATACTTTTTGTGTTTGAAAACATAAGTACACATTCGACGTGCTAGAAAAAAGAAGGTTTGCACATCGAACGGTTTTTCGAAAAGTATTCGTCAATTCATTTCCTGGACCAAGGTTGATTCAAGAGTGAATCGCCCCATCGTTTCTATCCAGCTGTCACAAGCTTGATCTTTAGAAAAGATCTCACATGTCACCCACCAAGAGCTTGTTTGATGTTGGCTCTAGAAGGATTTCCATCTTCATCGTGAATATTTTTGCATATCACTCTGATGTTCTGGCAATACCAAAAGGATAATGCGTAGGACTTTCAATATATTCTTACTTTCCACATTGTGTGAAATAGTAAGTCTTCATTAATTTTGTGTCCTAATGAGATATTGTGGATGATCTCTTGGCTCTAGACTCAATTGTGCACATTTGGTTCCTATGCCGGAGACTAGGGAGAGGGTCTCCATCTTCAATATCAACAATCTCTAAGAGAAAGCCGATAGATTATGTAGGTTCCCCGTGAGAATGAAACAAGCCCTTTTAAGAGGAACTTGAGTAGCTTGGGAAGTTTTAGTGTAGTGCGTCACTGGGTCCATGACGTCTTGTCTTCAATACCAGTGTTACCTTAGTAACCACCGATAGCATATGTATTGAACCCGGTTACTGCCCTAAGGTTGACTTATTGGAGGGCTATTTCTTTTCACCCATTTTTCACATTCAATTTTTTTTCATTCTTCAACCCCTTTAGTGCTTACCGAGACTTCATAACTAGAACCTTGTTGGGTTTATTCCAGTTCTAGCTCTATCTCAGTCCGCACACTTCCCATGTCTCACTTTTCTCCTTTTTTCATCATACCTAAGGACTCTACACTATCTAAGGGATTGTCCCTGGGTAGATCCCTCCGGCTCTGGCGGGATCGTGGGAATGAATACCTAACCTCACCAACCTTATAACTCCATACATAAAGAAAAATGGTCGGTCTTTTGGTACAGTTCATTCTTCCGTGAAACCAATTGAAAAATCATTTGAAAATCAATCAAGGTACATGTGATATAATATCAAAGCATTTTGTACCTTAATTGTTTTGATCATTTAGAAATGCTCCCCCTCAACATGTGCATAAGATTTTGAAATTGTTTAGCACATGGAGGCAAGAGTTCTTTGAAATAATTTCATGATCACAATTTCCATAGAAAAAGCCATTTGATTTTCTTGGTAAATTCTCCCCCTCAATATGTTCTTTGGATATTTGAAATCATTTTATCACATAGAGGCAGGAGTTCTTTAAAGTACTTCCACGATCACGAATGCCATGGAGAAAACCTTTAAAACTCAATCAAGGTACATATGATAAAACGTTGAAACCTTTGTACCTTGATAGTTTAATTTCTTTAGAAATGCTCCCCCTTAATATGTGCTTCGAGATTCGAAAGCGTTTTAGCACATATGGGAGAGCTGCTTGCACTTTGAGTCAAAACGATCACTTGTTATCAGATTTCATATTTAAATCACATTTTCTCCCCCGATCAAAAATATCAAATCCTTTGAGATTTTGGATCCCAAGTGATTTAAATAGGTTTAGAAAACATGGGAGAAAACTGTGTTCAGATTAATTAAATTCTGATAGTGGAACAAATTTAGACATTAAAAGATTGTTAGTGTCAGGTATGATAATTTTTTAAGAGATCTTTAATTAAAATAAAACAATTTCACAATCAAACAAGAACAGAAAAAATTTCATTTCGTAAGATCTTTGAGTTTTAAAGAAAATCATAGCATGACATAACATTAAATCTTTAGATCACCACTTTGTTTTTGTACAAACCGGACTTTTATGAAGAAATATCGTTTGAAAATATTTTATATGAAATCACTCTCCCCCTCAATCGATGACCGTAGTCGTTGATTGAGTGACTTAAGTTTTGATAAAATGAAGTCCGGTGATTTTTACAAATTAAGTCCAATTAATTTTCAAAACAACATTTTTCTACCATACGAACATGGTATCATCATAATTAATCCTGCACAAAAGATACGTTAGGTAGTTGAGCTGCTTTTGTTGTTGTTGTTGTTGTAGGGCAGGAAGAAAACCATCTGCTGAAGCAGTGAGACTTCTTACGTTGCATTTTTCATGCCAACTGAGGTCAAATTAAGCTCCGTTTCTTCATTTGATGATGGAGAAAACCATTTGTTGATGCAGTGAGACCTCTTACGTTGCATTTTTCATGCCAACTCTCCATAGAAGCCAAATTAAGCTCCGTTTCTTCATTTGTCAACCCAAGATATAGTTACCCTTTCCTTTCAGCATCCAATCATATTAATTTGTGGGATCCGGATCGGGAACATTCTTTTAAACCATGTTATCTGCATACGTTAGTGAACACAGATAGACATATATGGTGGTCGACAACACCCAAACAGCAATCGACTAATAAAAGTCAATTCAACATATCAATCAGATCATAAAACATATGGGAATAATGTGTTCATCAATCTATAATCATCTAAACCTAACAATCACATCCTAGAAACCTAGTCCTTAAACATAGGCAATTATATTTTTTTCAGATAAGGACGTAGGATGATTAAGAAAGTCTGTTTGATGATATAAATTTAAAAACATTCTCCCCCTCAATCAATGACTCATTTTATGAAAATTTTAAAAGCGCTGAAGTCATTGATTGAGTTTGAAAATTTTATAAAAACTCTGAATTTGATTGTTTTTAAAGCAACTCATTTACCACCATTTTGTTAAAACAAATATTTTTCTGAAGAATTTTGAAGAAAAAATATTTGAGTAGGAACAGCAGTCCTTCGACATACTTTCCTCATCTTGTTTTAGGATAAGTGCACGAAATTTTAGAAAATTGTTTAAGCGTAGCACTTTCCTTCTTTGAAAAACGGGTTGCAATCTGAAATAATAGCAAGCCATGGTCTAAGCACGGGTTACAGTCTGAAGTAACTGCAAGCCATTTTTTGAAGCACGGGTTACAGTCTGAAATAACTGTAAGCCATTTTTAGAGACATGATTTGGAAAAGAATATTTACACCTTATGCTCGAACTTCATCTATGGTCCCGTGCCCTTATTGAATGACATTTCTAAGATCGCAGATGTTATCAATACCAGAAGACATGTCTTGAAAAACATATTTTTGGTATTTTTAAAATTTTCTCATTTTTATGGGTTTTTTGAAGGTTTTATATTTTTCTATTTTATTTTTGTTGGTTTTATATTTTTGTATTTTGCTTTTTGATAAATATTTACAAAGATAGAGAAGATGATATAGTTTAAGAAGATAATGATACGAGTACCGAGATAAGGATATCGAGCAGCCCCAGTTGTAGAAGATAGAAGCCATCATCCCTAAAACTTTCACCACCAAAGCTTCCGAGGCTCTTGCATTGAAGAAAGAAATTGAACCATCAGAAAGTGAGACTTTGGCAGCTTCCCCCAAACCGAAAATCCTTTAGCTGAGCATATTCAAAGCTTTCTTTCAAGCTTCTATTAGCCAGGTGCACAAAGAAGCACACCATTATCATCGAACTTGCTGCTCCTTTAAAGAATAATCATCGTGATTCATCAGTTCAGGGTTATATCATCCAATAGAACAACAACAACGTATCATCCCACATTTAAATAATCTTCTCAAATTCCTTTTCCACTGAAGTCTGAAGCAATCTATTCCAAAAGGTGTCAAGAGACCACTTTCCCCGAAGTAGATGAATTGATGCAGTCAGTCTCTTAGACTAGAGCTCACGAACCCGAATAAACATATACCCGAAGACAGAAAAACTTATACCATCGAAGTAGCAGATTAAGTCCAATAACCAAAGAATAACCCCGATGTATACTTTTCTCTCCCCTAAAGAAAGTGAATGAAGCTCAAGAACCCGAAGTACCCGAATGCCCAAAGGGAGAATAACCGATAACATTGAAGAAGCAGTCCGAATCACTGATTATCTCTGCGGATGACAATCTCTGCGGATGTCAACTCCGGTATAAGTGATTATATCTCTGAATCACTGATTAAGCCCTCAAGTAAAACAGCTGAGCATCCCCAATGTACACAATCTCTCTCCCCTGATGATTGTGATAACATCAAAATCATCACACACTTGTGTACCTCTTTCATCTTCAGAAACTAACTCTTCCATCTCTTCTCCCCGCATAGTTGGAATAAGAACACTAAACGCCATGAGTCAAACCTTGAGTGTCTCTGCGGTCATGACATTCGTCTTCCCGGGATATCTTCAATCACTTAGAAGAATTAAGTTTATCAAGTTTACTCGCGTTTAGATGCTTGTCTCCTTCCCCCTTGCTGGTTTTGACACTTCAGAATCAGCAACTCATTGTAAGCCCAATACTTGAAATCTGTTGAGAAGATAGCTTGAAAGTCTTTGTGAGAGTCAACTTGCTAAAGAACAGAATGAGCAAGTCTAATTGGGGATTGAATCTAACTTTTCACTCTCCCGCAATTAGTGCTCTCCCCTAAACCGACAATCTGTTTGATAAATGCCCAGATTAAGAAGAAGTCTTTAGATAATGCAAATGCAACTCGTCTTTAGTCTTCTAACATGCAGCAGAAAACAGTAGAACAGACTGTAGACTCGACCTTCTTCAAGATTGTCCAATTGGGGAAATAGAAAGTCAACATCTTCAACTCACCAAATGCATTCCCGTTAACTTACAAATAGCAAATCCCCTTAAATCAAATCCCTCCCAATCAAACAAGAACAGAAAGATGTTCATCAAGGAAATCAGCCCAGCAACTAGAAGCACTTTGTCATTAATCAAAGTCAGCCCGTGTGAAGATGTCAACTAACGACTCTTAGAAGAAACTCCATGTAGAAATGACCCGATAAGAAGAATCTCGGTTCTTACATGAGTTTGGAGCCGTTTGACCATTTATTCTCTAATATCAATCAACCATGCAGAGTTATCATACTTCTTCTCCCCCTCAAGAATTGCATACGGAGATGCCATTCTTGATTAAACAAGTGAATATCTTCCAAATGTATTCTATTCACACTTCTCCCCCGCAAAATTAGCACATGATGTCGCCATCTTCATTATATTGAGCAAGTGGAATAAGAGTAATTATCAGTTGTCCGGTTCACTTGATGACTGAAGCGCATGGAAAAAGCATGAAGCATGTTGATGAGAATGGTCTTAATAAGAAGATTTCTCTTCTTCCGAAGATAATGCGCACTGAAGCAGTACACATTTCTTTTCTTTGAGGAACGAGGCTTGAACTGTTGTGTTCAAACGTCATTATCTCTCTCTTTTCATCATCTCTTTTGGCAAAACATGTAATCAACCCATTATCATTCAGTAGGCTCCTTGTCGTGACAGCTGATGGAGAAAACCCAATATGATGAATTTTACCCTGACAGTAAAACAACTCTAACTCGTGACTTAAACTTGCACATATGTAACAAAGAGCGGTGCCGAGACTTCATCCTCCATTGAATGTCTAAGTACTCTATACTCTTCATCCAACCAACCATCAAGTATAAGACGTATATCACCTCTTGAAAATCCACAATTGAATGTGACACTGAGCGCTACAACGTAACTCCTTAAAGTGATAGTTATTTTGTGGTGGTAATAGCCCAATTCCCCCAAGTGGTAAAAGAAAAGGATAAAAGACACCCAACAATAACTAGATTTCCATGTCTTCAGTTTTTGATAATAAGCTTGAACAAGGATCATGAAGAATCTTCATCCAACCATCCCCGATACCTTCTGATACTAAGTACACTCGCCCGTGATATTTCACTTCAACCTCAAATAAATAATAGTGAATTAAGTCCGTTGTCACATCTTGTTAAAAGCTCAAATCTAGCCTCCTTTGATCTTAAAAGTGAACTTTGATAATGGTTTCATCCCGACCATGGTTAAAAGCACATAACCCCGTAAAACCATGTAATAACCAAACTGCCATGACGAATAATCAAACACACATCCAATTCATGAAGTACACCCTTTTATCCCTCCTTCGAAGTAGAAACCGTAGCACCAGCATCAGAAAAGATCCCGAAATACACATTCCTAACTCCAAGATGGTTCCATCGTTACGGGATTTTACAACTCTATGGTTTAAACCGAGAAATAGTTTCTTTCGCGGGATTTTACAAAACCAAGAATAAACCGTAAGATAGATCCAGAAATGCACTTTACAATTACCAGGATGTTTCCATTGTTACGGGATTTTACAAGTCTATGATTTAAACCGAGAAATAGATTCTTTCGCGGGATTTTACAAAATCAAGATAAAATCGTAAACAATGTCAGCTTAAATTTGTTATGACAATTTTTGTGTCAGTGAATATCTATTTTTAGGGGAACATGCAGCGGTTCATCAGCGGTTTATTATCCAACATCAACAATATCATCAGCCATTCAATAAATACATTGGTAAACACATCATTCACAGCATTCTGTCGGCTGTTGCTAGCGACTACTTGATGAAGTAAACCCGATATGTCAAACTTGATCATGAAGTGAACGTCCCCAGATTTGTTACTTAAACTTGTACAAATCCTTGTGAAGAAGAAACGGTGTACCCAATGTACAAAACCACTTGACATTCTCAACTGAGTGAGACACCGAAGTGATAGCAACGTTGTGGGTCAAGCGAGAAAGAATCACAAACGTAACTAAATAGCCAAGTCTTTATCACCCTCTAAAAATGCCCAAACAAGTCATCTTCGCGGAAGGGTAGAAAGAAAGAAGACGAAACAAGTAAGCGCGCCCAGAAAAATCTCACTTCAAATTCAAATAAGAAATACCGTCCAAACAACCCCGTAGTCAACTTAGTTCAAATAAACAATTTCAAGCCATGACAAAATATTATCCATGAAAATGTATATACCAACGTATCTCATCATCACACCAAATCAAAACTCATCATCAAACCTCATAACCCAACAAATCTCATCATCAACAAATCACTTCAACACGTCTTATTGTATCCAAGTCATATCAACTCAAATAGCTTAACAAATCTCATTAAAAAAAATAATCACCCGATCCAAAATCCATTAAGCCCGGTTCAATCAAAATCCAATATCCAACAATCGTAGAGATTCTCATTTGTATAATATCACACATACAATTCTTATCTCGCGTCAAATAACCAATATCCAATTATACGTCCCGTATATATAACACCCAAAATAAAAAATCCGGTTTACAACCCATTCCATACTCACTTCCGTGAATTATCACAAACAAAATTAGGCCCACGTTATATCCAAGACCAACTCCCACTGAATGATTCATATACCGAAAGCCCAATTGATAATTTAGAATGTTCAGCCCAAGTCCATATCAAGTAGTTATACCCGGTCCAACAAAAGAAGTGTACATCCGATCCATTTGAGTAATTATAATCCGGTTATATAAATGTGATTTCCTAAGAATTAGGTCATTTCACAGCAAAGAAACCCTAACACACATCTTAATTCATCCGCCTACCACACTCCTCTCTAAAAAAAACGGATCTGAAGCCAACTCGCTAGCCAAATCGCTAAGCTAACTCGCTTCAGTTGTTGACTAAATAGTCAACAACTCGCTACCAGGTACAAGCACAATTCGCTTTTGACTAAGTAGTCAAAAAGCATGTATCAGATTTAAACAAACAAGTCGCTATCAAGACTTTTAACATTTTCCGATGAGTTTTCCGACTTAGTTTTCTGATCAGCTTCATAAAAAACCCAGAAAATGCAAAAAAACAGTTGCTTTTGACCCGTATGACCACATGAATAAGACCACACAGAAACTGACTTATGACCACATAACTACACGGTTTGGTAACAACAATTCATTAAGAGATAACCTTGACTGTTTGGAAAAAAATTTAGACACAAAACAGATGTGCACAAATCGTTGGGACCAAACTTTGTTGACCAAAATAAAAGGATATACATAACATGTAAAACTGTTATCACTAAAAAGGCAGCAAAAAACTTTTTAACCAACCAATCAAAATAGAATAAAAACAGTTTAAACACGAGATTCGAACCACAATAAATCAATAAACACAAACAACCATGGTACGAACCACAAAAATCAAAGATAACACAATAACCTTGGCTCTGGTACCATTTGTAGGATTGTAATATTTATTGTGTTGATGATTCGGGTGGTCTTGGATGATGGAAATACATGTTTGCCATAGTTTAGAGAGAGAAAGAATGAGAGGGTGTTCTACTTAGAGACTTGCTTTGTAAATTATCAAATGTTAGATTGAGAAGCACCACCCTTTCCATGGATGGAAGGGGTATTTACAGTTACAAAGCATACGACCTTCTATCGGCCTGTGGATCAGGTATACAGTGGGTAAAGACTCGTCCTTCCTCCACGGTGTTACACTACGCTAAACTAAACTAATAACTAACTAATAAACTGATAAATAACGATATGTCTACGAGCTAACATATGCTAAACTATAGATGGGGTGACCGACACTTCACTATGGAATTTCCAATTCCTAACATTTGATAAGAAGCGGTTTGAGTTAAGCAGTTTGATAAGAAGCGGTTTGATAAAAAACGGTTTGATTTAAACGGTTTGTAATCCAGTGGTTTGTATTCCAGCGGTTTGACAATCCTACGATTTGATCAAAAAAAATTGAGTTTTGACTTTTACGGTTTGACTATTTGCGGTTTGACAACTTGCGGCTTGACCAAAGTTGACTTTTTACGTCAAAACTTCAAACGGCCATAAATTTTGAACCGTAACTCCATTTTCAGCGAAATACCTGGCAAAAATACCGGAACAGCCTAAACCAGTAGGAACCAGTTAGAACTAGTTTAGAACCGGATATTCCGGCCAGGAAACAATAAGAACCAGTTAGAACCAGTTAAAATCTAGCTATTTCGGCCAATAAATAGTTAGATCCAAATAGGAACCAGCTATTCTTGCCAAGAACCAGTTAGATCCAGCTAAGAACTACCTATTCCGGCCAAGAAACAGTACAAACCAGTTAGAACCAGATAAGAACTAGCTATTCTGGCCAATAACCAGTAAGAACCACATAAGAACATGCTATTTTGGCCAAGAACCAGTTAGATCTAACTAAGAACTGCCTATTCCTGTTAGGATTTAGAAAATCCATAGTGAAGTGTCGGTTACCCCAACTATTGTCTAGCATATGTTAGCTCGTAGACATTACGTTATATATTAGTTAGTTAGTTAGTTAGTTAGAGTAACACCGTGGAGGACGGGCGGGTTTTTACCCCCTGTATGCCTGATCCACAGCCCGATAGAGGGCATGTTATATAAAACTATAAATACCCTCTAACTCCCAAGGTAGAGGGTTGGACCTGTCATTTTTTAATCTAACCTTCTCTTTGTTTTTCTCTCACTTTCTCTCTCTAGAAAGGATCCCATCTCCCACTTTCTCTCCCTAAGTTTCTTGCTAAGATTCGAACCATATAATTGATTCTTTGTATGTTACAATAACCAGTATCCAACAATTGGTATCAAAAGCCATGGTTAGATCATAAAGATTGGTTATTTGTGTGTTTTGTTGTTTCGAATTCTATACCGTAAAAGTGTTCAAGTTTGAATTTTGATACTACTTTTGTGTTTAGAATCTTCATAAGTGCTTAGGTTTTGGTTTGGAAGGATTAATTCATCTTGGTTATAGTGTTTTGGATTGGAAAAGTTTAGTTTTTGAAGAGTTTCAAGGAAGCGGTTTGAGTCTCGTACTATTTTCTTGTATGCGGTTTGATGTCATTTGGGTTCGATTTGATCTGATCAAGGAAGCGATTTGTCAAGTTCTTGGATGCGGTTTGTCTAGATTCATTGTATCGGAAGCGATTTGACTTAAGCGGTTTGAAATAAGCGGTTTGACTTAAGCGGTTTGACTCAAGCGTTTTGTATTTAGCGGTTTGACATAAGCGGTTTGATTTAAGCGGTTTGACTCAAGCGGTTTGTCTTCAACGGTTTGATCTGAGCGGTTTGATGGGAAGCGGTTTGAGTTAAGCGGTTTGATAAAAAGCGGTTTGATTTAAGCGGTTTGTAATCCAGCGGTTTGTATTCCAGCGGTTTGTCAATCCTATGATTTGATCAAAAAAACTGAGTTTTGACTTTTACGGTTTGACTACTTGCGGTTTGACCACTTGCGGCTTGACCAAAGTTGACTTTTTACGTCAAAACTTTAAACGACCATAACTTTTGAACCGTGACTCCGTTTTCAGCGAAATACCTGTCAAAAAGACCTGAACAGCCTAAACCAGTTAGAACTAGTTAAGAACCGGATATTCCGGCCAGGAACCAATAAGAACCAGTTAGAACAGTTAAGAACTAGCTATTTCGGCCAATAAATAGTTAGATCCAAATAGGAACCAGCTATTCCGCCCAAGAACCAGTTAAATACAGCTAAGAACTACCTATTCCGGCAAGAACCAGTACAAACCAGTGAGAACCAGATAAGAACTAGCTATTCCGGCAATAACCAGTAAGAACCACTTAAGAACATGCTATTTTGGCCAAGAACCAGTTAGATCTAACTAAGAACTGCGTATTCCTGTTAGGATTTATTAAATCCATAGTAAAGTGTCGGTTACCCCAACTATTGTCTAGCATATGTTAGCTCGTAGACATTACGTTATATATTAGTTAGTTAGTTAGTTAGAGTAACACCGTGGAGGACGAACGGATCTTTACCCACTATATGCCTGATCCACAGCTCGACAGAGGGCGTATTATGTAAAACTATAAATACCCTCTACCTCCCAAGGTAGAGGGTTGGACCTTTCATTTCTTAGAAAGGATCCCATCTCCCACTTTCTCTCTCTAAGTTTCTTGCTAAGATTCGAACCATATAATTGATTCTTTGTATGTTACAATAACCAATATCCAACAATTGGTATCAAAAGCCATGGTTAGATCATAAAGATTGGTTATTCGTCTGTTTTGTTGGTTCGAATTCTATACCGTAAAATTGTTAAAATTTGAATTTTGATACCACTTTTGTGTTTAGAATCATCATAAGTGCTTAGGTTTTGGTTTGGAAGGCTTAATTCATATTGGTTATAGTGTTTTGGATTGGAAAAGTTTAGTTTTTGAAGAGTTTCAAGGAAGCGGTTTGAGTCTCGTACTATTTTCTTGTATGCGGTTTGATGTCATTTGGGTTCGATTTGATCTGATCAAGGAAGCGATTTGTCAAGTTCTTGGATGCGGTTTGTCTAGATTCATTGTATCGGAAGCGGTTTGACTTAAGTGGTTTGAAATAAGCGGTTTGACTTAAGCGGTTTGACTCAAGCGGTTTGTATTTAGCGGTTTGACATAAGCGGTTTGACTCAAGCGGTTTGTCATCAGCGGTTTGATCTGAGCGGTTTGATAAGAAGCGGTTTGAGTTAAGCGGTTTGATAAGAAGCGGTTTGATAAAAAGCGGTTTGATATAAGCGGTTTGTATTCCAGCGGTTTGACAATCGTACGATTTGATCAAAAAAACTGAGTTTTGACTTTTACGGTTTGACTACTTGCGGTTTGACCACTTGCGGCTTGACCAAAGTTGACTATTTACGTCAAAACTTCAAACGGCCATAACTTTTGAACCGTAACTCCATTTTCAGCGAAATACCTGTCAAAAAGACCGAAACAGCCTAAACCAGTTGGAACCAGTTAGAATTAGTTATGAACCGGATATTCCGGCCAGGAAACAATAAGAACCAGTTAGAACCAGTTAAAATCTAGCTATTTCGGCCAATAAATAGTTAGATCCAAATAGGAACCAACTATTCTGGCCAAGAACCAGTTAGATCCAACTAAGAACTACCTATTCCGGCCAAGAACCAGTACAAACCAGTTAGAACCTGATAAGAACTAGCTATTCTGGCCAATAACCAATAAGAACCACTTAAGAACATGCTATTTTGGCCAAGAACCAGTTAGATCTAACTAAGAACTGCCTATTCCTGTTAGGATTTAGAAAATCCATAGTGAAGAGTCGGTTACCCCAACTATTGTCTAGCATATGTTAGCTCGTAGACATTACGTTATATATTAGTTAGTTAGTTAGTTAGAGTAACACCGTGGAGGACGGGCGGGTTTTTACCCACTGTATGCCTGATCCACTGCCCGACAGAGGGCTTGTTATATAAAACTATAAATACCCTCTACCTCCCAAGGTAGAGGGTTGGTACATTCATTTCTTAATCTAACCTTCTCTTTGTTTTTCTCTCACTTTCTCTCTCTAGAAAGGATCACATCTCCCACTTTCTCTCTCTATGTTTCTTGCTAAGATTCGAACCATATAATTGATTCTTTGTATGTTACAATAACCAATATCCAACAATTGGTATCAAAAGCCATGGTTAAATCATAAAGATTGGTTATTTGTCTATTTTGTTGGTTCAAATTCCATACCGTAAAAGTGTTCAAGTTTGAATTTTGATACTACTTTTGTGTTTAGAATCATCATAAGTGCTTAGGTTTTGGTTTGGAAGGCTTAATTCATCTTGGTTATAGTGTTTTAGATTGGAAAAGTATAGTTTTTGAAGAGTTTCAAGGAAGCGGTTTGAGTCTCGTACTATTTTCTTGTGTGCGGTTTGATGTCATTTGGGTTTGATTTGATCTGATCAAGGAAGCGATTTGTCAAGTTCTTGGATGGGGTTTGTCTAGATTCATTGTATCGGAAGCGATTTGACTTAAACGGTTTCAAATAAGCGGTTTGACTCAAGCGCTTTGTATTTAGTGGTTTGACATAAGCGGTTTGACTTAAGTGGTTTGACTCAAGCGGTTTTTCTTTAGCGGTTTGATCTGAGCGGTTTGATAGGAAGCGGTTTGAGTTAAACGGTTTGATAAGAAGCGGTTTGATAAAAAGCGGTTTGATTTAAGCGGTTTGTAATCCAGCGGTTTGTATTCCAGCGGTTTGACAATCCTATGATTTGATCAAAAAAACTGAGTTTTGACTTTTACGGTTTGACTACTTGCGGCTTGACCAAAGTTGACTTTTTGTGTCAAAACTTCAAAAGTCCATAACTTTTGAACCGTAACTCCGTTTTCAGCGAAATACCTGTCAAAAAGAGCTGAACAGCCTTAACCAGTTGGAACAAGTTAGAACTAGTTAACAATTGGATATTCCGGCCAGGAACCAATAAGAACCAGTTAGAAGAGTTAAGAACTAGCTATTTCGGCCAAGAACCAGTTAAATCCAGCTAAGAACTACCTATTCCGGCCAAGAACTAGTACATACCAGTGAGAACCAGATAAGAACTAGCTATTCCGGCCAATAACCAGTAAGAACCACTTAAGAACATGCTATTTTGGCCCAGAACCAGTTAGATCTCACTAAGAACTGCGTATTCCTGTTAGGATTTAGAAAATCCATAGTAAAGTGTCGGTTACCCCAACTACTGTCTAGCATATGTTAGCTCGTAGACATTACGTTATATATTAGTTAGTTAGTTAGTTAGAGTAACACCGTGGAGGACGGACGGGTATTTACCCACTGTATGCCTGATCCATAGCTCGACAGAGGGCGTATTATGTAAAAATATAAATACCCTCTACCTCCCAAGGTAGAGGGTTGGAGCTTTCATTTCTTAATCTAACCTTCTCTTTGTTTTTCTCTCACTTTCTCTCTCTAGAAAGGATCCCATCTCCCACTTTCTCTCTCTAAGTTTCTTGCTAAGATTCGAACCATATAATTGATTCTTTGTATGTTCCAATAACCAATATCCAACAATTGGTATCAAAAGCCATGGTTAGATCATAAAGATTGGTTATTTGTGTGTTTTGTTGGTTCAAATTCTATACCGTAAAATTGTTAAAGTTTGAATTTTGATACTACTTTTGTGTTTAGAATCATCATAAGTGCTTAGGTTTTGGTTTGGAAGGCTTAATTCATATTGGTTATAGTGTTTTGGATTGGAAAAGTTTAGTTTTTGAAGATTTTCAAGGAAGCGGTTTGAGTCTCGTACTATTTTCTTATATGCGGTTTGATGTCATTTGGGTTCGATTTGATCTGATCAAGGAAGCGATTTGTCAAGTTCTTGGATGCGGTTTGTCTAGATTCATTGTATCGGAAGTGATTTGACTTAATCGATTTCAAATAAGCGGTTTGACTTAAGCGGTTTGACTCAAGCGGTTTGACATAAGCGGTTTGACTTAAGCGGTTTGACTCAAACGGTTTGTCTTCAGCGGTTTGATCAGAGCGGTTTGATAAGAAGCGGTTTGAGTTAAGCGGTTTGATAAGAAGCGGTTTGATAAAAAGCGGTTTGATTTAAGCGGTTTGTATTCCAGCGTTTTGACAATCCTATGATTTGATCAAAAAAACAAAGTTTTGACATTTACGGTTTGACTACTTGCTGTTTGACCACTTGCGGCTTGACCAAAGTTGACTTTTTACGTCAAAACTTCAAACGGTCATAACTTTTGAACCGTAACTCCATTTTCAGCGAAATACCTGTCAAACAGACCGGAACAGCCTAAACCAGTTGGAACCACTTAGAATTAGTTATGAACCGGATATTCCGGCCAGGAAACAATAAGAACCAGTTAGAACCAATTAAAATCTAGCTATTTCAGCCAATAAATAGTTAGATCCAAATAGGAACCAGCTATTCTGACCAACAACAAGTTAGATCCGGCTAAGAACTACCTATTCCGGCCAAGAACCAGTACAAACCAGTTAGAACCAGATAAGAACTAGCTATTCTGGCCAATAACTAGTAAGAACCACTTAAGAACATGCTATTTTGGCCAAGAACCAGTTAGATCTAACTAAGAACTGCCTATTCCTGTTAGGATTGAGAAAATCCATAGTGAAGTGTCGGTTACCCCAACTATTGTTTAGCATATGTTAGCTCGTAAACATTACGTTATATATTAGTTAGTTAGTTAGTTAGTTAGAGTAACACCGTGGAGGACGGGCGGGTTTTTACCCACTGTATGCCTGATCCACAGCCCGACAGAGGACATGTTATATAAAACTATAAATACCCTCTACCTCCCAAGGTAGAGGGTTGGACCTTTCATTTCTTAATCTAACCTTCTCTTTGTTTTTCTCTCACTTTCTCTCTCTAGAAAGGATCACATCTCCCACTTTCTCTCTTTAAGTTTCTTGCTAAGATTCGAACCATATAATTGATTCGTTGTATGTTACAATAACCAATATCCAACAATTGGTATCAAAAGCCATGGTTAGATCATAAAGATTGGTTATTTGTGTGTTTTGTTGGTTCGAATTCTATACCGTAAAAATGTTCAAGTTTGAATTTTGATACTACTTTTGTGTTTAGAATCATCATAAGTGCTTAGGTTTTGGTTTGGAAGGCTTTATTCATCTTGGTTATAGTGTTTTGGATTGGAAAAGTATAGTTTTTGAAGAGTTTCAAGGAAGCGGTTTGAGTCTCGTACTATTCTCTTGTATGCAGTTTGATGTCATTTGGGTTCGATTTGATCTGATCAAGGAAGCGATTTGTCAAGTTCTTGGATGCGGTTTGTCTAGATTCATTGTATCGGAAGCGATTTGACTTAAGCGGTTTGAAATAAGCGGTTTGACTTAAGCGGTTTGACTCAAGCGCTTTGTATTTAGCGGTTTGACATAAGCGGTTTGACTTAAGCGGTTTGACTCAAGCAGTTTGTCTTCAGCGGTTTGATCTGAGCGGTTTGATAGGAAGCGGTTTGATAAGAAGCGATTTGATAAAAAGTGGTTTGATTTAAGCGGTTTGTAATCCAGCGGTTTATATTCCAGCGGTTTGACAATCCAATGATTTGATCAAAAAAACTTAGTTTTGACTTTTACGGTTTGACTACTTGCGGTTTGACCACTTGAGGCTTGACCAAAGTTGACTTTTTATGTCAAAACTTCAAACGGCCATAACTTTTGAACCGTAACTCCGTTTTCAGCAAAATACCCGTAAAAAAGACTTGTACAACCTTAACCAGTAGGAACCAGTTAGAACTAGTTAAGAACCGGATATTCCGGCCAGGAACCAATAAGAACCAGTTAGAACAGTTAAGAACTAGCTATTTCGGACAATAAATAGTTAGATCCAAATAGGAACCAGCTATTCCGGCCAAGAACCAGTTAAATCCAGCCAAGAACTACCTATTCCGGCCAAGAACCAGTACAAACCAGTGAGAACCAGATAAGAACTAGCTATTCCAGCCAATAACCAGTAAGAACCACTTAAGAACATGCTATTTTGGCCAAGAACCAGTTAGATCTAACTAAGAACTGCGTATTCCTGTTAGGATTTAGAAAATCCATAGTAAAGTGTCGGTTACCCCAACTATTGTCTAGCATATGTTAGCTCATAGACATTATGTTATATATTAGTTAGTTAGTTAGTTAGTTAGAGTAACACCGAGGAGGACGGAAGGGTCTTTACCCACTATATGCCTGATCCACGGGCCCGATAGAGGGCGTATTATGTGAAACTATAAATACCCTCTGCCTCCTAAGGTAGAGAGTTGGACCTTTCATTTCTTAATCTAACATTCTCTTTGTTTTTCTCTCACTTTCTCTCTCTAAGTTTCTTGCTAAGATTCGAATCATATAATTGATTCTTTGTATGTTACAATAACCAATATCCAACAATTGGTATCAAAAGCCATGGTTAGATCCAAGTTATCAAAATCGCGATCCTGCTCGTAGGATCGTACGATCCTACGATCCTACACACAAAAAACGATCAGGATCTTAATAAGATCGTAATTCAGGTAGGATCGCAGCAGGATCGTAGGATCGCACGTAGGATCGTAGGTTCGGATCGGATCATACAGGATCGCCTTTAATTAGTTTTTTTTTTTTTTTTTTTTTTTTTTTTTTTTTTTTTTTTTTTTTTTTGGTATATTAATTTATTAAGTATAAGCTCATGTCTTAAAGCCCAATGACTAAGAATTTATTGCAAAAAAAATTATTTTGATGCTGATAATTAATTGTCTCTTGCAAGACTAATGAGTGTAAAATTATGTTTTTATGGACTATTTAGAAATAGTTTAGAGGTGTCTTTTTGGGTTTATTATGAAAAACGATTTCGTGCTTTGTAAAATGTCAGAAGCTTGTTTTTGAAGTAAACTATCTACATACTTGACCCAATTTTGTTCATATTTTATTTTATGTTACATATAAAAGCATGAATATTCTAATTTAATTTATTTGGTCATCAAGAAAAAAATTCAGTAATATTATCATAATATTCTAATTTAATTTATTTGGTCATAAAAAAAATTGTGTTGCCCTCTATTATAAATTATGTCGTTTCATTTTCAGATACAATCCTTTTATCTTTTTTCATTATTCTATATATTATAACAAAAAAATTACAGAATCACGTGCTAATAAATTAACATTATCTTTTTGCATAAATGTTATCACGAAAAACCTATAATAAAAAAACATTAAAACAAGAAGTAGGTGCACCGTGCACGTATGTAGTAATTTGTGCAAGTATGCGTAGCAATATATCTAATATTCTACTATTACGGTACTTGAACATATAACTTTTTCTTTTATCATCCATTTAAATTAGTTTATCATATGAAATATTATATATAAATATAAAACTACAACCCTATACAAAAATTTATGCATTTTCATAGGATCTTACGATCCCGATCCGATCCTACGATTACGATCTTGCATAGCCGAAAACGATCCTCGGTAGGATCCCGATCTTGACAACCTTGGTTAGATCATAAAGATTGGTTATTTGTGTGTTTTGTTGGTTCGAATTCTATACCGTAAAATTGTTCAAGTTTGAATTTTGATACTACTTTTGTGTTTAGAATCATCATAAGTGCTTAGGCTTTGGTTTGGAAGGCTTAATTCATCTTGGTTATAGTGTTTTGGATTGGAAAAGTTTAGTTTTTGAAGAGTTTCAAGGAAGCGGTTTGAGTCTCGTACTATTTTCTTGTATGCGGTTTGATGTCATTTGGGTTCGATTTGATCTGATCAAGGAAGCGATTTGTCAAGTTCTTGGATGCGGTTTGTCTAGATTCATTGTATCGGAAGCGATTTGACTTAAGCGGTTTCAAATAAGCGGTTTGACTTAAGCGGTTTGACTCAAGCGGTTTGTATTTAGCGGTTTGACATAAGCGGTTTGACTTAAGCGGTTTGACTCAAGCGGTTTGTCTTCAGCGGTTTGATCTGAGCGGTTTGATAAGAAGCGGTTTGAGTTAAGCGGTTTGATAAGAAGCGGTTTGATTTAAGCGGTTTGTAATCCAGCGGTTTGTATTCCAGCGGTTTGACAATCCTACGATTTGATCAAAAAAACTGAGTTTTGACTTTTACGGTTTGACTACTTGCGGTTTGACCACTTGCGGCTTGACCAAAGTTGACTTTTTACGTCAAAACTTCAAACGGCCATAACTTTTGAACCGTAACTCCATTTTCAGCGAAATACCTGTCAAAAAGACCGGAAGAGCCTAAACCAGTTAGAACCAGTTAGAACTAGTTATGAACCGGATATTCCGGCCAGGAAACAATAAGAACCAGTTAGAACCAGTTAAAATCTAGCTATTTCGGCCAATAAATAGTTAGATCCAAATAGGAACCAGCTATTCTGGCCAAGAACCAGTTAGATCCAGCTAAGAACTACCTATTCCGGCAAAGAACCAATACAAACCATTTAGAACCAGATAAGAACTAGCCAATAACCAGTAAGAACCACTTAAGAACATGCTATTTTGGCCAAGAACCAGTTAGATCTAACTAAGAACTGCCTATTCCTGTTAGGATTTAGAAAATCCATAGTGAAGTGTCGGTTACCGCAACTATTGTCTAGCATATGTTAGCTCGTAGACATTACGTTATATATTAGTTAGTTAGTTAGTTAGAGTAACACCGTGCAGGACAGGCGGGTTTTTACCCACTGTATGCCTGATCCACAGCCCGACAGAGGGCATGTTATATAAAACTATAAATACCTTCTACCTCCCAAGGTAGAGGGTTGGACCTTTCATTTCTTAATCTAACATTCTCTTTGTTTTTCTCTCACTTTCTCTCTCTAGAAAGGATCACATCTTCCACTTTCTCTCTCTAAGTTTCTTGCTAAGATTCGAACCATATAATTGATTCTTTGTATGTTACAATAACCAATATCCAACAATTGATATCAAAAGCCATGGTTAGATCGTAAAGATTGGTTATTTGTTTTTTTATTGGTTCGAATTCTATACCGTAAAAGTGTTTAAGTTTGAATTTTGACACTACTTTTGTGTTTAGAATCATCATAAGTGCTTAGGTTTCGGTTTGGAAGGCTTAATTCATCTTGGTTATAGTGTTTTGGATTGGAAAAGTATAGTTTTTGAAGAGTTTCATGGAAGCGGTTTGAGTCTCGTACTATTTTCTTGTAAGCGGTTTGATGTCATTTGGGTTCGATTTGATCTGATCAAGGAAGCGATTTGTCAAGTTCTTGGATGCGGTTTGTCTAGATTCATTGTATCGGAAACGAAGCTGTTTGAAATAAGCGGTTTGACTCAAGCGGTTTGTATTTAGCGGTTTGACATAAGCGGTTTGACTTAAGCGGTTTGACTCAAGCGGTTTGACTCAAGCGGTTTTTCTTTAGCAGTTTGATCTGAGCGGTTTGATAGGAAGCAGTTTGAGTTAAGCGGTTTGATAAGAAGCGGTTTGATAAAAAGCGGTTTGATTTAAGCGGTTTGTAATCTAGCGGTTTGTATTCCAGCGGTTTGACAATCCTATCATTTGATCAAAAAAACTGAGTTTTGACTTTTACGGTTTGACTACTTGCGGTTTGACCACTTGCGGCTTGACCAAACTTGACTTTTTATGTCAAAACTTCAAACGGCCATAACTTTTGAACCGTAACTCCGTTTTCAGCGAAATACCTGTCAAAAAGACCTGAACAGCCTTAACCATTTAGAACTAGTTAAGAACCGGATATTTCGCCCTGGAACCAATAAGAACCAGTTAGAACAGTTAAGAACTAGCTATTTCGGCCAATAAATAGTTAGATCCAAATAGGAACCAGCTATTCCGGCCAAGAACTAGTTAAATCCAGCTAAGAACTACCTATTCCGGCCAAGAACCAGTACAAACCAGTGAGAACCAGATAAGAACTAGCTATTCCGGCCAATAACCAGTAAGAACCACTTAAGAACATGCTATTTTGGCCAAGAACCAGTTAGATCTAACTAAGAACTGCGCATTCCTGTTAGGATTTAGAAAATCCATAGTAAAGTGTCGGTTACCCCAACTATTGTCTAGCATATGTTAGCTCATAGACATTACGTTATATATTAGTTAGTTAGTTAGTTATAGTAACACCGTAGAGGACGGACGGGTCTTTACCCACTGTATGCCTGATCCACAGCCCGACAGAGGGCGTATTATGTAAAACTATAAATACCCTCTACCTCCCAAGGTAGAGGGTTGGACCGTTCATTTCTTAATCTAACCTTCTCTTTGTTTTTCTCTCTAGAAAGGATCCCATCTCTCACTTTCTCTCTCTAAGTTTCTTGCTAAGATTCGAACGATAAAATTGATTCTTTGTATGTTACAATAACAATATCCAACAATTTGTATCAAAGGCCATGGTTAGATCATAAAGATTGGTTATTTGTGTGTTTTGTTGGTTCGAATTCTATACCGTAAAAGTGTTCAAGTTTGAATTTTGATACTATTTTTGTGTTTAGAATCATCATAAGTGCTTAGGTTTTGGTTTGGAAGGCTTAATTCATCTTGGTTATAGTGTTTTGGATTGGAAAAGTTTTGTTTTTGAAGAGTTTCAAGGAAGCGGTTTGAGTCTCGTACTATTTTCTTGTATGCGGTTTGATGTCATTTGGGTTCGATTTGATTTGATCAAAGAAGCGATTTGTCAAGTTCTTGGATGCGGTTTGTCTAGATTCATTGTATCGGAAGCGATTTGACTTAAGCGGTTTGAAATAAGCGGTTTGACTCAAGCGCTTTGTATTTAGCGGTTTGACTCAAGCGGTTTGTCTTCAGCGGTTTGATCTGAGCGGTTTGATAGGAAGCGGTTTGAGTTAAGCGGTTTGAAATAAGCGGTTTGACATAAGTGGTTTGACTCAAGCGCTTTGTATTTAGCGGTTTGACATAAGCGGTTTGAATTAAGCGGTTTGACTCAAGCGGTTTGTCTTCAGCGGTTTGAAAAAAGCGTTTTGATTTAAGCGGTTTGTAATCCAGCGGTTTGTATTCCAGCGGTTTGACAATCCTATGATTTGATCAAAAAAACTGAGTTTTGAATTTTACGGTTTGACTACTTGCGGTTTGACAACTTACGGCTTGACAAAAGTTGAGTTTTTACGTCTAAACTTCAAACGGCCATAACTTTTGAACCGTAACTCCGTTTTCAGCGAAATACGTGTCAAAAAGACCTGAACAGCCTAAACAAGTAGGAACCAGTTAGAACTAGTTAAGAACCGGATATTCCAGCCACGAACCAATAAGAACCAGTTAGAACAGTTAAGAACTAGCTATTTCGGCCAATAAATAGTTAGATCCAAATAGGAACCAACTATTCCGGCCAAGAACCAGTTAAATCCAGCTAAGAACTACCTATTCCGGCCAAGAACCAGTACAAACCAGTGAGAACCAGATAAGAACTAGCTATTCCGGCCAATAACCAGTAAGAACCACTTAAGAACATGCTATTTTGGCCAAGAACCAGTTAGATCTAACTAAGAACTGTGTATTCCTGTTAGAATTTAGAAAATCCATAGTAAAGTGTCGGTTACCCCAACTATTGTCTAGCATATGTTAGCTCGTAGACATTACATTATATATTAGTTAGTTAGAGTAACACCGTGGAGGACGGACGGTTTTTACCCACTGTATGCCTGATCCACAGCCCGACAGAGGGCGTATTATGTAAAACTATAAATACCCTCTACCTCCCAAGGTAGAGGGTTGGACCTTTCATTTCTTAATCTAACCTTCTCTTTGTTTTTCTCTCACTTTCTCTCTCTAGAAAGGATCCCATCTCCCACTTTCTCTCTCTAAGTTTTTGCTAAGATTCAAACCATATAATTGATTCTTTGTATGTTACAATAACCCATATCCAACAATTGGTATCAAAAGCCATGGTTAGATCATAAAGATTGGTTATTTGTGTGTTTTGTTGGTTTGAATTCTATACCGTAAAAGTGTTAAAGTTCTAATTTTGATACTACTTTTGTGTTTTGAATCATCATAAGTGCTTAGGTTTTTGTTTGAAAGGCTTAATTCATCTTGGTTATAGTGTTTTGGATTGGAAAAGTTTAGCTTTTGAAGAGTTTCAAGGAAGCGGTTTGGGTCTCGTACTATTTTCTTGTATGCGGTTTGATGTCATTTGGGCTCGATTTGATCTGATCAAGGAAGCGATTTGTCAAGTTCTTGGATGCGGTTTGTCTAGATTCATTGTATCAGAAGCGATTTGATTTAAGCGGTTTGACTTAAGCGGTTTCAAATAAGCGGTTTGACTTAAGCGGTTTGACTTAAGCGGTTTGACTCAAGCCATTTGTATTTAGCGGTTTGACATAAGCGGTTTGACTTAAGCGGTTTGACTCAAGCGGTTTTTCTTCAGCGGTTTGATCTGAGCGGTTTGATAAGAAGCGGTTTGAGTTAAGCGGTTTGATAAGAAGCGGTTTGATAAAAAGCGGTTTGATTTAAGAGGTTTTTAATCCAGCGGTTTGTATTCCAGCGGTTTGACAATCCTACGATTTGATCAAAAAAACTGAGTTTTGACTTTTACGGTTTGACTACTTGCGGTTTGACCAAAGTTGAGTTTTTACGTCAAAACTTCAAACGGCCATAACTTTTGAACCGTAACTCCATTTTCAGCGAAATACCTGTCAAAAAGACCGGAACAGCCTAAACGAGTAGGAACCAGTTAGAACTAGTTAAGAACCAGATATTCTGGCCAAGAAACAATAAGAACCAGTTAGAACCAGTTAAAATCTAGCTATTTCGGCCATTAAATAGTTAGATCCATATAGGAACCACCTATTCCAGCCAAGAACCAGTTAGATCCAGCTAAGAACTACCTATTCCAGCCAAGAACCAGTACAAACCAGTTAGAACCAGATAAGAACTAGCTATTCCGGCCAATAACCAGTAAGAACCACTTAAGAACCTGCTATTTTAGCCAATAACGAGTTAGATCTAACTAAGAACTGTCTATTCTTGTTAGGATTTAGAAAATCCATAGTGAAGTGTCGGTTACCCCAACTATTGTCTAGCATATGTTAGCTCGTAGACATTACGATATATATTAGTTAGTTAGTTAGTTAGAGTAACAGCCCGACAGAGGGCATGTTATATAAAACTATAAATACCCTCTACCTCCCAAGGTAGAGGGTTGGACCTTTCATTTCTTAATCTAACATTCTCTTTGTTTTTCTCTCACTTTCTCTCTCTAGAAAGGATCCCATCTCCTACTTTCTCTCTCTAAGTTTCTTCCTAAGATTCGAACCATATAATTGATTCTTTGTATGTTACAATAACCAATATCCAACAATTGATATCAAAAGCCATGGTTAGATCATAAAGATTGGTTATTTGTGTGTTTTGTTGGTTCGAATTCTATACCGTAAAAGTGTTATAGTTTGAATTTTGATACTACTTTTGTGTTTAGAATCATCATAAGTGCTTAGGTTTTGGTTTGGAAGGCTTAATTCATCTTGGTTATAGTGTTTTGGATTGGAAAAGTTTAGTTTTTGAAGAGTTTCAAGGAAGCGGTTTGAGTCTCGTACTATTTTCTTGTATGCGGTTTGATGTCATTTGGGTTCGATTTGATCTGATCAAGGAAGCGATTTGTCAAGTTCTTGGATGCGGTTTGTCTAGATTCATTGTATCGGAAGCGATTTGACTTAAGCAGTTTGACTCAAGCGGTTTGTGTTGGGTTTTTGGTTCCTTGGATCAAGAATTATTCTAAGTATTGGAACCACGGACAGAGTTGATAAAACCACGGACAGAAGAATGGAACCACTGATGAAGACAAACCGCGGCTAGTAGTATTGTGTAACCACGGATATTGTATTGTAACCACTGCTAGTCTTGTATAGTCGGTTTAGTATTTTGTATTAGATAAATATGGAAAAGATATTTATCTTGTAGGTTACGTATTGTATAATGTAAAGGACTCCTTAGCCTATAAAAGGAGGTCCTAGGTTAGATTAGATATATGTATGTTTTATATCTAAGGTCGATACACTTCAAGGTTGTAAAACCCTAATACTGGTTAGAGTATTCGTATTAATAATAATATTGAGGTGTTGAATGTTTATTGTTCTTCTTCTTAAGATTAAGTATTAAATTCCGCGTGATACTTAATAAGCTTTTGTTTAAAGTCAGTTTCTATATTAGATCATTTGCTCAACTGGGATCAACAAGTGGTATCAGAGCTTGTGATCTAGAAACTGTAACCAATAAGAAGTTCTGTTAAGTTCTATTCTAAGAAAGCTAAGATATCTGACGAAACTCACATGGTGACTGCATCAAAGGTAGCCATGCTCAAGCATGGTGAGTATCAAATTTGGAGAATGCGAATGAGGCAATACATTCGTATGATTGACTATGCCATCTGGGATGTCGTTGAAAAAGGTGATACTCTTCCTAAGAAGGGTGCTGATGGTAAAGTGATAGAAATTGTTAGTGAAGTTGATAAGGCTAGAAGGAAAATGGAGATTAAAGCTCATAGTATTCTTTCTATGGGAATACCTAATGAGTATGCTTTGGACTTTGAAAGATATGAGTCTGCTAAAGAGTTACTGGATGCTCTTGAGACAAGATTTGCTGGTAATGAAGCTACAAAGAAATCAAGGAAGAATATGCTCAAGCATCAGCTTGAAAACTTCACTGCTCTAAGTGGAGAAAAACTTGATGGCACTTATAACAGGCTTCAAAAACTTATCAGCCAATTGAAGTCAGTGGACTACAATGTTATTCCAGAAGATATTAATTTGAAGTTCATTAGAAGTTTATCTCCTGAATGGGATGTTCATACGATTGTGTGGAGAAATAAGGAGGACTTTGATAACATGACTCTGGACAATCTCTACAACAACTTGAAGGTTTATGAGTCTAAGAATAACGTTGATGGTGCATCTTCTGCTAATCAAAACATTGCTTTTGTTTCCACCAATCACAAGAGTTCACAAGATGTATCCACTGCTGCCTATGGAATAACCACGGCTATTGCAAACAATACCACTGTTAGTGATAATGTCAGTGATGGTGCAATTTGTGCTTTTCTGGCTGATTTAACTACCAGTGTTACTGTTTTAAATCAAGATCTAGATCAAATTGATCCTAATGATCTTGAGGAGATTAATCTTCAATGGAAAATGGCAATGTTGACTCTTCAAGCAAGGAAGTTTCTGAGGAGGACTGGAAGACAGGTTAAGTATGATGGTCAAAGGAGAGCTGGATTCGACAAAAGCAAGATGGAGTGCTTTAATTGCAAGAAGAAAGGTCACTTTGCTAGGGAATGTCGAGCTCCTAAGAGAATTGAAGGCATTAAGAAGACCACAGAAGAGCCTGCTGCTTCTTCAGCTTTGGTTGCTCAAGATGGGATTGGTGATTATGATTGGAGTGATCAGATTGAAGAAGGTCCCAATGCAGCTTTTCTTGCTAGCGAAGCTTCAAAAGAGCATAACTTTGCTCTAATGGCCTATGCTTCATCTTCTGGTTCAGATTCTGAGGTATCTAATGATTCTACAACATCTACTTGTTCTTTTAAATCATGTCATGATAACTTAGAATCTCAAAAAGCTATCACTGAGAGTTTAAGGAAAGAAGTTGAAAGACTGTCTATGGACAACCTAGGTTATAGAGTTGGTCTAGAGAGTGTGGAAGAAAAGCTAAATTACTGTATTAAATGTGAGTTTGAGTATGTAGATAAGATCAATATATTAGGTGTTGAAATTGATCTTAAGGATAGAGAGATTAAAATGCTTAAAGAAAAACTTGAACAGGCAGAGAGTGTAAAAGAAGAGGCCCTAAAAGAAAAAAGAACAACATGTTGTTAGGGTTGCTAAAACACAATTTGCTTCTGATATGGTTCATAAATCTATAGAGAGTCATTTAATGAAAAAGGGTTCTGGGATAGGTTACAATAATATGCCACCACCATCTCTTATGAAACATGCACCACCTGCAAAAGAGCTCTCATTTAGCAGTGAATTTAGCTTCAATAAACCTGTAGGTGAGACTGACAAGAATGAAACACCTAAGATAGGTTCTGACAAGTCATCTGATGCTCCCAATTGTAAGTAGTTCTACTATTCCAACAATTGTAAGTAGTACTTTTAAATGGTCAAAACAAAACAACTAGATAAAATATGCTAGTTTGTCTTTTACCAATTATACAGTAATTAGTCTAGCTTCTAATTTAATAACTCAGAAAATATGCAATTTTCTTAACTATTAAAATTTGCTTACGAGTTATGTATTTAGAATTTAGACAATTCTAATTGTCCTATCATACCTTTCTTCATTCATGAAAAGGTATAGGATTGAATCTCACTCTTTCTTATGAAAAGAGGACTAGGTTTATTCATTTTAGCAAAGTTGACTCTACCAAACACCCTTACAGGTGTAGATCAATTTACCAATACAGGAATAACCTACGTTTATGATTTAATGTTGCATTAATACATTTAAAGATTTAGCAAAATTCAATTTTAATATTTTAGATAATTAAACTTTTCAAGAAAATAAAATACCCAAGGTAATATTCATATAACCATAGAATTTTCACGAAAACTAGGATCCAAATTATCACAGGTTCATTACATCAGTTGATCTGCTAGCAACGAACGCATATAATAAGGTAATCTGTCGAACATTAATTGGCAAACAATTTCCAACTCCTATATCATTATGGGATTTATATTTTCCAACGCTATTGCAAATATAAACATGTTTCATCCCATCTTATGCCATTGAGTCCAAGTCTCACTTCCTACGCAACTTAAGTGTCTAACTTAAAGAACTGCAGATATGTCCATGTAAGGTCTCACTTTTCATAGAGATTTACCTCTCCATCACAATCTAGCCAAGTACTCTCATGACATAAATTGCAACTTCAAGTGTTCCTTTTAATTAGATGGCATATAACTTAATTTAAAAGGGTACTAGTTTTGATTTTATGTGGTCAAATCAAATATGTACAAAGATGTCATGCATTCATCTTGTAGCATAAATTTAATAAAAAACTTTTTATTACCAATTCATAAAGATCAAATTATCAAAGTTTTGATTGAGGTATTGGGTTCTCCAATCAAGGAATTTAGTGTTAATTATCGTCCATTATACCGTACTTTTGCATAAGTGTAAACACTTAGTGTTTCGGGTAATTACCACCGAAGTGGTGCATGGAATTAAAACTAATTCGCCCTTAAGATGAGTTTGCACATTCTATGGCTTACTAAGTAGCTCCATTCAAACTTACAGGGGGCAGAGGACCAGGTAAGCGCAAAGCATAACCTTAGACATCCTTTCAGTGTGACTGTGCGCACTTCTTTATTAACCCCTTTATAGTTCATTCTAGTGGGTGAGCCGTTCAGACCATTTGTACCAAAGTCACCAATCAATTAAACTATTGAAAACTTAACTCTTCCAAAACAAATCAAATTTCGCCATTGTTTAGTCCGTATTATTTTTCTATTCAAAATTACCCTTTGCTTAAAATTGTCTAACATAATAAACAAACAAGTAACAAATAAAAAATAAACTACTAAAAAACAATGCGCACATAATAAACAATTTATACGTGTAAACAAGTAGCCACATGCAACTTATTCGATAAAACCCTATTAATAATCAATATCTAGGTTAAATTAATGTATATATTAATTAGGGCTTTCACTCTCTCAATTGAGAGTGAGCCACATACATCGACGAATCAATTGCGTAAACCCATAATTAATAATATACCAAATTGCACATAATTGATTCATTAATATTTATAATTGGAGTCTTCCCCAATTTAAAATTTATCGTAAATAAATATATCTTAACAATTAAACAATATCAAAGTAACTTATCCATGACTGACATGCATGTATAATCATGGATATCATAACAATTATACAAATAAGTCACAAGATCGCATATAAAAATTCCATGACACATAAGGTTAGCAAACAATTTTCAAAACCCTAAAAATTTTATATGTGTCGACATTAAAAAAATATGGGGAACGCCCCAATTAAAAAAAATCGACCCACAAAAAAAATAAACATAAACCCTAGATTAACATATCAAACAACATACAAGTATTTGTTTTATTACGCGTTTATGTAATTAATTACTCATTTGAAACCAATGACTCGTGATGCCACTGTTGGAATTATATAACATGACTAATCATAAATATAAACAATAAACATCAAGTACACATGCGGAAGCGTATAGGAAAGATTAACGAATAATTAATTAACATAAACATAAAGTATGCGTACCTTTCTTGATTCAAGCAGAACAAGAATCAAATCCACAAAACAAGCAATTGAGATGAACCCTATGTTAATACAAATAAGCCGTAAAAACGTTTATTTATAATTTACGATCTTCTAATGTTTTGTCGATAACAAACGTAAAATCATATTAACGAAACAAATAAAATACGTAAATGGTTTGAACTAATAGTTTTCTAACATACTCACATTTTCACATAAAACACTAAAACAAGTATAAGTGATTTTATGATCTAGATATATATATGTACAACAACTAGTGTTTACATATTGGCTTAACAAGTATAAGTGATTTTATGATTTAGATATATATGTACAACAACTAGTGTTTACATATTGAGTTAACACATACTTAAGCTAAGTATACTAAAATGGGTAAAAACAAGTATATACTAAAATGGGTAAAAACAAGTATATACTAAATAGATAAAAACTAGCAAATGGTTTTGACCCATAACCCATGGTTTTATATATACCACTTACCCAAGTTCAATGTATCCTTAAGGTACATTGTATCTAGAAAGAAAACCATGGATCAACCCATAACCCATGACCCATGACCCATAACCAAAAATACCCATGGGTAAAGAGGAGCGTTCCACGAATCCTGATAAGTGTGTAAATACTCATCATTTTTGTCTTATCTGAGCTGCCAAAACACTTAAAAACACTCAAATATGCAGCAAAATACAAAATATATCCAAGGATTGTATTTTATAGGTTTCAGATGCAAAATGTTTAAAATCAGATGAAAAACGAGCTAAGTTTGCATAATTGGCAGTTTCAGTCCCTCAACTTTCAAATCTTGACAAAATCAGTCCCTGAGCATTTGTTTTGAAATAAAAGTCAACCCAAGTCCTTTCAAAATCAAAATTTATCAAAAATGATCCTTGGGTAAAAAGTTTGGAGAATTTACAAGTTTGGTCCTTCAAGTTTCAGAATTGGCAAAAATAGTCCTTGGAAGTTTAAAAAATGGAAAATTATCTTTTATGGTCCTTGTACTAATGAAACTTGGCATGTTTGGCCCTTTTGATAAGTTTGGGAAAGTTACAATTTCAGTCCCTCAAAAAATCAGAAATTACAAGAATGGTCCTTGTTATTAATACCAAACCCCTTGAGCCTTGAACCCCTGCCAATATACCCGTGACCCCCCAACTTGAACCCTTCCCATTAATATAAACCCCGGTCAAACTTAGTCAAATCCCGCTCAACTTTTCCCTCCAATACCCCCACCTTCTTCACCTGCTCTGCAACCAACTCACCATCACCACCTCCCTTATCACTCCACCTCACCTAACAGCCAAGAAACAATTAATGCTTCCTCCTCCTGCGCACTCAACCCTCCCCAGTTGCTATATCGTTTTGGCGCCAAAAAGCCATCAACGGCTTAAATCCACTCCACTAATCCAATGGCTCTGCAAAGAAGTGGGAAATGATCAGAGTACAAGTGGGAAGCTTTTTGTTGAATAAATAGAAGAAGAGAAGGAGAGATGAAGAGTATTTCTTAGTTTTTATTTTCCTTCATGTCGTTTTTAATTTCCATGTCCTAATTAAGCTTTAAATTGTAACTTTTAATCTTCCTTGTACTCATTTAAGTCATCTCAATCAGTTGTAACTTATTTTCAGTGATAATTCAAAGTTTGATCAAATTTTCTGTTTTTACATTTTTTGTTATTAAATCGAATTTAAAATTGCTAAGTAACAAGCTTCAAATAGCTTTATTACAACTTATATAAGCTTATTCAAGCTGTTGATAGCTCTGAATAAGCTTATCAAACAGTTCCAAACAAAAGAGCATCCTGGTCAACGAAAGTCAAACTGTGGGAATTTTGGGTTAAGCAGTTATGGAAATGGATTTAGGTTGATGCAGAGCTGGTTTTGGGTTGATTTTGATTAGAATAGTGGTAGACTTGGTTCTGGATTAAGTTTCACATAAGCTGGATCACTTGTGAGTACTTATTGTATTTCCATAATCTAATATAGTCTGCATATTCTATTTGAGTTTGAATCTGTGGTTATTAGTTCTTATCTGTTCATTAAAACTGTTATTAGGTTATATTGATTCAGTTTCAGCATTAGCATAAGCTAGATAATCATTTAGGTAGAGTAATTAGCAAAACAGTTAGTATAATAGTGTGTTTGGATCAGATCATTGATCTGAGATTGAGGTTTGTTAAGTGGTTAAGCTCAGTTGCTTGAGTCCAATTCAGGTCTAGTATAATCATTTTAGTCATCAGTTTGCACCTTAGAACACTAAAAGTCAAAATCAATTTAAATATGTCCTAATTTCAAATATGTTAGAAATTTTAAAGATCATAAGCTTGAATTAGGTTTAGATATTAGTGGAGTAACATAAAATAGTTTTAGTTTAGCTTATTACATCACATTCAGTTCATAACATTGAATCAAAACTCACTTTGGTCAACTTTGCAATTTCTGTTTCAAAAGTCAAAAGTGAGTTAAGTCAGTTTTTGCCAATCTTTGTGGATTTTTCATATCTTCAATATTGATCAAAAGCTTTTGGAATTTTGGACTTAACAAGTTCAGTTGGTTTATTTTTGAAATCTGATTTTTGTTGAATTTTCTCAAGCCTTTATAAGCTCTAAATCAGCTCTTCAAAAGAGCTTATTTGCCCTGTGTCAGGCACTCAGCATAAGCTGAGTGCAAACAGCTTTATTGTAGGCTTTGCACAAGCTTCATTAAAGCTTGTTTAGGTCTGATATTTGGTACAAGTGGTCTTTGGTAGGTTGGTTAGAGATCACCATTTTTGGTTTTCAACTTAGCTTATTATATAAGCTTGTGCTTAAGCTTAAACATAAGAGGTAGAGGCTGTTTGGATTTTAAGATTTGATTTAGTCATATCATTGTAGTTTGCAAATCATAAGTCTAGACTAGTTGATATAAGTTTGTTTCAAGTAGTTTTAGCATAAATTAGTTCTTGTCAGCTTCTGCTTTCATTTGGTGCCTTCTAGTGTTCATTTGCTTATTATTAAGTGCTTATTCATAAGCTGTTGCACTACAGTTTCATTTTCTTACACATAAGCATAGTTTTTTATATTTTTCATAGATTTAGAATATAATTTTAGACTTTTCCTGAATTTTTTATAATTTTTCATCACTGTTTGCTAATTTTCTTATTTTAAATCAGTTTTTAAGACTTTTTAAATAGCTTTTAATACAAATAAATCAGAAAAGCTTCAAAAAAATAAGTTTTCAATTTTCATAGATTAAGATAAATATAAAAAGCCAAAAAAATATTTTTCCATAATTTTCCTAGTTTAAATAGTAATTTTTAGCAATTTAATTAGTTTTAAATAGTTTTTAAATCATAGAAATTAGAATATAAATCAGAAAAATACAAATTCAATTTTCAAAAGTTTGTGTAGTTATTTTAGATTTTTGAAAAATAGTTTCACAATTTTCCTCTTTAATTTCATAATTTCTAGTATTTTAGATTAGTTTTAAAAGTTTAAAATTAGTTTTTAAATCAAACAAATAAAAGAAAAATCATAAAAATTAGTTTTAAATCATAATAAAGTTTTAAATTGCATTTTTAGAGTAAAAGTGATTTTAGATCGTTTTTAGGTTTTAATCATTAAACGATTTTAAATATAGAATTAAAATGACTTCAAAGTCTTTATTAGACTTAATTTCCTTAGTGTAATCAATCATACCCCCTTTCCTGTTCAATATCACCCGATCACTACGCGTTTAGCTATTCAGTCGCACAGCTCGTTGGGACTTAACGACCTGGGGAAACACTAAACTCTCCTGGACTTAATTTCTTTGGTTTTAGACTGTTTGACTTTTATTACGGTTGACCATTCACAAGTGGTTGACTTGTGTAATAAACCTGACCGTTTGGGACCAATCAAATCCCTAGCTTTGTGCTAGCCGGATCCCAAGTGGAAGGGATCCGTGGGATCCGGGGAACAGTAGGATTTTTCCTCTATAAATAGTGAGCCATTTCTTCATTATTCCTTACCCCTTTCAAGCCTCTTTCTAACACACTTTCTCCCCTGAGTTAGATCTCACTAACCTTAGATCCAAGAGATCTATGTTTGTAGTTTTGTTTTTGTGTGATCTTTTAAGTTCCTCTTAAAGGCAAGATCACCACCTTTGAAGTCGAGCAAGCTCAAGTCCATGAGTTGCTATGCTTCCTCATCATCAAGGCTACTGAAGTCCTCTTGTTGATGATTCCTTTCTTTCTTCAAAGAAGTGTAGTGTTGAAGACATTAGTGAAAGATGTCTCAAGTGTCAAGACGAAGATATTAATGAAGGATATCTATCGTCTATAGGATAAGCACTTGTGGTAGGTTCTTAGAAGTCAAGACAAAGAAGCATTAGTGAGAGGTGCTTAGAAGTCAAGACAAGGAAGCACTAGTGAAAGGTGCTTAGAAGTGAAGACACAAGACATTAGTGAGAGGTGTCTTGTAGATCCAGTCAAAGGCATTAGTGAAATATGCCTTAGATGTACATTCGATATGGTGTGTTTCGATGTACAAGATAGACTAGTATAGGATCCAAGGATATTGATATCCTTGATGATGTTGTAAAGGAGTAGATCTCCTTTGGGATTAGTCGTTGGTGTAGTGTGGTAGTAGTTCCTCCATTGCAATGGAACTAGGTGCTTAGCCTAGTACCTAATAAAGGGTAGGCGACGTTGTGAAGGTGTAGTTCACCTAAGGTGTGAAAGAACTAGGTACTTAGCCTAGTACCTTATAAAGGGTAGGCGACGTTGTGTAGGAGTGGTTCACCTTGGTGTGAAAGAACCCGGTGGTTAGCCTAGTACCGGAAAAAGAGTAGGCGATGTTGTGAAGGCTTCTCCGCCATAAGGAGCTTGGTGTAGTGATTACGAACTCTCGAGTAGGTGACTCGGGGAGTGGAGTAGGGCAAGGAAGGTGACCTTGTAGCCGAACCACTATAAATACTCGTGTTGTGGTTTTGTGCTTCTTACTTTTCTCTCATTACATATCTTTTATATGCTTGTTTATCAACATCCAACACACACAACCAAATAGATTGACATAAGTCATTCTAAATAGTTTAAAAGGAAATTTTAATTGGTAAATCTATTCAACCCCCCTTCTAGTTTTCCACAATTGGCATCAGAGCTTCGTTACCAAGTTTCTTAGAGTATATTGTACTTTAAAAACTTGATACGATCCATAGTTAATTGAAAACTACAAAGATAGTTTTTTTTTTTTTTTATAAAAACAAACACCATGTTTTTTCAAAAACGATATGTTTGGATGTTGATTTGATAAACAACATTTTTTTTATCTTTTCACTTAATTGCACTAATCTTCTTTGTGATGTTGATTAGTCAAAGCTCATACCCACCAAGCTTTAGGAGTTGCTTGGTAATAAGAATACCTTCCTTAAGAAGGTATCTTAAACGAAAAGGAGCGGGAATCGTCTAAGTGACATTTGTCATTTGAAAAGACATTCCTAAGTGCATTCGAGGTATGACTTTCTACTTATATCTAAATGATATTAGTTTAGTATATAAGTGTTATTTGTTAGGCATTTATTTGAGTAGATTTTTGTGTTTACACATGATTTACATGTAGCTTCGTTAGGAAGCCTTTTTCTCACATACTTGATATATTTCTCGTCTATAGTCATAATATATAGAGCTCATGTTTTATTTCTTTTAATCCTATAATAAAAGAAAAATGTGAATTTTAAAAAATTCCTCCTTCCCTATTTATAAACCCACTCGACGCCCACTTTATCAAATCCTCACTTTTTCAAATTTTCCAATTTTAAAAATTTCCTCTCATTCAAAAACTTCATCTTCCTCTTCATTCCATCTCATCCGAAACCAAGAAGATCCGTCATCAACATGGTTTACATCGCACTCGTGCTCATCGCCCTAACACTCATCGCACTTGTGTTCCCTATGATGAAGTTCACATACGGAGACATTTACTTTGTGTTGTTAATCTATATTGGGGTTATATACCCAATCCTTTGTATCATCCTAAGTATTGAAATGCAATATTATTAATAATCTAGTTTATCTATATTATTTTTATCATAATGTGTTTATCTCTTTTTGATCTATATGTTTTATATTCCTTCGTGATACATTAGAAGTCATGTATGCATGCTAAAAGAAAATGTAGGATAAAACATACTTCGTGGTATAAAAACCGTAAAACCTATGTTTTTATCAAAACTGGTTATGTTACTACAGATCCACGGATCCCGGAAGTTATACTAGCCGGATCCCTTTTGAAAAGGAACCTTGGGATCCGTCCTACTGGAAAACAATTTGTCATGCAAATTAAAAACTACTTTTCTTCTAAAAAGTAATACCTCACTAATGTGTCAAAATAATAAGTAGGTTAAGTGTTTCTATTGTTAAAAACCATTGTTAATAAAAATCTAATAAAAACGTTAGATAATCATTAGTTAACTACAATCATCACTTTCTATTAACTCGTCTTTTCTATAGGTTTAGCTATGTCGCATATATATTAGTTTGATTTCTCATCATCTAGCTTCTACACTCCGAACATATCTCTTGAGCCCAACACCCCTGGCAATCATGTCCGTGGGTTCATTAATCTCGAAACCCGTCGCTTCCATGAAGGACGCATTGTAGACACCTCTCTACAATTCGAAGAAGGTATCAATACCTCCTTCCGAACCATAGGATTGGAATGTCTTCTTGATGAGTGTCTAAATACTCATCATTTTTGTACCAATTAAACTGCAAAAACATCTGAAAACACTCAGAAATGCATCAAAATGATAAAAATATCAAAATCTGGTTTTAAATGCAAAAATATCAAAATCTGGTGAAAAACGTATAAAATTTGCATAATTGGCAGTTTTAGTCCCCCAAGTTTCAAAAGTTGTCAAAAACAGTCCCTGGTAAATCTAAATAAAGAAAAATGTTATTCAAGGTCCCTGAAATATTCTAACTTATCAAAAATGGTCCTTGAATAAATCTTTTGTCAAATGGCAGAAAAGGTCCCTGAACTTTTGAAATTGTCAAGTTTGGTCCCTGGAAAATTGCAAAATGGCAAAATTGGTCCTTATACTTTTTGAGATTGTCACTTTCAACCCTTGGAGCAACTTTTCAGAATTGGCAGTTAAGGTCCCTTGATTTTCAGATTTTACAACATTGGTCCCTATTATTAAACCTTAAACTAATTTGGACCCTTGCCTATTTTGACCCCCTGTCATAACCTGTTTTTGAACCCTGGTCAACCCCAGTCAAACCTCAGTTGACCACCCTTTCCCTCCCAAGCAGGTTTTCCCCTTCCACTTGCCCTGTACACTCTGCAACTCACCTTTTTCACCTCACCTTATCTCTTCCACACCTCAATCCACTCATCATCACCCTACAATCCACCCCCCCTAGTTGCAGTCAAAAAAAGTCCACAACAGTCAAATCACATCTTTCCCGCCAAAATGATAAAATGGCCAAAACTGCTCTAAACTCTCCCATTGGCTAAGATGAGAGGTGGGATTTGATCATAAGGCCACGTGGAAGCTTCTGGGAGCTATAAAAGAAAGGAAGAAAGAGTAGAAGACAGTTAGTTAGTTTTTTTAAATTTTATGTATGTCGATTTTCTTTAAATGTTTTAATTAGTTCACAAATCTGTAATATTAAGTTGTATTTCATTAAGACTAAACTTTTTGATTATTATAAGTCAGTTTCAAAGCTTAATTCAAGTTTTCATTCACATTTCATGTTTTGTGATTACTGTTGCAAATTTCCAATCCAAAACTCTTGCTACCAAGTTTCAATAGGCTCATTTAATAGTCAAACAGGTTTACTTAAGCTACTATAGCTTTTTGATAAGCTTGGAATTCATTTTTAAACAACTTTGGTTGATAGTCAACAAAAGTCAACAGAGAAGAAGATTTGGTCAAACAGGTTGGAAATTGAACAATGGGTGATGCAGAGCAGTTACTTGAGTTGGAATAGAGTAGGATAGGATAGATTGGGTTTGGTGTTTAGCCTGCTCTTCCAGCTGAGGTCTTGTGAGTGTTTTGCTCATTTTCAATTTTAGTGTAATTTTGCATCATCTTCATATGTCTTCATTTACTGATAGCTTTAGTCTATATATGTTCCATTAACTGTCACTAGGTTATATTAGTTCAGTTTAAGCAGTAGCATGAACCATTTCAGTTATTTAAGTAATTCCATCAGTAAAACATTTTTAACAGTGATGTTTGGATTAGTTGATTAATCTGCATTAGAGGCTGGTTCATTAATTGGAATCTGTTGTCTCATGCTTGTTTAGCATAGCTTAGTCCATATCTGTCTTACTTTTGCACTTGTAACATGTAAAAGTCAAAATCATCTATCCAATGTCTTAATCTGTTTCACTGTTGTGATTTTGAGACTCAAACCACTTGTTTTGTGTTCAAATTCCATAAACATTGCTTTCCTTAAGTTCATTTCATCACTATATGTCATTTTCAGTTCATAAATCATGATCAAAATCCAATATAGTCAACTTTCATGTTTGCTCAAAAAAGTCAAATGGCATAAATTCCAGTTTTAGCTCAACTGGAGTGATTTTTCTTGGGCTCAATTCTGAACCAAATCAAATGGAAATTGTATTTTTAGAAAGTGTTCTTGATCTAGTTTCTTATCTCCAATTTTTTACATTTTTGTGAATTTTCTTTAAGCTTCATATAGGCCTGTCAAAATGATGCCAAGTGCCCTGTGCAGGGCACTTAGCCTGCACAGGTTTTATGCAGTTTTTGTTGAGCTTGTACAGGGCTTATTTTAGCTCACCTTGGTCTAATCTTTGGTATACCAAGTCTCAACCAGGTCTTCTATTAGTTCCAATTTGTATTTTGCAGTTGTAGCTTATTGTGTGGCTTATTTTCTTGCTCAAAATAGGATCCATTTCACTGTTTTTGGTTTATAAGCTAATCTTTCAAATTTGATCAATCTTGCATATCAGAGGTCAAAGCTAGTTCAGACTCATTGCATTCTGGTTCTTATTGCATATTATTGCTTCTGTTATCAGTTGGTGCTTATTGGAGCTCATTAGCTTATCTCAAGTGCTTATTTTTAAGCACTTGTGCCATCAGTTCCTTATTCCTACAAGCAAGCTCCTGTTTTTCTAATTTTCCTAGCTTCATAATAATGTTTTAGACTTTTCCTGAAATTTTCAGATTTTTCTAAGGTGTTTAGCTATTTTTCTTAATTTAAAATAGTTTTTAAACATTTTTAATTAGTATTTAATACAAATAATTAAGAAAAGCTTCAAAAAAATAATTTTTCATTTTTATTAGGTTTAGATAAATATAAAAAGTAAAAAAAGTAATTTTCCATATTTTTCATAGTTTATTTTGTAATTTTTAATAATTTAATTAGTTTTTAATAGTTTAAAATTCATAGAAAATAGAAAAATAATCAGAAAAATACAAAAATAGTTTTGAAAATTCTATTTTGATATTTTAGATTTTTCTAAGTCTTAATTTTATTTTTCTAGCTTTATTTCATATTTTCTTGTATTTTAGGTAATTATTTAATAGTTAAAAATAGTTTTTAATTTATAATAATTAGATAATTAGTTGTAAAAATAATTTTCTTTTTCTAAAACTTTTCTTTTATCATTAGGATTGTAAAAATATCATTTTCATATTTTTAGGGTTAATATTGTGTAAGTTTCACTTTTTAATTTGTACGTCGCGTAGATTTTAATTTCAGTTTTGTAAAAACATAAAAACAAAAACATCATTTTAAATATAGTGATAGCATTTATTTAATAGATTTTATCTTTTTAATTTTCTTTAATTTGCATTTAAGCCCCTGAAGTTTATGGGCTTTTCCTTAGTTATAATCATATCACAATCCCTTTTTCCCGTTCAAATCTCGCGATCACTATACGTTTGACTATTCTCGCACAGCTCGTTGGGACTTAACGACCTGGGGAAACACTATACTCTCCTGATCTTCATTGCATTCGTGCTTGAGCAGTTTTAAGCTGATTACGGTCTGCCATTCACAAGTGGCAGGCTTGAGTGATTTAGCTTGACTGTTTTGCGCGAATCAAATTTTGGCGCCGCTGCCGGGGAGCAGTGCTAATAGTCTTACGTTTAGCAGATTAGTGATTTGACATCACTCCTTGTTTATACCATCTATAAAATCAAAAACCCAAAAAGATTTTCATTCTTTGTTTCTACAAAATGTTTTTCAAAAATACCAAAAATATTCCTCTTTACCCTCTTACCCTTTTGATTCTTCATTTCTTACCCTCTGTAAACCTTTGATTCTTTCTATGTCTTATCCTCACCCTCTTGGATGTCAATGGTGTGGTGGTCCTTATAATGGTGGCAATTGCCCCAGTTGTAGCATGGTGGAATCAGGAAACGGGTCTGTCTATAACCAGGATCCCTATTCCTACCATAACACAACTGATTCATTCCATCAGCTACCACACTGTGAGACTCAGCAGTTTTACTGTTGTGAGTACTGTGGTGGTTCACACTACAGTTCTGATTGTCAATCGGGAAACACGCTTGTCTATGAGCAGGTTCCTGATAACAATTATGACTACAACACATATGACTCACAGCCACATCAGTTTTACTGTTGTGAGTATTGTGGAGGTCCTCACTCTAGCTCTGATTGTCAAACGAGGAATCCATTTCCTTGTAACAATTACGACTCTTCGTATGATGACCAACCTCCACAGTACCAAGTGAATCAGGCACCACCTCAGCCTGAGCCACTTCCTCAAAATCTTCTACTTGATCTTTTGGATTTAGTGAAAGATTTGAAGGAATGTAAACATCCCCAAAATAATCCAAATGAAAAATCCATGGAAGTTTTGTTAGCTGAAGAACGGACTGGTAAATTAGATTCCCAGATTGCCTTTGAAAAATCTATTAGGGAATCAATTGCAAAAGAAAAAGCAGCCAAATCTAGCTCTCGATTCCGTTTCATTCCTGATGACGATGATGATGAAGTTACCCTTGATATTAGTCAACTTTGTACAGATTCATCAAGTTCATCAGTTGAAATTCCTTCCATGAAAACTCATGGAGAAAAGACTATGATGGAATTACTAGCAGAAGAACAAATGGAAAGTATAAAACATATGTATGCTAGTCCTTCTCAACTCCCTCAGTCAGTTGATATCCCAGCAGTTGAGATTTCATCTCAAACAACTGCTATCACACCCGAAGCTCCTACTCACTCTCTGAACATGGGGGACGAGCATCTTGACACTGTTCCTGAAAAGGAATCTGACGAATTCATAAAGTCTAGTGTTGAGAACCTTGTCCCAATCCCGAGAGAGTCACAGGGAACTTCTGAGCATATGTGTGATTCTCCTTTCCCTCTTGAGTGTTCAAAAGATCATTTTGAAACTTTCTCCGATGTTAGCGACGATTGTGCTTCTTATGGAGACATTGAGTATGTTGAGGCATCACTCCCACAGTCTGATCCTCTTCTTGAGGAGTTCACCGATGAACTCACTCACATCAGTCCACTTTCATCAGAAAGTGACGATGATCTCTTTGATTTCGAAGCCGATCTTGGAGAAACTAGAAATATCCTATATAATGATCATCCACTCATTTCTTGTCCCATTTCCGACTCTTCCATTCCTTCTCTCACTCCGGATGAGGAAGATGATAACTTTTGGAAGGAGGTCGATGATTTTCTTAGTGATGAGTCAATTCCAACAGGGATTGACAATACTTGCTATGATTCGGAGGGAGACATCCTCTTTCTTGAAAATCTGTTGATTGAAGAACCGTTTCCAACTCTCCCTCCCGGAAATTTTGTTGCAAATCACCATACAAGCTTCAAGTCTAAGCTTAAAAATATAACAAATGGTGATTTGCTCCTCACTAATGAAGAATGGGATTGCATTGTGATGCACATCTTTATTCCATTTTTCACAGATGGTGTGGTTTCTCGTTCCCGTTTCTCCTTCGGGAATGAAGACATTATCTTTGACCCTGGCATTTCCATGTGCCATTTGTGAGCCGGGTCTGTCTGTATCTCATCGGTGTGGAACTTTCACGTACTTCAAATGTTTATCCAAACATCTTGAATGAAAGTCCGATGGAGATTGTCTCTCCCACTTACTTCCCCATGAACCAGTTAATTCGGGGTCGAGTCAAGCTAGCGACTCGGTAATCAAAAACAGTAGTTTAACATGGGTTTTCACCCGTGTGTACCACCTTAGTGTGGGGGAGATGCCCCACATGTTGTATATAGATCTAAAAAAATGAATGAAAATTGTAAATATTAAAAAAGAGAATAATCGTTGTGTTTCCACACTTAGCTAGTAATGTTATCTTTTTACGTTCTAAGTTTCGGCATAACAGCCGGTACTTTGAATATTGAGGACAATATTCATTTCTAAGTGTGGGGGGGAAATTCTGGCGAATTTGATCATAAAATGTACCCTTTTAGTCCCTTTTTCCCCAAAATGGCCAAATTTAAAATTTTTTTTAGTGGAAGTACTATGTACTAAACACAACAAATGGTAATCAGTCCACCATGTCTAACCCACATAAGGATTGGCTAATCCAGGAGCAAACGGCTCTTGGTAAAGATATCTCAAATCCGTTGACGGCTTACAATTTGCCCAAAATTGTATGGTATTCAGCTCACCATATCCTTAAAAGTGAAGAGTTGGCTAGCCCGCAAGTTTATGGCTTGTGGTAAAGGCAGTGGAAAAACCATAATTGGTAATCAGCTCACCAAAGATAATATTGATAATTTATCTAAGAGTTGGCTAGTCCAGAAGGGTACGGCTTCTGGTAAAGACAAATCAAATCCGTTGAAAGCTGGTGGTTTGCTCAAAATCACATGGTTATCAGTGTACCATGGTTCTCACTTGAACTGAAACATTTGGCTACTCCAGAAGTAATGGCTTTTGGTAAAGAGATAAAATCCATTAATTTTTCTCAAAACATTGCTAGGGACTAGCAATATCTTAGTGTGGGGGATTGATGAGTGTCTAAATACTCATCATTTTTGTACCAATTAAACTGCAAAAACATCTGAAAACACTCAGAAATGCATCAAAATGATAAAAATATCACAAATAAGTGTTTTATGTGTTTTAAATGCAAAAATATCAAAATCTGGTGAAAAACGTATAAAATTTGCATAATTGGCAGTTTTAGTCCCCCAAGTTTCAAAAGTTGTCAAAAACAGTCCCTGGTAAATCTAAATAAAGAAAAATGTTATTCAAGGTCCCTGAAATATTCTAACTTATCAAAAATGGTCCTTGAATAAATCTTTTGTCAAATGGCAGAAAAGGTCCCTGAACTTTTGAAATTGTCAAGTTTGGTCCCTGGAAAATTGCAAAATGGAAAAATTGGTCCTTATACTTTTTGAGATTGTCACTTTCAACCCTTGGAGCAACTTTTCAGAATTGGCAGTTAAGGTCCCTTGATTTTCAGATTTTACAACATTGGTCCCTATTATTAAACCTTAAACTAATTTGGACCCTTGCCTATTTTGACCCCCTGTCATAACCTGTTTTTGAACCCTGGTCAACCCCAGTCAAACCTCAGTTGACCACCCTTTCCCTCCCAAGCAGGTTTTCCCCTTCCACTTGCCCTGTACACTCTGCAACTCACCTTTTTCACCTCACCTTATCTTTTCCACACCTCAATCCACTCATCATCACCCTACAATCCACCCCCCCTAGTTGCAGTCAAAAAAAGTCCACAACAGTCAAATCACATCTTTCCCGCCAAAATGATAAAATGGCCAAAACTGCTCTAAACTCTCCCATTGGCTAAGATGAGAGGTGGGATTTGATCATAAGGCCACGTGGAAGCTTCTGGGAGCTATAAAAGAAAGGAAGAAAGAGTAGAAGACAGTTAGTTAGTTTTTTTAAATTTTATGTATGTCGATTTTCTTTAAATGTTTTAATTAGTTCACAAATCTGTAATATTAAGTTGTATTTCATTAAGACTAAACTTTTTGATTATTATAAGTCAGTTTCAAAGCTTAATTCAAGTTTTCATTCACATTTCATGTTTTGTGATTACTGTTGCAAATTTCCAATCCAAAACTCTTGCTACCAAGTTTCAATAGGCTCATTTAATAGTCAAACAGGTTTACTTAAGCTACTATAGCTTTTTGATAAGCTTGGAATTCATTTTTAAACAACTTTGGTTGATAGTCAACAAAAGTCAACAGAGAAGAAGATTTGGTCAAACAGGTTGGAAATTGAACAATGGGTGATGCAGAGCAGTTACTTGAGTTGGAATAGAGTAGGATAGGATAGATTGGGTTTGGTGTTTAGCCTGCTCTTCCAGCTGAGGTCTTGTGAGTGTTTTGCTCATTTTCAATTTTAGTGTAATTTTGCATCATCTTCATATGTCTTCATTTACTGATAGCTTTAGTCTATATATGTTCCATTAACTGTCACTAGGTTATATTAGTTCAGTTTAAGCAGTAGCATGAACCATTTCAGTTATTTAAGTAATTCCATCAGTAAAACATTTTTAACAGTGATGTTTGGATTAGTTGATTAATCTGCATTAGAGGCTGGTTCATTAATTGGAATCTGTTGTCTCATGCTTGTTTAGCATAGCTTAGTCCATATATGTCTTACTTTTGCACTTGTAACATGTAAAAGTCAAAATCATCTATCCAATGTCTTAATCTGTTTCACTGTTGTGATTTTGAGACTCAAACCACTTGTTTTGTGTTCAAATTCCATAAACATTGCTTTCCTTAAGTTCATTTCATCACTATATGTCATTTTCAGTTCATAAATCATGATCAAAATCCAATATAGTCAACTTTCATGTTTGCTCAAAAAAGTCAAATGGCATAAATTCCAGTTTTAGCTCAACTGGAGTGATTTTTCTTGGGCTCAATTCTGAACCAAATCAAATGGAAATTGTATTTTTAGAAAGTGTTCTTGATCTAGTTTCTTATCTCTAATTTTTTACATTTTTGTGAATTTTCTTTAAGCTTCATATAGGCCTGTCAAAATGATGCCAAGTGCCCTGTGCAGGGCACTTAGCCTGCACAGGTTTTATGCAGTTTTTGTTGAGCTTGTACAGGGCTTATTTTAGCTCACCTTGGTCTAATCTTTGGTATACCAAGTCTCAACCAGGTCTTCTATTAGTTCCAATTTGTATTTTGCAGTTGTAGCTTATTGTGTGGCTTATTTTCTTGCTCAAAATAGGATCCATTTCACTGTTTTTGGTTTATAAGCTAATCTTTCAAATTTGATCAATCTTGCATATTAGAGGTCAAAGCTAGTTCAGACTCATTGCATTCTGGTTCTTATTGCATATTATTGCTTCTGTTATCAGTTGGTGCTTATTGGAGCTCATTAGCTTATCTCAAGTGCTTATTTTTTAAGCACTTGTGCCATCAGTTCCTTATTCCTACAAGCAAGCTCCTGTTTTTCTAATTTTCCTAGCTTCATAATAATGTTTTAGACTTTTCCTGAAATTTTCAGATTTTTCTAAGGAGTTTAGCTATTTTTCTTAATTTAAAATAGTTTTTAAACATTTTTAATTAGTATTTAATACAAATAATTAAGAAAAGCTTCAAAAAAATAATTTTTCATTTTTATTAGGTTTAGATAAATATAAAAAGTAAAAAAAGTAATTTTCCATATTTTTCATAGTTTATTTTGTAATTTTTAATAATTTAATTAGTTTTTAATAGTTTAAAATTCATAGAAAATAGAAAAATAATCAGAAAAATACAAAAATAGTTTTGAAAATTCTATTTTGATATTTTAGATTTTTCTAAGTCTTAATTTTATTTTTCTAGCTTTATTTCATATTTTCTTGTATTTTAGGTAATTATTTAATAGTTAAAAATAGTTTTTAATTTATAATAATTAGATAATTAGTTGTAAAAATAATTTTCTTTTTCTAAAACTTTTCTTTTATCATTAGGATTGTAAAAATATCATTTTCATATTTTTAGGGTTAATATTGTGTAAGTTTCACTTTTTAATTTGTACGTCGCGTAGATTTTAATTTCAGTTTTGTAAAAACATAAAAACAAAAACATCATTTTAAATATAGTGATAGCATTTATTTAATAGATTTTATCTTTTTAATTTTCTTTAATTTTCATTTAAGCCCCTGAAGTTTATGGGCTTTTCCTTAGTTATAATCATATCACAATCCCTTTTTCCCGTTCAAATCTCGCGATCACTATACGTTTGACTATTCTCGCACAGCTCGTTGGGACTTAACGACCTGGGGAAACACTATACTCTCCTGATCTTCATTGCATTCGTGCTTGAGCAGTTTTAAGCTGATTACGGTCTGCCATTCACAAGTGGCAGGCTTGAGTGATTTAGCTTGACTGTTTTGCGCGAATCACTTCTCGAAATTAACGAGAAAATATGTCCAAGGTTTGTATTGTAATTCTTTCGTCAAGTTGAACTCGTTCGTAACGAGGATCGCTCTCTTTCTCTTTGGTTTTGGATCAAAAACCAAAAGTTTATTCTAACCCTTGGGCAATTTGCCAACATCCTCCGAATTCCCAATCATGGACAATGTGCCTTCACTAAAGATTGGTCTCTTGACTCTCTTTTCAACTTTCGTGAAGAAAATAGTCCATATTCCTCACACATACCCTCCCCGGAAGATTTACATCGCATTATATGCAAACCTCGACCATATTACTCCGATCCAAACATTATCTTCACACGGGACATCCGAGAAGAGTACAAGCCTCTTGCACTCATCTTGCGTGAGAATGTTTGGAGTCTTAGGGGAAATCGAGAAATTCTTCCCGCTTGTTGTGCTCACATGTTGTATTGTTTGCTAACACAACAACCATACAATCTCGCCTACTTCTTCGCAAGGCGAATTGCAAACCTTCAAGGCTCCAAGAATAAACTCATTCCATATGGAATGTTCTAGACGCGCCTCTATCACAATGTCATGCACTTTTATCCTCAATTTCAAAGTCCGTTGTACGTACTTGTGAACAAGATGATGGAACAGCTAAACATTTCCCTCATGAAGACGTTCTTCATTCCTATATCGATCAACACTCATCAACCTTTTGATGATCCATCTAGCGAAAACACTTAAGCAACTTAGTACTCCAAAATAGGATCAATTCTCTTGTACTCGTGCTTTATTAAATGTATGTAGGACCTTAGTTTTATCAACCTTATCACTTTACCAAGCAAACTCAACACGTATACAAGTATAACCATGTGAAACAAACACAAGCAAAGCTTAGAAATAAGATGAGAAAGATGGTGACTTGAAGATATAAATTCGTGTATGTGAGATGATAAGATAAACACAAGATGTTGTATATTCAATAAAGAAAAACACACACACACACTTTCAAGCACACCCCTCAAATGACCATTTGAGGGGTATATATAGTACAATACATGAAAACCTAAAAGGCTTTCCTATGGGCTTGGCTTGGGCTTTTCGTGGACTTGGGTTTGGACATGGGTTACACGCCATTATTCAATGCTAGCTTAACTAAACTAAAGCCCATTTAGCTTAGTCCAATCTACGAGCCCGTTGACTATTCTATCACGATATCTAACACACATTACAAAGTTCCTAATCGTGAATGACCATCACTTCTAATAAAACTATTAAGGCTAATAATCTCCCCCTAAGGGGTGGTCATTCAAACGATGCTCCACTTGATTAGGTCTCTACTTTCCTTGAGCTTGAACTTTGCGTGTAGATATAGAATAGTCTTGATTCTTTGTTCCTTCATGATTTGTGATCATTTAATGTGGTTGTCTGCCATTGTCAACTTCGTTGGTTAGGTGTCTCCACGTCTTTCTCCACCATGCTCACACTTCTATTTGACTTTGAGTTTCCAATGATGAAGTTCTCGAGTATTTACACTTTGTAGATTCTTTGACATTGACGAAGAATCATCTTTAACTTTGAGTTGCCTTTGATTTTGATGAGAACTTTCATGTGTTGTTGGTATGAGCATGTGGCGAGTCTGCACGATCCATCCGCTCCGGAGCTTCCATAAGAAGAAAACATAAAACAGGTTAGTAATAAGCGGATTCCGGCACTTACGAGTTTGAATTTCGAGGGTGTTAACAGCATAGTGTGAAAACACGTCTCTAATTCTCACAGAGGCCGTTCCTGAACTGGAGTCCCACAAGTGAGATAACGCGATATACCGAAGTACATCTACAGTTCAGATGAGTCGCTGAGGTACACCGAAGCGTCACCCCACGACTGTAGACCGTTTGAGACACACTAAGCGTAATCCACGGAGAATTACCGAAGTGACCTGCTGTCAGGGCTGCTTGATGTTGACCCTAGCAGGAGTTTCCATTCAATCACTGAAGATCACAGATGTGAAACTTCTCATAAATGTTCTGGAAGATTGCTAAGACCTGCGTAGGACTCTAGAATGTATCACTTGTGTTCTTATTGATGAACAACAAGAGATGTCATGTCATGTGTTCCTATAAGATCTTTTGATGAATCTCGTGGCTCTAGACTCAATAGTGCATTTTGGTTTTCCTGAGCAGAGACTAGGGAGAGGGTCTCCTTCTTCAATACCAACGATCTCTAAGAGAAAGTCAATAGATTATGTAGGGTTCCCAGTGAGAATGAAACAAATCCTTTTAAGAGAAATTGAGTGGCTAGAAGGTTAGGTGCAGTGCGTCACTGGGTCCATGACGTCTTGGTCTTCAATACCAGTGTCATCTAGTGACAACCAGTAGCATATGTATTGAACCCGGTTTCTGCCCTAAGGTTGAATATGGAGGGCTATTTCTTTTCACCCTTTCTTTTACTTTTCTTTTTAATTCTTCAACCCCTTCTTTCTCCTTTCTCACAATACTCCTTTTTTTCAATCATTCCTAAGGACTTCTAGTACTAGACTATTGGTGGTGTCCTTGGGTAGATCCCTCCGGCTCTGGCGGATCATAGGACTGATTTCCTATCCTTAGTCACCTTATAACTCCATGACTGTCCTATTGTTGCCATAAAACCATTTTTCTTGAAAATCTCTCAAAGTGTTTTTGATGGAAAACATGTTTGGAACACTTCGAGAGTTTTATATTTTCAGAAACACTCCCCCTTCACATGTGCTTATAAGTTTTGACAGAAATCTGCACATAGAGGGTAGAGTTCGCACTTTTTGAATTGATCGACTTTAAATGAACAAGACCGATTCGAGACACGTTTACATCACTAGAGAACTATCTTGAAATTATTACCCGTCCTGGTCAAGTCCATAGAAAGTTTCTCAAGATGGTACATGATTCTTCGTCAATTCATTGGTTTCAACTGAGTCGAGCTCTTTTTGAGATTCAAACAACGATTTTGATCACATTTTAATCACGTCTCCTCCCCCTCAAAAATAGCACATTCGTGATATTTTTGATATCAACGGATTAAACAACAATATAGAAACTTTTGGGGAGACAAACGGATATGATTTAAGCATGAATTTGGAACATTTTTGTTTTATACTCCCCCTTTAATAAAGCATAATCAATTAAAGGGTTTTAGAGGGAGTTATCTTGAGCACAAAATATTTTGAAAGATTTTGAAAATCTTTTTGAACAATCTTGAAAAGGTGCTTAAGTTGATGATGATTTCTCACCATTTTTAAATGTAGTGCACTGAAGCGTACACCTCATTTTTCGATCAAAGCACGAGTTTTGATTTGAAAATAATCAAAAGTCATCATTTCGGTCCGGGTTTCGTACTGAAATATACGAAAGCCATTATTGAAGAAATTTTGAGAAACGACATGTTTTAGAAAACAAATTAGAGAACTCTCGCTCAAGCATCTGTACATGCCCGTATCATTGTTGAATGACATTTCTAGAGACGTACAGAATATCGATTATACAAGAGACATGTCGTAGAAGAATATTTTGGATTTTTTTGATTTTCTATTGTTTTTGTATTTTTGAAAGTTTTATATTTTTATATTTTACTTTTGTTGGTTTTTCAAATTTTGTATTTTGTTTTTCAAAAATATTTACAGCGAAGCTTTTTGGAAAATCATTTTCAAGAAGATTCGAGAAGACGTTCTAACTCCTCAGGGGTTAGGCTTCGCATTCCAATTCGTCGAACTAAGTACTCAAACCTTTCTTTTGGAAGGGCTTTAGTTAATAGATCGGTGAGTTGGTAATCAGTCTTCACGAAGAATAATTCAACAGTACCATTTTCGACGTACTCTTTGATGAAGTGATAGCGGACACGGATATGCTTAGTCTTTGAGTGATGAACAGTATTGCATGATATGGCTATGGCACTTTTCGAGTCACAATACATAGGTATTTTATCGAAAGTAAAGCCATAATCTGTGAGTTGTGTTCTCATCCATAGAACTTGAGCACAACACGCAGATAGAGACACATACTCAGCTTCAGCGGTTGACAGTGCAGTGCAATCTTGTTTCTTTGAAGACCAGCTGACTAACTTTTCACCCAAAAATTATGCTCCTCCGGATGTACTTTTTGCTGTAACTTGATCACCTGCGTGGTCCGCATCTGAAAAGGCAATTAGATCAAATCCGGATTCCTTCGGATACCAAAGTCCCATGTGAATGGATGTCTTCAGGTACCGAAAGATCCTTTTAACCTTTTTGAGGTGCAGTTCGGTAGGCTTAGCCTGAAACCGTGCTAATAAGCAAACAGCAAAATGAATATCGGGTCGACTAGCAGTAAGATACATGAGAGAACCAATCATGCTCCGATATTTCTTCGGATCAATAGGTTTCCCAAACAAATCGGCTCCAATTTTTGGTGAAGTTACCATTGGTGTTCCGACCGAATCACAATTGTCCATACCATGATTTTTCAAAATCTCAGTTGTGTATTTAGCTTGATTTATAAAAATTCCACGAGGGGACTGATGTATTTGTAAACCAAGAAAGAATTTTAGTTCCCCCATCATGGACATTTCAAATTTGCTTTTCATGAGATTTTCAAAATGTTTTGAAAGATTCGGATTAGTGGACCCAAAGATGATGTCGTCCACGTAAATCTGAACAATCAAAATGTCGTTTTTGCATTTTTGTGTAAACAAGGTAGGATCAACTGTTCCTTTGGTGAAATTGTTTTGGATAAGGAAAGAGGACAATTCGTCATACCACGCTCTCGGAGCTTGTTTTAAACCATATACAGCCTTTTTGAGTTTGTAGACGTAGTCTGGATGTTCCATG